>CM053588.1:145746477-145794569 GCA_028646515.1 Pseudochirops corinnae
TCCCCTTCTTCTACATCAACAGGGGAGTTCATGCCTTCTCAACAATGGGACAGAGTTTGCACCTTCCACACTTAGCACTTAGTACTGTCTATCCACTTAGTACCAAGTGCTAAGTATCCTGCTAAACCAATTACTATTACAAGGTCATACAGAGGATAAGTGGCAGAGCTAGTAGTAAGCCCAGGTCTTCTGACTTCAAATCCGTGCCATGTCTAATCACTCTGGGATTCGTTTTCCTTTATCTGGCAAATGAGGGAATTAGATCAAATCACAGGATCTCTGAGCTGGAAAGGACTCCAAAGGCTGCTAACTTGTTCTGACTATCTAAGAATCCATTTTACAATATCCTCATATCCCCAACAAGTAGTCATCCAGCCTTTGTCTGAAGACTTCTGGGTAGGGTGGGGGAACCACAAGGTCTTCACCTACTACCTCCTGAACTATTTTTCTTTTTTAGGATATTATTAATTGTTAAGAAATTTCCCCCCAAATTAAGTTAAATCTACAGATCTGTAATGCCTGCCCATTGTTCAGAGTTCTGCCCTTGGGGATCAAATGGAATAAATTTAATTCCTCTTCAATCCATGAAAGTTACAAAGAGGTTAATTTGGCTTCCATGTCAGGAAGAACTCTCTAACAATTAGAGCTGTCCAAAAGTACAAGGGGCTGCTTAGAGAACTTAATGAGTGGTCAACAAGAATTTCTAATTGTCTCCTATGTGCATGTTAAGTGCCAGAGATACAAAGAAAAGCAAAAATAATACCAGAGCTGGTAAGTTTCCCCTTGTTGGAAGTCTTCCGGTAGAAGCCGGATTCCTTTGATGTATGAGTTTAACTAGATGTTAGCACTAGATGACCACGGATGCCCCTTCCAGCTCTTAAATTTTGTGATTCTATGATTCTTGTAAACGCCATCTTTTAGACTGATCCTTGTATTGCAGGGTCTTCCATCTTCCTCCCATCCTGATCATCTTCCTCTGAAGGCATTTTAACTTGTCACTATCCTTCCTAAAATGTGGCACTATTTCATATATGGCCAGAGCAGAGTGGGGGGGGGGGAAGGGAAGAGAATAAGCATTTATTAAGTACCTACTACAGGTAGATAAGTTTGGATTCAGTCAAAGGGCCACACTTGAGGACTTAAAGGGCCCCAGGTGGGGGTTCCCCACCCCTGACCTACTATATGCCAACCACTGTGCCAGGAGCTTTACAAACATTCCCTCATTTGATTCCTTCCCCATCCCTATTCTTGTTCTGACACCCTCTCTCTTCACTAGGTCTAGGATAGTCTCATTGGCTTTTTGGACTGTCATGGCAAATTGTTGATTCAGTTGATTTCTGAGGTCCCTTCCAGTTTTTACATTTGGGTTCTCTGATTATCTAAATGCCTGGATTCTATTGGCAGTATGAGGCAAAGAGAAGAGAAGGTAGAAGCTGACAGTCTGACTCCTCCCTGGACTTGGGGACTGGGTGGCCTGAATAACTCTGCTTGATTTAGCCTCTAAGGCCCATCAGGCAAGGCCCGCATCTGCCTCTCTGCCTCATGTCATGCCCAGCGCAGTAAAGAATAGCAATTATTATCCTTGCGTTCCATTCAGTAACTGTTGTTGAGTAAATTGTTGTTAAGATTCATGCTGGTTTCTGGGCCTGGGAGACTGGATTTAGAACCGGAAACCTCAGCAGTTTTGAACCAAGATTTATTATTCCATTATTAGCAATGGCACTGATGATCATAACAGCAGAGGCAGCAGCGTTCACTGAACCCCAGTTGTCGCCTGAATGTGTTTCTTGCTCCCAAGATGAGTCTGGGTGTTGGAAAACTTATTTCCTCCTGTGACATGGGCACTTCTTGGGGGAGGGGCTACAGGAAATGTGCTCCACTCTCCATTATCTGCAGCCATTCAAGAGAGAGGAGCAGAGACGTAGATAATTGGAGGCAACGGATCAAGAGAGACTCACTGCAGTGCAGCTTTGGAATGCATTATGTCTGAGCGTTTGCAGAAGATTTACCTTTCTAATTAGGTCTTTCTTAAGCTTACATTATCATAAGTTACGTTTCCCTGAACATATGACTTTGGGTGGTATGGAGAAGCAAGCCAGACCTTTAGGAGAAGCTAGTAAAGGATTTAAAATTTGTCGAGAGTGACCTACAAAATGGTTAAGGCACATGGAAATCCCCCAGAGCTGAAAGTACACTCAGGAGGCCTGGGTGCCAGTGCCAGTTCTGCTAATAATAATTTAATCTGCAAAGTGTTTTTAACCTATTTTCTCATTTGAGCTCACAATGACCCTTTGAAGTGAGTGCTACAGGTATTATTATCCCCATTTTAAAGATGAAGAAAACAAGGGTCTGGAGTTAAAGTGATTTGCTCAAAGCTACAGAGCTAGCAAGTGTCAGAAATGGTATTTCAAATACCATCTTTCCAATTCAAGAGCCAGGGCTACAACACACTGCTTTATTATCTGTGTAATTTTAGTCAGGTCGCTTTATGTCTATGGCCTCAGTTTTCTCATCTATGAAAAGGAAGGATTGGACTAAGTGATTGCTAAGCAATACTAAGGCTCCTCCTATTGCTATGATTCTGTGATCAAAGGTAAGGGTTCCAACATAAAGGGATCAAACACAGCATACTCTGCTCTTTCTAGGGTCCAGGTCTCTCCTTGGTGCTCTGACTGGACAATGTGGGTTTTCTTTCTTTCTTTCTTTTTCTTCCTTTCTTTCTTTCTTTTTCTTCCTTTCTTTTTCTTCCTTCCTTCCTTTCTTTCCTTCTTTCCTTCCTTCTTTCTTTCTTTCTTTCTTTCTTTCTTTCTTTCTTTCTTTCTTTCTTTCTTTCTTTCTTTCCTTCCTTCCTTCCTTCCTTCTTATCAGTATACTCTAGCAGAACAGTGAATTTGGATATTGGAAGACTTGGGTTTGAACTCTTTCTCTAACACTTGCTATGTATGACTGAGGTGGTGAAGTCACTCTCTCTGGTCCTAAGGTTTCTAATCTGTAAAAGGAAGCTAATGATATGTACCTTTGAGGCTCAGTGTGAGGAAAGGGCCTTTTAAACCTTAAAACACCTTATATATGTCAGCTATTATCATCAATGGCTTTCTTTTTAACTTGGTGATAAAAGGTGGAAGACAGTACAATGTCATGCATTTTCTCTAGCTATGATTTCTAGGGCTTTTTGTACGTTTTGTGGGATCTATCTATCTCTCTAACCATCTATCTCTTGAACATTAAAGTTGGAAGAGACCTTAGAGATCATTTAGTTTAGGGATCTCAAACTCTTAACTCACCAGCTACTGGAATGGCTACTTGAATCCAACCCCAAGTGATATTGTACAACCCATGGCTCCTTTGTTCACATCAATATGTAACTTGATAAACAAGTCTTTGTAAAGAGAGACAAAGATTTGGGCAACAGTACTGCAAATAAGTTAGCTATGGAAACTCAAAACAAATATGGAATATGTTGGAGACCCAGAATAAGTCAACCCCTTCGCTTGACATGAGGGGAAATTTGTAATTTATGTCTGTCATCCATCTCTATACGGTTTTCATCAATCATCTTTCTTTACCCATCTCTATATTCGTTTTCTACCCATACTTAACCAATCCATCTGTTTCTGATCTAAATCATCATTTATTTTTATCTCTCTATAAAATGAAAGAGTTGGACTAGATAATATCTCAAATCCCTTCCAACTCTAAGATTCTATGAGGTATCCCTCTCCCTCTCCCTCTCTCTCTTCTCTACCAGTCTACCATTATCCATTTGATGATTTGCCTGAGTGTTATTTTTTCAGATGTATTCAGCCATACACAAATGGTGAAAAAGAAGCAGTCCATTTGAAATCAACTTCAATGTCAATACATTTTTAGTGAAGTCTATGACTCATTCAGATATTATGATAAGCACAATAAATCAACAATCAAAGTCATTTAGTATCTAGTATGAAAATTCAAATCATATAAGACTAGAATTAAAAGAGACTTGAGAGCAACACTTCAACGAGCAAGACCTGCTCTATGGATGGATCCCATCTGTCATTCTCTCAGCAAGGGGTCATTTGGTTGCTGCTTCAATACATCTAGTGAAGGGGAGCCCATTGCCTCTCATAGAAGCCCATTTTGGTTTTGGGCTGATATAATTGTTAGTGTGGCATAATTAAAGAGAGATGATCTCCCTATCTTTCTCTAAAGGTAGACTTGGGTTCAAGACCCACCTTTTTTACATTTAAAAAATTATTTAATTAAAAAAAAATTATGGAATAAAACAAACCTTTCCATAACATAGTATATTTTAAAAGATGATAGTACATGAAACTGCAAATTTATTATGAACAACTTGCTATTCCTTTTAAATATATGCCTTTGACACATACTAACTGTGTGACTCTGGGCAAGTCACTTAATATATTAGTGCCCCACGTAACTCTTTATGATTATAAATTACAAAGCAGGTCATGAACTATATCCTCCTACCCTACTTCCAGCTGCCTTTGTTAGTAGGAGTTTAACATCCAGCACTCCCTCAGCCATGAAATCATAGGTCTGAAATTTTTAAAACTGTAAATATATATGTAATTATAATTGTTTAGGAAATTCTTCTATTCAATTAAAATCTAACTCCTGGAAATTTCTACCCATTTTCTCTAGCTATGGCATCTGAGGCTAAGCAAAATGGATATAAGCACTCTTCTGCATGACAGCCTTTCAAATGCTTGACTATAGCTATAATGTCTCTTTCCCTTCTCCAGGCTAAAAATCCTAAGTTCCTTCAACAAGTGCTCATGTGTTCAGGTTTAATGAGTTAGAAAGACACACTAGTCATAGAACTTTAGAAGTGAAAGGGACTATAAAGATGATTAAATCCAAAGTTCCTATTTTTCAGATAAGGAAACTGAGATTTAAAGAAGTTAAGCACTCCAGAGATTCCCTTCTCTCCCTCCAAGGGATGACATGGGTCCCTAAAGTTGCCATATGGTTGCAAAAGATTGTGGGATTGTCCTGAAGGTTTTGCCTTGTCTTGGAAATATACAAGGTCACATGGCTATTAAGTGTCAGGACAGAACCTGAACCCAGGTCTTCAGACACCTAGTCAAGTAATGCTTCACTACTGGACAATGAGGTCTATTGATGCTTCTTCAATGGAATATAAGACCTGGGTTCTGGTCAATGGTCTATTGCTGATTAGCTATGAGACTTTGGACAAGTACCACCCTCTCCCTCATTTTCTCTCTTCTTCAGTTTCTGTCTCTGAAAAATAAAAGAGATTGCATTAGGTAGTCTTGAAACTCCTTGCCTGGTCTGTCATCTTTTCATTCTAAGTCAGAGGTAATAGTCCTAATGCTTTTCTTGGGTCCTGAACCTTTCTGTCTGTTTGGGTGTGAATCTGCTAATGGGTAAATGGCCCCCGTTTCTGCATATGGGCTGTCACATATATTTCCCTATCTCTTTAATTCTAACTGCTCTATTTGTGTGGGAGCCCAATTGAGAACCATAAACACTGAGCATGGTTATTTTCTGACTGGGAAGTACAGAGCTGTGAACACTCATAACTAATGGTTTTCTCCTTTGACAAGTAATGTTCTCGTCGGTTCCTCAAGGTTGTGCTCGGGCTGCCTGCAGGGCGCTGTATCATTTTTATCGTGGCGCTTTCTCATTTCACACTTGCCTTTTTCTCTCTCTTTTTAAAAAAGATTTCCATCCACCTTTTTTCCCCAGACTTGATTTATGCTCCTGCCCTTCTCTGATTTGTTCGCCTGGTGATAATCCTTCTCTTTTCTGAGTAGCAGGATGGGCTTTGCTTTTTGTTTTTATGGTCTCACCCTTCTGGAAAAGGAAGTACAATGAGCAGGGGTTTGTTAATCCCTTCCCCTGCCCTTATCTCCACCTAGATTTCTAGCTCCTTCTTTCCTCTCTGTGGATAAATCCAGTCTGGACCCCTTCCAAATCTGCTGCCTTCAATCTTTCCATTTAATTTACTTGTACATTGTTGTTTATTCCCAGAAGCCCCTGTGCTATCTTTTCTCCATCCATCTAAGATGCTGACTTGGTTCAGCTCTTATCCACCCCATTGAACATTTATATCCACTGCCCTCTCCCTACCTGCCCTCAGTGGGTCAGAGAGTGAGGGGAGAGGTTCAACTACAGAGTCTTCCACAAGATAAGAAGAACAGAGGGAAGGAAAATGGAAAGAGAGAAAATGGGAAAGGGACAGGAAGAGAAAAAGAAAGGGAAGGAGAGAGGGAGAGAGAGATAGAAAAATGAGGAAGAGGAGAGGAAGGGAGGAAGACATCATAGATTTAGAGCTTAGAGGATCGTTGGAGGCCATTAAGATCATCCCCCTATTTTACAGATGGAGAAACTGAGACACAGCAAACTTAAATCACTTACCCAGTATCATACAGCTAGTAAGTTATCAGAGAAAGTATTTGAACCCATGCCTTCCTGATTTCAAGTTATTTTCATTATGCCATGGAGCCTTCAACTTATCTCTTCTAAATAAAGGCTTTAATTGACTTCCATGGTAGACATCCTAGGTTGTAATGGAGTTGGCAAAGAAGACAGGTGGTGACTGTCTTAGGAATCCTCTCTCTCATGGCATCTCCAGAGATATGCACAGACATTCACTACCTGACCACAGTAAATAGGTTTATGTCCTTCTTTTATAGACATTACAACATTTGCTGATATATAAAAAGGATACAGCAGGAGAGAAGGAGGCATCAATCTTAGGAGAACAGACACTGATGAAGGGGATTTAGATTAATGGGACAGGACCTTGGTGTGGGAGGCAGGGAGAGGTTGCTATAGGAAGGGCTGCAACTCTGTAGCCTTCGTGTGGCTTCTCTGATACAAGAACATGTGCTGTGTGTGTGTGTATTTATACATGCACATGTATATGCACCAACATTTATGTCAACGGATGTTCATATAAATATGTGAATACCATTGGGTGCCTGTGGGCATCTGTGCCCATTCATGTGTACTCAGGCTGTATCTCATGCCCAGGCACATATGCATGGTTCTGACACAAGATCCCTTGGAATGTTCTAGGTAGTGAAATGATTCTGGAATGCCATGATTCTCCTCTGGCTAGCTCCAGGATTTCACTTTACAGTCATACCTACATACACACATACACACACATACACACCCTACACCCTGCGTCCCCTCCCCCCATATATACATAGAGACTTCTCACAGAGAAGAGAAATTGTTTAAGTCTCTGAATATATTAAGTTGGGAGGAAAATGGACGCTGATGCAGAACTCTCAGTTTCTACCTTCCTTCTTTCTTCTTTAATGACTCAGAGTACCCTAACCATCAGTATCTCACTTTTCCCACTTTTTTTTACTTTTGTTTTTGGAGGGGGAAAGGCAGGGAAATAGGGGTTAAGTGACTTGCCTAAGGTCACACAGCTAGTAAGTGTTAAGTGTCTGAGGTTGAATTTGTACTCAGGTCCTTCTCACTTTAGAGCTGGTGCTCTATTCACTGTGCCACCTAGCTGCCCCTTTTCCCATTTTTTTTTTAAAGGCAATCAGGGTTAAGTGACTTGCCTGGGGTCACACAGCTACTAAGTATGTGAGGCTGGATTGGAACTCAGGTCCTCCTGATTTCAGGGCTGGTGCTCTATCTACTATACCACCTAGCTGCCATACTTTTTCCATCTTTGGAGAAGACTGGACTGTAGCAGTGCCAAATTCAAATAGGAAGGGACAGCATATTGACTTAGAAACTGAATATTAACATCATCTATATTGTTTTATAGTTTTAAAAAAATTTTTGTTAAATATTTCCCAATTACATTTTAATCTAGTTCAGCCCCAGTGAGGGCTGGCAAGGAATTTTATGCCTCTGGGATAGAGGACCTTACCATCATTAAGGAATCCTCTTTTCTATATGGACTCTGTGCAAAATATGCTCCTTGACATACTTTGGAAAGTATGCATCTACATTAAATAATTAATTCAAAAAATGAACAAAAATGTATTTTCTCTTTCTTTTATTTCCCCCTTCACAACAAAAAAAGAGAAAAATGAAACCCTTATAATATGCATAGTTAAGCAAAACAAATGGGAATCCCAATGCCAGAGCATTCATCATGTCCCCCAAATCCAGGTCTCAATCCTCACCCTGAATCCATCACCTTTCTGTCAGAAAGTAGGTAGCAAGTTTCCTCATTATTCATCTGGATTAATAATTGGTTGTTGCACTGAATTATTAAGTTATTAAGTATATTATAGTTGTTTATCTTTATGACATTGTTGTTCATGAATAAATTGTTCTCCTGGTCCTACTTATCTCACTTTGCCTTATTATATACAAGTTTTCCTAAGTTTCTCCAGAATTGTCCCATTCACCACTTATTATAGTATTCTATTATTTAATAAACTATAATTTGTTTAGTCAAAACCTTTGTCTCTGCTTCTTCGCCCTCACAAAAAGAGCTGCTATATATACATCTACCTCCTTATCAGTAAATAAGTATTTTATTGGAGTCATTGAACAAAGTTATATTCATGGTTGCATTTAACAAGGAATTTTTACATACACGTGAAAAGCTTCTAGTTAAAAAGGAAAATAACCTCGACGTTTTTCATGAAAAATCTTCAAGCCTATGCTTTACTCTACTAAGTCAAATGTTTTTTTGTAATCAATAGTTAGCAGCAGGATCTTATATTCTCTGAATATTTCAGTCAACTATGTGGTGGATCAAAGATGTGCTCTGCTATAGAGAAATGTTTGTCAAAACCCACCTTTTCCTATTTCACATTTTCATCAGGGATACCTTTGATGACATTGTGCCATTACATCAAGCCCCAGAACATTATAAGGCCTTTTCTCAGAGATTCAGAATTATTTTTTAAAAAATCAACTTAATGATAATAATAATAACTTTCATTTCTATAGTGATTTAATGTTTGTAAAGTACTTTACGTATTTAATCTTATTTGATCTTCAGGGCATTGGGAGGTAAGCACTTCTATTAGTCTCATTTTGCTGAAGAGGAAACCAAAGCAAACAGAGGTTAAGTACACAGTTAGTAAGTGTTTAAGGCAGGATTTGAATTCAGATCAGAACAGACAAGTTACTTGACCTCTCAGTGCTCTAGGCAACAGTTTAAGACAGTGAGTTCAGAGAAGATGCTTCCCCTTATTGGTAGAGGGAGTTTCTTTATTTGGGAATTCCCTGTACCAATGAAATGGTAGATTCTGCCCCTACCCTACCCCTGCAGGATTCTTTTTTTTTTTTTTTTGTTCCACTGAGACTAGGTTTCCCTATTTTGTCCAGGCTGCAATAGCCACTCAAGGGTCAGTCACTACTGATTCCATAGAAACTTTGACCTCTCCCATTTCTGACCTGGGTTGGTTCATGCCTCTTTAGTCACCCTTGCAGTCCCCTAATCCCAAGGGCTTTCCATATTGGTGCCATACTTAGTTTAGACACCTGATAGACTTAGCCTGCTGAAGCTCAGGACTCCTGATCTCAAGGGTCTACCAGCTTCAGCCTCAGTGGTAGCCTGGCTTGGGATCACAATTGGATAATCAATCAGTCAGCATTTGCTAAGCACTTACTATGTGCCAGGTACTATGGTACTATGTGTTAAGCACTTGATATAACAATAAGACTCTCTCTCTCTCTCCCTCTCTCTGTATATGTATTGTATACATATACATTACCTATACCTACACACCACTGGACTTAGATGACTCTGAAGAAGAGAACCAGGCTGGTGACTTTGCACAGACCTCCCTTACTTAAAGCCAGTTCATTTGTAAGTCATGGCATTACCCTTTTTATGTCATGGTCCTATTCAAGAATGAAAGACAACAACTATACATACACATATACACATATACACACATATATGTAATATTTTACATATATGTGTATATATATGGAGAGAGAGAGATGGAATAGGACAAGAGATTGAGTGGTATTGCACTGGGAAATGACATACTGCTTTTCATGATCTTAAACTACTCTGAAGCACAAATACCTGTGTTTTCAGTATAAACACTTTATTGTCAATGCTATTAACTTGTGAATCTTAGAACATTAAAGTTTCTGGGATAACCAAGATATGGGCGCCTAACACAGTGTTGGCCCATATTAGGCACTTAATATATGCTTGATGATTGATTTGGTGATCTGAGGGGCAACCAATAGATGTATGGTGGGCCAGTCACATGGGAATAATGAACAACTCGAGTACTAGGACCCATGAAATGTAAAAAGATCTAGAGGGAGGATACCTCTAGCCTGTTGGATGGGGTGGATCCTTTGTGGAGTCTCTGTGAAAGAATGTCTAAGGATTGCATGGGAGGAGAAGGCACAGATGGGTTGTGATCCATCCCAGTGAAGGTAACACCCACATGAATATCACTTATCTGGTGAAATAAATATTGAAATAGTGAGTGCCAAGGAACTTCCTCTTGGAGCCCCTAAGCGATGAATGAAAGGGTAGGGAATAGACTCTCTTCTGAAAATATGATTTTTTGGAAGATGAGGTATGGGTAGGTTCTTTTTGAGAGGTTCCTCAATCTCTTCACTTAGAGGAGCTGAATAAAGAACATAGGATATCGTGTTATCAGTAGAGAAGAAAACATTCAGGAAGACAGAGAGCTAAGCCCTGCCAGGTAGCCATTATAGGCAAGAACTGAGGCAGGACCAGTGGCTAAAGAGGGAAATCATGACTCTTGCTTTTTACAAGTCATTGAGGAACAGAGAATCACAGAAAGAGCTGGGACCATTCTTAGAACTTACATGCTCCAATAGCCTCATTTTATTTATTTTTATTGATTTATTTTTTGTATCAATCAAATTTCATTTGTAAAAGATTTAATGCATCTCTAAGTACCCTGGAAGTATTTTTATTTTACTGATTTTTAAAATTTTTTTGCAATTACAAACATTTATAGATTATTCTCATGTCATGAGAGGCCTCTAATGACAAAGTAAAAAAGTTAAGTAAACTAACAATACAGTGCCTCCATCTGCTAGTGCATGCACTATTTCATATCTGTGACATCCCACCCCTACTTCTTTACTTAAAAAAAAAATGAACAGAAATCCATTTTCTCTCCTTCCCATAGCCCATTGTGGGGGAAAAAACAAAACAAAACAAATTTCTCATAAAAATATGCAAAGCCAAGCAAAACAAATTTCCTTAGAGGCAGTGTACAGCAATACATGCCTCATTCTGCACCCTAAATCATCACCTCTCTGTTGGATAGCATGTTTCATCATTGGTCCCCTAGAATCACAAGTGGTCATCTTATTGAACATAATTTTCAAAGATGTTTGTTTTTAGTATTGCTATGGGATAAATTGTTCTGGTTCTGCTCTTTTCATTCTTCATTAGTTGATTAATAATCTCCTCAATAAGCTCTAAAATCTCCCTTTTGCCTCTAGGAGCAAATACAAAATGCTCTGTTTGGCATTCAAAGCCCTTCATAATCCAGCTGCCTCCTGCCTTTCCAGTCTTCTTAGAGTCAGACTTCCTGCCTCCTTCCCAACACACACATACTCTTTGATCCAATGACATTGGCCTCCTGGCTATTCCATGATCAAGACATTCCATCTCTCAGCTCTAGGCATTTTCTCTCACTGTCCCTCCTCATGCCTAGAATGCTCTCTCTCCTCTGCTTTGATTACTGACCTCCCTGACTTCCTTTAAGTACCAACAAAAATCCCATCTTCTACAGGAATTGAGTTGTTACTTTTCAGTCATGTCCAGCTCTTCATGACCCAATTTAGAATTTTCTTGGCAAAGATGCTGGAGTGTTTTGCCATTTCCTCCTCCAGCTTACTTTACAGATGAGAAAATTGAAGCAAATAGGGTTAAGTGACTTGCCTATGGTCACATAGCTAGTAAGTGTGTGAGACTGAATTTGAAGCCAGGAAGATGAGTCTTCCTGACTTCAAGCCTGGCACTCTATCCACTGCACCCCCTCCAGTAAACCTTAAGGCACTATATAAATACTAGCTATAAAAATAATCATTATTGTTAATTACTCTGGATAATTTATTTAGTCTTAGAGAGGCTAGTTCTTGTTTTCAGAGAAATACCTACTTTTAAACTATTCTACCCTACCACACCTCCTACTTCCTGCCCCATGTATGACAGTACTCAAGAAATGCAAGCTAATTTTTATTTCTGTCTCTGCCAAACATAACTAGAATAAATCTGAAACAACAACAAAACAACTCCAGATGCTTTGGGGCTTACTTGTTGGTTCAGATAATCAATACCAAAGTTTCCATCTCCACTGGCACGGAAAATTGAGAATATTTATCTCCCCCACCCCCACCCATGACACTAAGTACAACTTGTTTATTCTCAAAGTAAGAGGTGAACTGTGAAGGATGAGACAGTTCATCTATTTGTCTTCTGTCTTTCTCTCCCTTTGTGTAGGTTTTCCTCTCCTGTGACCTTGGGTCTACTGAGCTGGGAGCCCTGAGAAGGTGGCTGGTATTGCCACCCCATCTGTGTGAGTGATGGAAGAAGTTGGGTAGGAAATGAGATTGGTTTCAAGGTCTGATGGATAAAGTCTCTCATGCTACTTGAAATGGTTAGAAAGAGAGAGAAAAAATATTGCCAAGACCTGCAAGATTTTTTAAATCATAGGATTTTATTTGGAGAGGGGATAGTCTAGTACATGTCTTGTTTATTTGCCAATGAATAAAAAACAAAATTTTCCAGGATTCCCTTTTCTGGATCCCTCAGGACAATTAGACACTTTGATGGTACATGGGTGAGATTCTTGAGAGTGCCTAGAGTAAATAATCTTAAGAGGACTTAGTACACTTCTCATGACTTGATTTTTCTTTATGGCTTTCGGAAATATCCATAATCAGGTCTCATTTGTAACCTCCATCCCTCCCCATACACATGCACCACTAGAAAATCCAGGTTCAATTATTCTGTCGGTCAACACCCACAACAACCATGGCACTTATTACTTTTACCAGCCACCTGAATCACACAGTTGTTCAAAGCAAAAGACATTTGATAAAATATCCCAAAGTAATAAGAAATGATCCCCTTGTGCACACATGGCATATATACTCCCACCAATAAAAGAGGGGTATTCATGTAGAAAATATGTGTTACCAGGGAACATGCATGGGGGTACATATATAGACAACACATATGGCTGGGCAGCTTATTCCTAAGATGATGTCTGTCAATCTTTTCAGTCATGTCCAACTCTTCATAACCTCATTCGGGGTTTTCTTGGCAAAGATACTGGAGTGGTTTGCCATTTCCTTCTCCAGCTCATTTTGCATATAAGGAAGTCAAGGCAAACGGAGGCAAATTATTTGCTCAAGGTCACACAGCTAGTAAGTGTCTGAGGCCAGATTTGAATTCAGGAAGATGAAGAAACTGAGGCAAACAAGGTTAAGTGACTTACTCAGAGTCACACAGCTAGTAAGAATCTCAGGTTGGATGTGAACTCAGGAAGATGAATCTTCCTGGCTTCTGGCCCAGCACTCTATCCACTATACCACCTAGCTTTCCATATGATGCTGTAGAACTGTACATATGTCATTTGATAATGTTATATTTTTACTTTCTTCTAGATGTATTGTCTCTCTTTGTTTCACCATCTCTGCTGGACATTTCCCTAGTTTTTGGCATCACTGATTGGTTCTCTGCTACTATCTGTTGGGATTCAATTACATAGCCCCCTCAAGGATTTTAGACCATGAGTTCTTCAAGAGTAGGACTCTCTTTTGCCTTTATCCTCAGCACTTAGCACCTGGCACATAGTAGGTGCTTAGTAAATGTTTATCATCTGAGTGACCTCTACTCCTCTCTGTTATCATGCATTAGACATCCTGGGCTGTCTCAATTCCTGACCTTTGTCTTGCCACTGAACTTCATTGACCCTGAAGGAGAGGGTGAGGCTGACAACTTTACCAGCTTTGCCCCATTCATATTCGTGACCCTGTGATGTCACTGGTCCTTTTCAAAAACAAAGGATGAACAACAATCATACATTTAGGTACGGTAGGATCAGGAATCTAGTCTTGTTTAAAAGAAAGTTGGTTTTTGCTCTAAGAAGAGAATTATCTTGAGAAGTAGAGGGTCTCCCATCACTGGATATCTTTAGCTGGTGACTGAGTGACCACTTGTCAGGAATGGCAGAACAGACTTCTTCTTAGGTATGTTTTGAACTCCGAGGTCTGTTCCAATATTGAAGGTCTGTGAGTCTATGCTCTCCTGTCCTATTTAAACTGGTTACCATCATGCTAGTTACTATCTCTATGCCTTTGTTTATAATATTCCCTCACCACGAATACTCTTCCTTCTCCCCTCTACTTACAGAAATCCCACTTATCCTTTAGGACCCAGCTCAAGTCCTATCTTCTTCATGAAAGCCTGCCTAATAAATACTTGTTGATTGGTTGATTCACTGACTGCTTCCCCACACTGCTTCCTCTCTTCTTCAAGCCATTACACAACATTTAGCATTAAATTGTTTCTAAATTTTGAGTGTGCTCCATCAAATGAATACATATTTAGTGAAGGCCAACTATGATTAAGGCACCCTTGTGGTGCCAGCTACCTCCTTAGTGAGATGGCCAATTCCTTGAGGGGAATAACCTATAATATACTCTGAACAAACCCGCTGCCCCTCAGTGCCTAACATAAAGGAGGTATACAATATTTTCTTGTTGACTGATTACCGTTTCCAGATTGGAGAGGAGTAAGAGCAGGATCTCGACAATCATTAGTCAACTGAATCCCCTTTGTGTGTCTATCCTAGGAGCAGTGGCCAGACCAGAGAATAAGGAGATACTGATTCTGTCCAAATGTTGTTTGCAATCTGGCTGGCTAGATTGAACACACACACACACACACACACACACACACACACACAGCAGTGAAACTATTGGCAACACAATAAAGCCCAGAAAAACATAAAAGCACAAATCATCAAGTATAGATAAATATAGTTCAAACAGAATGTAAACAGTGAGGGTATATGGAGCAGAAGTGGGATCAACTGGAGAAAGTTGTTGTATTTTAGCTAGATTTTGAAGGAGGACAAGGATGTATATCAGCAGAGGGAATTAGAAGAGGCTTGTTTAAAAGCAGAGTGTCTTTATATTAAGTGCATATTAAATATGTGTGAATTTATTTAAAACCCTGCCTGTTCTATTTGTTGGATTTAAACACTTTGTAAGAAAAAGAGGCCATATCATAAAATGGAGGAACTCTTTGTCAAGAAGAAGGATCTTAGAGGCACTGAATAAGTAGAGCAAATGCCTCCATTTTGAGAAGGGAAGTCAAGACACAAGAGAGAATATAGAGAACTGTAGATCATTAGGTTGGCAGGCCAAGCATGGCCTTGGCAGAGAGAAATTAAGAGCATCTGGTCTTCACAGAGTTATAGGGTGGCGTTAAGTGGATAATTAACACCTTTCCTCTGAAGAGGTGCCAGAACAGTCTGCTATAGATGGGGCCAACAACCTGAAAAGATTCTGGGATAGTTTCCGAGGCAGAGAAGATAAGGTCTTCTTATAGTTATAATACGAAAAAAGCAAATTAAGGGGATCGTTTTTACAGTTAAGTAGTGACAAGGATACTTAATTTGTACTTAGAAGTTTGTATTTATTTTAAACTTTGCTTTAGTAGGAAATCTGATTGCTTTCAAGAAGAAGGTAACTAATATGTTGTTTTGTTAGGTGGTTTTGAGATAAAAAAGCATAATGGAGCGGTTCATATCTTATATGCCTGTATTTTTGTTA
This sequence comes from Pseudochirops corinnae, assembly GCA_028646515.1. Classification (NCBI taxonomy): domain Eukaryota; kingdom Metazoa; phylum Chordata; class Mammalia; order Diprotodontia; family Pseudocheiridae; genus Pseudochirops; species Pseudochirops corinnae. The sequence continues at coordinate 145,762,237 of CM053588.1, forward strand.
TCTTAAAATCATTCATATTGAATCTGTGCTCGGGTTACATGGCATTCTGGAGGTCATCATGACGGATAACAAGAAGTTAATTATGAAGTCAGACCAATGCAGTTGTCACGAAGCTGGGACAGGGACAAAAAAAACCCCCAATATAGCTGAGGGTCTTGAGTCATACTCAAAGAATTTATAAGTCAATATCTGGAGCTGGGGACAGAGGGTTAATGCAACATGATTCTCTAGAGTAAAAGGAGGTCTGCAGCAGTAATTGCTCTGACCCTTTAAGCCAGACCAGCTCAGGTTTGCCAATGAAGACCCTTTCTAACATACATCCCTCTGAACTGAAAAACTTTTTTGTAGTATCTCCAGACTAATCTCCCATAGTATCCTTTAGCTGGAAGAACTCTTGTAAAATGAATGGAGGAAATTCAATGAGGGTCAAAGAGTCACTGGGACTGGGCCCTGCCCTCCTCTTTAGCTTAGACCCTAGGTTATTCTGGAGACATTATCATTGTGTTAGTAATCTAAAGTACAGACATAGCACCCAGGAGAAATTAATACTCCTTCTTAGGACTGGCTTTGAACTAACTTACATATCAACTTATACATCAACAAGCCTTTATGCATTAAGTACCTACTATGTACCAGGCACTTCGCTAAGCTCTGAGAATAAAAAGAAAAAGCAAAAACAGTCCCTGACCTCAAGAAGCTCACATTCTATTGGGGAGACAATGTGTATAAAAATAGGTACATCCAAGCTTCAAAATAGATGCAAGAAATCCTTAGAAAGAAAAGTACTTGAGACTGAGATCAGGAAAGGTTGGCTACAGAAGGTGAATCTGAGATGTGTCTTAAAGGAATCCAGGGAGGAAGAAAAGAGAGAACATTCCAAGCACATCATTTGCACATCAGTGCAAAGGCACAGATACGGAGGATTCAATCTGTTCAAGGAATAGCATGTAAGTCTATAAAGTTAGTGGAGGGGACTAATTTGTAAGAAGACTGGAAAGATAAGAAGGGGCCAGGTTATGAAGAATTTTAAATACCAAATTAAGGAATTTAAATTTGACCCTGGAAGCACTACGGAAAACCTAGATCTTATTCCTATGCTTTAGGAAAATCACTTTTGTAATATGGTAGAGAACTGATTAGAGTTGGGAAAGACCAAAGGGAGACCAAATAAGCTATTGCAATAGTCTAAATGAGAGGAGATGAGAATCTGAACTGATGTGATGGCTGCGTGAGTGGAGAGAAGAGCATGTGCATCATGTGCATGAGAGATGTAGGTAGACAAAGCAAAATCTGGCATCTGATTGCAGATATGGGATGAATGAGAGTAAAGAGTTGAGGGTGATGTCAAGGTTCTGAACCTGTGTGACTGGGATGGGGCAGAGTTTTTGACAGTAAAAGGGCACTTTGGAATTGAGATGTGTTTAAGGGGAAAGAAAACGATAGGTTAAATTTGAGATACCCACAGAGCATCCAATTTGGAAGGAGTAGATTTTGGCATGGAGCTCAAGTAAAAGAACAGGATTAGATATATAGGTCTCAGAATCATCAGCATGTAATGATAATTGATAACGATTGTAGAGTTCTTATTGGGAGTCCTAAAATATAGTAATAAGTTAAAAGCTATAAAAACGTAAGCTCTGTGAAAGACAGAAACCTGGTGGTCATGGTGACTTGTCTACAATTATATTTTACGTACTGAGTCAAAATGTAAGTTACTGTGAACTATGGAAGACAAAACAGGAATATTGTGACTGGTACATAAGCCATACACAAACTTATGTTTGGGCATAACATTGGTTTAATGCCCAAGCTCATTACTAAGCAGAAAACCAAAAATGTCCACTAATCAGTAGTGTTGCACACTCTAGCTTTTCCTACCCTTGTCTGCTTTCTATAATTACTGTGGGGACTTTTGGGTTATTCAGTGAAGATACACAAAACTGCCACCCTAGACCAAAGATTGCCCCCATTTGTAAGTATTCATAATGATTGATTAAACTACTACCTATAATCAATCTAGAGCTCTATGACCTCCTCCTTTGGTATTAAAAAGAATACCCTGTGGTTATGGAGGAGGTATAGGTTCTTCAGCCAGGGGAATTCTGGACCTTACAATTGGTGTAGTCAGGCAGGATATCAAAGGAATGCGAAGGGAGTAGGGGGATAGGTATGTGTGTGGAATCCCCTGGGTGGTGTCCATGTGCATGTTTGTGTGGGGTGGTGGTCTGTATTGGACTACAGTATAAGTAGGAAGATGTTCTGAATACATCAAAAAGCCTAGAGTCCCTTCTGAAGTAATTATATTTCATCAGGTTGGGAAAAGGAGAAAGAAAGAAATGGCAGTAAGTTAGCCCCTCTTCCCAGCATAGAAAAAAACCATTACCAAGTTCCTAGACTCAGAGGCTGAGAACAGAAAGGAATTCTGGCTAGAAGAAATATGCTGGTTAACCAGGTTGAAGGAAGTTAAGTATGTAGACAGGAAAGTGACAAGGTGTATAATTGTGAGTTTCTTTCTCTTTCTCTCCCTTCATCTCTGACTGACTACAGGCAGCCTGGATGGAAGAACAGAAGAGAGAGAGAAATAGAAATATTTAGTGAAGAGACAATTATCTGAGTAGGATCAACATTAGGAAGAAATAAGGCACATGCGATTTTAAAGGGGTTTTAGTCAAAGTCCACCAGAGGGATAAGTAGATAGAAGGCAAGAAAGTTTAAACACATAGGGATGAGAAAAACATGGATAGAAAGAAAGTTGTAATCTGTTTGCACTGACAGTGTGAACAGAGGGTTTGAGAGCAAATGGTTTGGAAACTTTGAAAGAAAAAGTTGTTGATCTATTTTTGTTCTTCTGAATCTCTGCTTTCCATCACCCTTCTGCCTCTCCCCTCCCCCCCCCCCCATTGGTTTAGCATTTTGCAGCTAGAGAAAAAGGTTATTTCACTGATTAGAGAGAGGCAGGTTTGGGACCTGTGTCTTAGACGGGCACTTAACCATTTCCTGGTTCATGAAAAAGGGGAAAGTTTTGTGTACCAGGACACAACCAAAAGGTAATTGAATTCATTCTGGTCATATTTTAAGTGAAATGTGTCATTTCTAATTTGATGCTTAAGATAAGTCAGAATTATAATACTATCTGGTGCTAAGACAAACTGGGAAAATACATACATCTGAAATTTGTTAACTGAGTAACCTTAAACAAGTTATTATTAGTTCCTTAATTAGATGTGACCATTTTACAATGCCAATGGTTATGAGATGTCTGATTTTCTGTATAAGGTAATTTGGATTAGAGTCACCTGATTGATAAAGAGTTTGTTCCAAGTTTCAGACACATAATATTGTTTCAAATTGGTTGTAATGTTTTGTAGCTGCCATTCAGAAAACTGGGTATTTCCACCTTTTTCTGCAGTTAAGAGGAGGTTATCGTTAAAACAATTTGGCTAAGTTATTTGGAGTTATTGGTTTTTTCTTTTTAAAGGAAAATTTATTTTTTCAATTATGTGTAAAAATAGTTTTAACATTCATTTAAAAAAAATTTTGAGATCCAAATTCCCTTTCTTCCTCCCTCCCTCCCTTCATTGAGAAGACAGTAATTTGATATAGGTCATATATGTATAGTCATGCAAAATATATTTTTTATATTAGTCATTAATCATTAGTCAACTTCACTCCTCAAAAAAAAAACCACAAAAAAACAAAGTTTAAAAAAAATGCTTAAATCTACTTTCAGACTCCATCAGTTCTTTCTCTGGAGGGGGATAGCATTTTTCATCATGAGTCCTTTGGAACCATCTTGAATCATTGTTTTACTGAGAACAGCTAAGTCATTCACATTTGATTCACATTCACATTCACAATATGGCTGGTGATGCGTACAATGATCTCCTGGTTGTGCTCACTTCACTCAGCTTCAGCTTACCTCACTTTATATCAATTCATGTAAGTTCCTTCAGGTTTCTTTGAAAGCATCCATCTCATCATTTCTTAAAACACAATAGTATTCCATCAAGGTCATTAATTACAACTTGTTTAGCCATTCCCCAATTCATAGATATACTCTAAACAATTCTTGGCTATCCCCAAAAGAACTGCTATAAATATTTTTGTACAAATAAATCTTTTCCTTAAAAAACAAAACAAAACAAAACAAACTCTTTGGGATACAGGCCTAGTAGTGGTATTGCTGGGTTGAAGTGTATGCATCATTTTATAGCCCTTTGCACATAGTTCCAAACTGCTCTCAGAATAGTTGGATCAGTTCACAACTCCACCAATATTCTTTAGTGTGCCAATTCCCCGCCCCCCCATATCTGTCATTTTCCTTTTCTGTCACATTAGCCAATCTGATAGGTATGAGGGCTTTTTTACATTTGCCTTTCTCTAATCAATAGAAATTTAGAATATTTTTTTTCATATTACTATAGACAGCTTTGATTTAATCTGAAAACTGCTTATTCATATCCTATGACCATTTATCAATACTCCAAACCCTACAATCCTTTATTGTAGAATCTGCTAGATCTTGGTTGTCCTAATTATGGCTCCACATTATTTGAATATTTTCTCCTTGACCTAGAGTTTTGGAATTTGACTATAATATTCCTGGGAGTTTTCATTTTGGGATCTCTTTCAAGGAGGTCATCAGTGGATTCTTTTGAATTCTAGCTTATTCTCTGGTTCTGGGTTATCAGGGCAATTTTCCTTGATAATTTCTTGAAAGATGACATCAAGGCTCTTTTTGATCATGGCTTTCAGATAGTCCAATATTTCTTAAATTATCTCTCCTGGATCTATTTTTAAGATCAGTTGTTTTACCGATGAGATATTTCACATTTTTTTCCTATTCATTCTTTGATTTTGTTTTATTGTTTCTTGGTGTCTCATGGAGTCATTAGCTTCTACTTGCCCAATTCTAATTTTTAAGGAGTATTTTCTTCAGTATCTTTTTTTTTCCATTTGGCCAATTCTACTTTTAAAGGAGTCCTTTCTTTCAGTGAATTTTTGCACATTTTTTTACATTTGGCCAATTCTGCTTTTTAGGCAGTTCTTGAAATATATTCATTCTCACATGTTTCCCCTCTCAGTACAAAAGTTGGGGCAGGGAGAAGGAAAGTAAGGAAAATAAACCAATGGGACCTAGAATTGGAAAGGTCCTCTGAGATAAACTAGTTCCATTCCTACTTCAAGCAATCAGATGGACTTTTGTCTATCAGCTACTAGAAGCAGCATATTTTTTCACTTAATAACTTCAGGTCATGACAGCTGAAACTTTCTTTTAAATATCAGTAATTATCTTTAAAAAGTTCTTTGTGTTTCTTCTCTGCCAAAATTTTGTCACTGGGTTTCAGACCATACTTATCAAGAAAATTTTTGTCCACGACTGCAGAAATGTCAAGAGGAGGATTTCCTATTCCAAAAAGAATATTTTCCCTGGTGGACTGCATGGCTGACCCTCGGCCCCCAGTGCCACAGTGCCCTGCCATGGCCAGCCTGCTGATCCCAAGCTCCTGTCTGTGCTGTCACATTCTCAGGCACTCTTGGCTGGGTGTTTATCTCCAGTCCACTTACACACACACACACACACACACACTGATGCTCACACACACTCACACTCACCTGTCACCTAGCCAGTCTGGGGTTATTATTTTAATGCTAAAACCTAAATTTGGTAATTGGGATGGAGTGAAAGCCTTATCCAGATTGTTTCTGCCCATTCAGAACAGTCCTCTTTGGTATATGAGGGTTTGCAGCAGGGTTGAGTGGGATAGGGGATGGTGCTGTCAAAGATCACAGCCCATAGCAGCTCTAAGGGTTGATGAGTGGATACCCCTAACTCCTCTCACTTAGGAAGAAAGCCAATGTTGTCTCTGATGCAGGGCTACAGAGGGTGACTGGAAACCCCATGGGCCAACTTCCATATACTGGGGTCCTAAAAATAAACAAACTGTGTCCACTCTAGTAGATACCAGTGCAGAATACATGATGCTATAGAGGAATCCTGAAAGACATCCTGGCAAGTGGGTAGCCATAGAATGATAGAAGGGGAAATTCAGCCAGGAAAAAACAAAACTAAATTAAGAGTGAAAATATGAGACTTGCCACCCAGAAAGTAGGTGGTTTACATCATTCTGGAGGAAGAATATCATGGGGGTGGGTAGGCAGGGGCATTGGGATAAGCTCCTCCCTGGGGTCCATGTTGATTCCCCTTATTTTGTAAACTTGTCAGATCCCTGGATACAGTCTGTGTGGACAAGGCAATTAGCCCTGGAAAAGAATTTGTTTGGGTTAAGGAGCTCCTAAACAATGAACTTGACTTGCTCAGAATTTGCAATTTTATGTATTACCAATTATTTCTAATGATTTGTCTTTATACTAGGATAAACTTAAATTTGAGATGCAAAGAAAAAACAAGTGAAAAGTGATACATGAAATCTCTTATGTGAAAGCTAGTAAATTTTAATTTCTCATTGCAACTCTGTGAGAGTAAAAATTATTATATCTAGCCCTAAGTTGCGATTAGGGAAACTTGCCATTTGAGGTAAAAGTCCTTGGGATTGTAACTGATTTTGTTTTGAGTTTTGAGGTTTGAATTCAGGTATAGTTGTTTGATGGATCATAATAGTCCATCAATAATCAATAGCCAATAATTCACTGTTTGAGAGAGATGTCACAGGCTACTCAGAGAGAATGTGATTCTGAACTGTCACAGGTAGAGGTTTGCATCTGGGAAAACTTGAGAGGACAACCTTTGGATTGGCCTAAGGTGGGATGCTCCTGGTTTTTTTTTTTCCCTTCCTGTGTTCCTTTGAGATGTTTTCCACCTGGCTATGCCTGAGTCTGGTTGAGGTAGAACGGATACTGCATGACTGGTGCCAGACTGTGACTCTTACCTGAAATCAAACGTAGCTAAACTAACGTTCTGTCCTACACGTACCCTTTGGCTTAACCTTGAATGATCATTTTGATGCTGGTATGTCTCTGATTTTTCCTTTTATAACAAATTTCTATAATCAGAGCAAGTGGTCAGTAAAAGATATGAGATCTTGCTGTTTTCAGTCTGAATGTGTAGTAATTCCATAAACCAAACAACTAAGTAAATTAATCCTTCGGCTTGTCATCTGTCTTCTTGCATAGTCATATAAAAGATTAAGTCCCTAAAATAGCTCATTCTTTCAGAATAATATGGGAATAATTATGCAAAGATAAAGTAAGGTCCTTAACTGTTTCAAAATGATGTAAGCATAATTGGGTATTGGTACATCTGACTGAAAGACCTAGTGGTTATTCTATTAATTACTGAAACTAAAATCAGAAATATCTTCAGGTTTTTTTGGGAAGAGAATTTCAGTGCAATCAATTTTCTTAGAGGGAGGTAACTTATAGAATATTTTTACATCAATTGAAAAAATCAATTTCATTCAGGTTTATTACTAATGTGGAAATAACACCTTTTGTGCTACATGTCCTGTAGTACAAACATATTTTATTATATACAACTTATTAACGTGCACTGTTTTAGAATTAATTAATTAGGTATCCTCCCAAGTCTTTTATTATAATTGGAGTAAAGTTAACTTCTTATAAGTAAATTTATTTGTGTAACCATTGAACCCAGGTAAACTTCTGCCTGCAAGAGTGTTACTTATGTTTTCATATACAGGATTGAATCTTTAATAGTATCTGATTCTCCAAAGAGAATTGGAATCAGAGTGGGAAAGTACGAGAAAGTAAAAAGATCAGACAATCCTGTATGTCAAACATAAATGATTCTAATGGGGCATGTAAAAAAAACCAACAAACACCTAAATTTTCTGAAGCTTCAAGCAAACTCTGGATTTCTACTTTGATATTCTCCCTTATAGTTCTATTGTTAAGATCAGAACTCTAAGGTTTGAACTGGCCTTCACAATATGAACTAGTTATTGGAGAAGTAAAATTTGAGAGGCTATATCAACTTGTATTAAGATCTGTTTTATAAAAGATTTTAGCAGGAACATCTAAGGAGTCTCTACAAGCAATCTGGAACCAGAAAAACAATTCTACTGAAGAATTGCCCCTAAAGAGAAGACTTTTTCCCCCCAGGCTTCCCCAAGAAAAGATGTTCCAGAAACCAGACAACTACATGGGATGTCTGAGTTCCAAGATAAAATTTGCTAATTAAATGGACAGTGGGGGTGGGTTGGTAGTCATCATTATACAAGTCTCCCCTTGGCAAAAAAAAGGGGAAACTGAGAAAATCAAATTATTTTGATCCTATTTTGTAATTGAATCTCTTCTCTGTCACCCCCAATATGTTGTAAGACTGCCCAAATCAAGTTTATGTGTCTCTGAACCAAATTCAGAAATTCAGATAACCCATTAATCCCCCAATGCCATTGGTTCTTCCTTTACCTCCCCAGGGGTGGGATAGAAGAAAACTGTGATAATTGTGGTAATTTTCTTATTGGCCATGTTTTCTTCCTATCTATGCTTTTGTTGCTTATGTGGTTTATGGTTACAAGTGAGATCATCCTAGCTATACCCAAAAAGGCCCTAAACACCCTAGTATAGAGCTACCTCAGGGACATTGTGGAAGATATTCAGAAAGAATGTATGGGTGACTTTTCAGGGAGTGTATTGTAGGGTTTGTACTGGGGAATGCAATTACTAAAATACAGTAATAAAAGAAAAACCATAAAAACGGAAACTCTGTGAAAGGTGGAAACCAAGACACAGTGACCTGTCTACAATTATATTTTATACACTGAGTCAAAATGTAAAATACTAACATATGAAAGCCAAAATAAGAATATTGTGACCCATATGTGACTGATACATGATCCATACACAAACGTATGCTTGGGCATAACATTGGCTTAACACCCAAGCTCATTACTAAGCAGAAAACCAAAAATATCTACCAATCAATAGTGATGCACTCTCTGGCTCAGTGGTTCTCAACCTTCCTAATGCCTTAACCCTTTAATACTCGTATGTGGGTGTATCTGCATGTGGGCAGTCTCGCCTGGAGATAGATAGAGGAGTGGTGTCTCGGTTCCTAAGGCCATCGGAAATATGTGTTTTCCAATGGTCTTAGGTGACCCCTGTGAAAGGGTCGTTCAATCCCCAAAGGGGTTGCAACCCACAGGTTGAGAACCGCTGCTCTAGCTCCTCCTGCTTTTGTCTGTTTTCTATAATTACTATGGGGATTTGGGGGTTCTTCAGTGGGGATCCACAAAACTGTCTGGCAGCCACCTCAGACCAAAGATTGCCTCTGTTTGTAAGTATTCATAATGATCAGTTAAACTCCTAGCTATAATCAATCTAGAGCTATGTGACCTCTTTCTCTGGTGCCAAACAACAACAACAACAACAACAACAACAACAACAACAACAACTCATGGTTATGTGGGAGGTACAGAGTTCCCCAGCAAGGGGATTTATGGACCTCGCAATGATAATCAGTATATAAATGATCGTAGCCAGCAGGCTCTAGCAAGAGTTTTTTAAGTATAGAGGAGACTTGGACATGTTTGTAGAGAGTAGGGTAAGAATCGATAAATACAGGCTAATTGAATATTAGAGAGAAGTTTGGGATAATGGTGGGGTCAATCTGCTGGAGAAGACTAATGAGAATGGGATCAAGGTTTCATGTAGAAGGGTTGGTCTTGACAAGTAAAAGGACCGCTCCAATGGAGACTAGAGTAAAGGAGGAAATAATTGAAAATGATGTCAGGGAGATCTAAGATGGGGAGAAAGGAAGAAGAGGAAGTTCATCAAGCAGGACTTTAATTTTTTTTCATTGAAGTATGAGGTTAGATCCTCATTTGATAGGATTGGAATATGGAGGACTATAGAAGTCTAAGTTTGGAATAGCCTCTGTAGTGATTAGGATAAAGAAACAATTAGGGAAGAATAAAGGGATTGCTTACAGAGAGGGTTCAACTGAGATTAGATAAAATAAATTTGTGGTGTTAGCACATGGTTTATGTTAGCACATAGTTAGCATGGTTTCATGGTTTTCTTCAGTTTTGCTTAGCAGTATGCTAGTAGGAGTGAAAGAGATACATGGTGGAAATAATCAATGTTTGGGGATTGGCAAGATCTAAAATATCATAAGTTTTACAGACTAGATTATTTAACAGTGAAGCATCTATGTTGGGGAATTAATGAGGAGCAAGGAGAGCTCAGAGAACTTGATAGGCAAGTGCAATGAGTACAAGGTTATCAAGATATTTTCTTCTAGTTCTCTTTGTTCCACTATCACTCATTCACCCACTCATTAATTCACTCAACAAATGGCACTTTGTAACCCTAACATTCATCATGATTGTGAGGTGTTATTAAGAACTTACCATATGCACAGTACATAGACTGGTGGAGATACAGACGATCTATCTATACTATTCACTTTTAATTTAAGATGTTTTGCTTTTGAATTCATGCCATTTACTGTGATCTGACATAGTAGCATATTGTTGGGGGCTCAAGTTTGATTTCATAGGATGAGACAGATCTAAAGCTGGAAATAACAGTTCATCTAGTTCAGTTAACTCATTTTACAGATAAAGAAACTGAGAACCAGAGACAATAAGTGATATGCTCAGGGTTACATGAGTTATTTATAGAACTGGGACTGTGAATGTGGGTGTAGTTAAAGGGGATGCCATACAAAGTTTAGATAAGATGTAATCTCTGCCTTCATGGAGTCTAATGTCATTGAGTCTAATGAGAGATGGACTACAAAGATACAGAGGGGCAAGTATGATACACAATATTTCAAAATGAGATTGAGAAGTAGCTTAGTTCAATAGTAAGAGTGAGATTTGGATTCAGGAGACCTGAATTTAGATTCCACTTCAGTCACTTGTTTGCTGTTTTAGCCATAAACAAGTCACTTAATCTCTCAGAAGCTCAGTACTAGTCTGTAAAATGGGAAGACTACAAATTCACTATCTAAACTACAACATTCACAAAATCACAGAATAACAGAATTTCAGAGTTGGAAAGGATTTCAAAGATCACCTATTTCAACCTATACCTGAGAACAATATTCAACAATATTCCTTACAGTATCATCTGGCTTTTGTTTAAAGACCTGAAGTGAGAGACACCTCATTCTCTCCAGAGGTGGCCCATTCCATTTTGGGATAGCTATAATTATTAGTAAATTTTTTGCTTACACAGAACCTAACATTGCCTCTTTGTAATTTCCATTCATTGTTTCTGGTTTTTCCTTCTGTAGCCAAACAGAACATATCAAATCCGTCTTCCAAATGAAAATTCTCCAGATACTTCAAGATAGCCATACCTCCCCCATCTTGTACTTGGAAAGTTGATTTTTTTTTACCCCAAATGTAAGACTTTGCATTTCTTCCTATTAAATTTAATCTTATTAGCTTTGTCCCAGTGGCTAGCCTGTCAAGATCATTTTGGATTCTGACTCTGTCGTTGAACATGCTAGCTATAGTTCCCAGGCCTGTGCCATGGGAAACTTGAAAGCATGCTATTAATGCCTTTATCAAAGTCATTGACAAAAATGCCAAGCAGTACATATTCCTCAGGCATTCTACTGGCGGCTTCCTTCAAAGCTGACATCAAACCAATGATGACTATTTTTTGGGTCCCACCACTGCACTAGCTCAGAATCCACATCACTGTACCATTGTCTAGCCTGTGTTCCTCCTTATTTTCCATAAGAACAGCATGAAAGATTTTATCAAATGCTTTGCTAAAATTTAGCTAAAATATGTCCATACAAAAGAAATTTAACCTAGGGTCCATAAATTTATACATATATTTAATTTTTATTTATTTTTTAATTTATGGAATAAAACAAATGTTTTCCTAACATAATATAATAAAAAGATGATTGCACACGAATGTGCAAATCTATTGTGTACAATTTGCTATTCCTTTTAAACATATAATAAAGCTATCATCTAAACTTCTTTTTTCCCTTTTTCTCCCTCTCCCTCCAGATGGTGGCCATTAGACACAAATATGTATTTGTGTACATGTGTGTGTTATGTACAAAATCATTTTATATATCTTTTTATCAGCTCTTTGTCTGGATGCAGAGAGCATCTTCCTTCATATGTCCTTTGTAGTTAATTTGGGTATTTGTAATAGTCAAAATGACTCGGTCACTCAAAGTTTTCTTTAAATAGTACTGTATACCATGTTCTCTTGGTTTTGCTCATTTTGCTATTCATTATTTCATGCAAATCTATCCATTTTAAGATCATTGACCTCATCATTTCTTATATCACAGTAGTATTCCATCACAATAATATACCACAATTTGTTTGGCCATTCCTCAGTTGATGGGCATCCCCACAATTTCCAGTTCTTTGCCACCACAAAGAGTTGCTATAAATATTTTAGAACATATAGGCTATTGTTCCTTTTCCTGAAATATAGAAATAGACCTACTAGCAGTATTGTTGGGCAAAAGAGTAAAGAAAATTTAATGTTTTGGGGCATAATTCCAGATTACTTTCCAAAATGGTTGGATCAATTCTCAATTCCACCAACAATGTGTCCCATTTTTTTCCACATCCCCTCCAACATTTGTTGTTTTCCCCTTCAATCATTTTAGCCAATCTGATAGGTATAAAATGATATCTCAAGGTTGTTTTAATTTGCATTTTTCTATCAACTATTACATTTTTAAATTTATTTTTAAATATCATTTTGTAAAAATGTTTTGATGATTATTACAGTATAATTAGTTTGCTTCATAATGCTATGCATCTAATTTTATGCATTTAAAAACATCATTCTGAGAACGGGATCGTGGGATTCACCAGATTGTCCAAAGGGTTCATAACCCAAAAAAGAACCTCTGATCTATAAGATCTCCTGTTCAACTAGTTTAACGGTCTAGTCAAAAAAGAAAATAAACTGCTTCCATGTTCACTAGCCATTGTTGTAATAGGTATTCTAGAATTTTCCTTGGAATTGAAGTTAAATTCACTTACTTGTAGTTTGTGGAATTCATTCTCTTCTTTATCCCTACCCCTCAGATTTGGTAAAATATCTATCCTTTTCTAATCCTGTGGCAACTCTCATATTTTCTATGATCTTTCAAAGATCACTGCCAATGAGATTCTGCGATCATATTGAGCAGTGATTTCAGTAACCTATAGTGCAATTCATCTGCATCAGGAAATGAGGTGCTGCCAGGTGCCCTCTTTCTATTTCCTTAGTCATCTTAGGTGCCACTTCCTTTTGGCCAGTCTTGTATTGTACCAAGTTTCAAAACCATTTCTCTTGGCAGAGAAAAAAGAACTGCCCCCAAAAGAGCTGAGAAGTTCTGTGTTCTTTCTACTGTAAGTTTTAATAATCCTGGCCTTCTCAAGCAATATCATGTTCCCTATCTATCTATCTATTCATTTATTTATTCATTTATTTGTTTTCATGTTCCTTATTTAAATCTTGTCTTACCCAACATGATATAAAAGTCTTTCTGTCATCCTTAGCTCTCCTTACCAGTTTTCCAAGCGGTAGCATTGCTGGCACTCCTCTTTACAGATATTTTGGTATCCACCCTCTTTTACCTGTTCTTGCTTCTATCTTCTGTACCGGTCTTTATAAAATCCAGGTTAGTTGGTGAGTCCTCTGAGCAACTATATTAGTAGTCTCTTTAGACAACTAGATATTTTCCTCTTCACCAAAAAAAAATTTAAATCATTGTTAGGAAAATGCTTTGAAAATCTTCAAGTGCTTTTCAAATGTGAATTATTGTTATTTGGGTAAGGGCATTAGAAATAAAAACAAATCCAAAGAAATAGAGCAGGTTTGAAGGGCTGAGTGGGTCATGATTGACAGAGGAGTCAGTTCAAGCTTCATGGATGGTGAAATCTGGGAAGTCAGGGAGATGGGGCACTGGACTTGGAGTCAGGAATAGCAATATTAAAATCTTGCCTGAGACAATTAGGAGCTGAGTGACTCTGAGTAAGTCACTTAACCTTTGTTTGCCTTGGTTTCCTTAGCTGGAATAGCAACTACTCCCTGGAGCTGTTGTGAGGATCAAATGAGACAATAATTGCAAAGCTCTTAGTGTAGCGTCTGACCCACAGTGAGCACTATATAAATGCTAGCCATTGTTAGGAGTCCTTACCATCTGTTTGCCTCAATTTCCTCCTCTGTAAATTGGTGCTAATAATAGCACCTGCCTCCCAGAGTCACTATGAGGATCACATGAGATGTTTGTAAAGCACTTAGTAAAACTTACAATGCTATGTAAATGCTAGCTGTCACCACCGCCACCATCATCATCACTATTGTGATTATTTGCAAACCCAGTCCTCAGGCAGAAATCTTGATCTTGGCACTTAATCATGACTAAGCTACTGGAACTATCATAATTCACTAGATATGAGAAAGTTTTAAGCATGTAAATAAGGTGTTTTATACCATGTGATTGATCTCTTTGAATGGTGAATCTCCTTTTTGATGGGGTAAAGAAAGAAAACAATGCGATTAACTGAGAGGATTACTCATATCCATTGGCCTCTGTATAAAAAAAAAAAAAAAGCAAAATAAAACCAGTCTGCTCATTGGTGAGCTTGGTCAAGAGGGGTCCAGGCCAGTGGCACAAGATGAGCCAGGTCCCTGAGAGGGCATTTTTATTCAAAGGAATGCGAGAGTTTCTCCCTCTCTCTTTTAACCATGTCATCAGAAACTGGACCAGGAACAAACAATACATCAAGTATAGAGCAGAAAGAGACTCATCAGTTATATTTTGAGGACAAAGACAAATACATCTTAAAGATAGCTACCTTGGGAGGAAGCAGCTTCAAGCAGCTTGCATGAGAAAGTGATACCAGCTATGGCTTCAAGAGAGGATTCCCATTCCCCTGATTTGTGAGTTAGTCCACTGCCATATGTATTCCCTATATGTATACATCCTAACCTTTACACCTTGTTTGCATTCATTTTCCTAAGAGACCTTGAGTGCTCAGGGGAGATAGTGCATCCTGATTTGGGGTAGGGGATGTTGTGGACCAGTTGTTTTTATTATATCATTGCAGTAAATACCCTTTTTGAAAAGCTACTGGCTACTGACTGATAATCAATGAGAGGCATACTAGTGGGAGGTAATGAATGATGGTCCTAGAGAACCTGAGGCCCTCAGGTAATCCCTAGAGCTCTGAGAGATGGAGTGGCCAGTCATTCACTGGGGACCCAACCTGTCAGTACCAGGGGGAGTTGGGGAAGTATTCCTGGAACAGATGTTAGAATAAAAACCAAACCTTGGTAGAAGTAAGAGTTGTTAAAGGATTTTATTATTTTACAGGGTATCTAAAATTGCTTGTGTTAGTTGCTTTGAATCATAGAATCACACAAATAGGAGTCATCTTGACCAACCTACTAATTTTATAGAAAATGAACCTCAGATTGGACCTAATTTTTAATTGTACCTCATTATCACCTTAAAGCTCAACATGAAAAAGGCAGAGATATGAAATGATTTGCTCAAGGTCAGGATCACAAAGAGAAGGCCAGAGAGAGGTATAGAACTAGATTTTCTGATTTCCTGTCTAGCACTCTTTGTAGAACATTGCTAAGAAATTTTTAACATGACTCTGAAATCAAGGAATGAGTTTCTAAGGTGGCCATTTCTATGCTGACTTCCCCATTTGAATGTAAGCTACTCTGGGATAGGGACAGTTTTCCTTTGGTCTTTGTATCCCCAGCACTTAGTAGTAGTAGTACCTGACACATGGTTAACAATATATGCTTGGTTTTTTTGGTTCATTTGTCTGAGGAGAGATTGAAAAAGGATGGTCTTGAGGTCCCCAAGTTAGCAGACTGAGGGCATGATACCTAGTTGGAGAGGCAGCAGGTCAAGCAGGAGAGGTGTTCTAGCGGGGAGAACTTCCAATAAGGTAAAAGACCACCAATCAATCAATAAACCAATAGAAATGAAAAATCTATGGTGTGCCAAGGAATATGCTAGGTCCTGGGCTACAAAGGCAAAATGAAATAATCCTTGCCTTCAAGGAGCATATATTCTATTATATATACGTATGTGTGTGTGTATATATATATATATATATATATATAAATACATGACAATTTTTGAGGAAGAAAGCAGTAACAGCTGGGATACTATGAAATTAATAAGTTTGAGAAAAACTTCCATGTAGAACAAGGGTTCTTAACCCAGGTTCCATGCCTGTGGATAGGTTTTGAGGGGAGGGGACTGGGAATTAGAAATGGGGAAACTATATAGCTGTGTTTTTTTTTTTTTGATCTCTAAAATTTAACATTTCCTTCTGTTATTTAAAAACATTATTCTGAGGAGGGGTCCATGGACTTCATAAGATTGCCTAATCAAAACATTATTCAAAAGGTTTCTATGACTCAAAACAAGTGTAAAACCCTTGATCCAGAGGCACAGAGTTCCTTTTGTAGTTGTTGTTTGGATACTGACAATTCTTCCTCCTAGGGACTCTTTACTTTCAGAGGAGCATGTGATCCCCTTTAAATAGGGGGCTATCTAGCCATTAGGGACCAGGCTGCAAGAACAATCTGTATCCTGTGATTAATGGAAATACTTCTTCTGGGAGTTGCTATTCCTTATGACAGTGAGGTGGCACAGCGGATAGGGCACTGGGCTTTCAATCCAGAAGACCCCAGCTCAAATCAGAACCCTCAGATACTTACCAGCTGTGTGACCCTGGGCAAGTCACTTAACCCTGTTTGCCTCAGTTTCCTTGTCTGTAAAACGAGCAGGAGAAGGAAATGGCAAAACACTTCAGTATCTTTGCCAAGAAAACCCCAGAGTCACAAAGAGTTGGATATGACTGAAATGACTGAACAACAACATTCCTATACCTTGAACATGTAGCACCCAGATTAGGTGATGCTTCTTGTTTAGTCACCCTTACCTATTGTCCTTCCACAAAGTGAGAGAGACTCCCAACCAAACTTGGTCTCTTTCCTTTTAGTTTTTAAAATCAT
The DNA here is from genome assembly GCA_028646515.1 of Pseudochirops corinnae. Classification (NCBI taxonomy): domain Eukaryota; kingdom Metazoa; phylum Chordata; class Mammalia; order Diprotodontia; family Pseudocheiridae; genus Pseudochirops; species Pseudochirops corinnae. Next base: position 145,779,190 of record CM053588.1, read on the forward strand.
CTTTCCAAGTAGGTATGATCTGAGTACTAATTAACAATAATAGCTGACATTTATATAGCTCTTTGGAGTTTACTAATCATTTTAAATACATTTTCTCAAAATTTGCATAGGTAGAGCTAGTACTCACACTGATTGAATCATAGATTGGTCAAAGTACCTTATCGCTAACAAATAGAGTTGCTGACCGGTGGCATTCGAGCTTTTTAAAGCTTTGTCAGTTGCCATCGTAGAATGTAGAATATTAGCCTTAGAGTCAGGAGAACCTGAATTCAAATCCAGCCTCAGATGCATACTAGTTATATGACCCTGGGGAAAATCACTTTATCTGTTTGCCTAAGTTTTCTGATCAGTAAAATGGAAATTAACATAGCACTCACGCCCCAGGGTTGTTGTGAGGATCAAATGAGCTTATATTTGTAAAGCCCTGGGCAGACCCAAAGACACACAGACACAGACAGAGATACAGACACACACACACACACACATTTTATTCTTGTCACCTTGATTTTATATCCCTGCAAATGTAGCAAGTGGCATATGGCCCACCAGTTTACACACTTACCTACATTTCCTTCCCAGATTCAGTAGAGTTTCAGTGTCTTCTGCTTTACTCACTAGCTTAGGAAGATCTGTGATCTTGCCAGTATCTCCCTAACCAACCAACAAGCATTAATTGTCTACTATGTACCATACACTGTTCCAAGATTGGGCTACAAACAAAATGATGGAATATCCCATGCCTTTAAGGAGTTTACATTCCATTGTGATTTGAACATGATGTAAAATTTAAAAAAAAATCAATAAAAAATAAAAAAATGTTTCACATAGAGAAGAAAAGAAATAATAACAAGTGCTAACGTTTCTATAGAACTTTAAAGTTCACAAAGTGCTTTATGTATGTTATCTTATTTGTTTCCTACAACAACTTTATGATGTGGATATGTTTTTAAAATGGGATTATCCCATTTTACAGATGAAGAAATTAAGGCAAGGAGATATTAAGTTACTTGCCCAGGATCATATAGCTAATAATTGTTTGAGGTTGGATTTGAACTTGGGTTTTATTTTGCTCTAAGTCTAGCACTCTATGCACTATGCTACCTAGCAGACATGATTTTTATCTGTGTCTTTCCATGAATTCTCCCTAGACTAGAGTAAATATTTGGTATGTTGAGGGCCTTTCTCTGGTACTTTTTACATTGCATCAATAGCAGAATAGGCATCAGGCTGACCAAGAATCCATTGCTGTTGCTCTATCACTGTCCCCTCTTCCTTTTTTAGCTACACATTCCCTTGATGCTCTTCATACACCCTTGTTTGATAAGTCATCATAGGTAACAAACTTTGTATTGTCAACTTATATCTATCATATTTCTCTTCATTTCACTGTGGGCTACCTGAAAATTTGATTCTTCTGTAATCTTTGAATTCTATTACCTAAAGCTATACAACAACACTGGGAGATTATTGGTGTTAAAAAAAAGAGGACTTTCAAGTATTTCAGTCAGTTAATAAACATTTATTCAGCACCTACTATATGCCAGATACTGTGCTAAGAGAGACAAAAGACAGTCTGCCCTCAAGGAACTTACAATCTAATGGCAAAGATATTATGCAAACAAATATATGTATATATTTGAAATATATTTGAAAAGCTGTCTGGTGAAAGAGGTTAGATTTGTTCTGCTTGATCACAGAGGGCTAAGAACAAGGGCCAGAAGTGGTAGAGATGGGTTCAGTGTCAGGAAAAATTTCCTGAAAATCATAGCTGTCCAAAAGTGCAACAGGTTGTCTGGGGAGCTAGTGGCTTCCCCCTCATTGGAGGTCTTACTGGATGCACAATTTGTGGAGATGCTGGAGAGAATATTTTTGTACTGGTTCCAGTTGGACAAGATCTGTAGTCCCAATACTTCCAACAATGAGATTCTGTGATTTTGATTCTTTGAGATGTGCAGGGAGCATAGTGGGGTCATTGTATTTGACCAGTTCTTGATATACCTTGATGATAATTTCAGTCTTGGTAGGGGGATATTACCATTTTCAGTCTGATTCTGACTAACAGGGAGAAGCTATTGCTAAAGAAATGATGGCAAACTCGGAGAACTCCATCTTAACATTTGTGATAAAGAAAGAGAAGTAAATCGAGTTTTTTCTGATGCACACGCTAGGTTTGGGGAGAGCAGATTGCAAAGAGTTCAGATAAAAATGAGGTAGAATCCCACAACTAAAATTCTACGAGGCAAAATTCATGGACCCAGGAGAGCTGGGAAACTCTCAAGAGTGACATTCTGGATATACAAATGATTTGAATGAGGAAAAAAAAGAGAGGAATCTGTTTTAAAAGGGTGATGTTGATGTAGTGAGACCTAATCAACCACTTTGAATAAAGGGAAAAAAACACAACACAGCAAAGGCCAATATATTTATGTACAAAATAATTATGTACTCTTGTAAAACTCAAGATGAACTGAGACCATTGATAAATTCTCAAAACAACAAAAACAGCATTAAAATAATCTATATTGGGGGAAGTAAAAGAAAGCTCAAGGAAGGACTAGGATCACTGCTTGGGTAAGTGGGACACTAGTAATGAGTGATGGAGATAAAACAGAACTAGTCAGCTCTTATTTAATGTTGGGCCGGGTCCTTCCCCCCCCCCCCCCCCCCCCCCATGAGGGAGGGATTATCCCACTACTATTTCTCTCTGATGATTTTTCTTTTGCTCTTGGCTATTTTAGATGTTTCATATTGCCTTGAATCGAAGCATGCTTATCAAAGTTAGCACTTTGCATAATGGAGCAAATATCCAAAAATATGTTTCCAGGCTAGATTGAGGTATTGAATCTAATAAGATTAAAATCTAGTGGGGACAAATGTAAAGTTCTATACTTTGGGTACAAGCATCAGCCGTACAAGTACAAGATGGGAGAGGAGTAGCTACAAATCAGTTTACACAAGAAGTATCTGTTGGTTTTTAGTGATACATTGTTGTCCAAAATGAAACTGCTTCAAATTAGTGCCACAAGGTAGAACTCTGCCTTGGTAGGACTACATCCCAGCTGTTGTGTCACTGTTCTAGGTGCTACATTTTAAGAAGGATGTTGCTAAGCTGGTACATATGCAGAGGCGGAGGAGGTGAGGAGACTGGAGGCTGCCCAACAGGAGAATTTGTTGTAGGAATTGAGAGTATTTAGCTTAAAGAAGATGGAGAGTCATTCTAGCTGTCTTCAACTGTTTCATTCAGTTAATAAACATTTATTAAACCCCTCCTGTATGCTAGGCACTGTACTAAGTGCTGAGGATAAAAAAAGAGAGGCAAAAGACAACCTCTGCCCTCAAGGAACTTACAGTCTAATGGCGAAGATATCATGCAAACAAATATATATATATCTATTTGAAATATATTTGAAAAGTTTTCATGTGAAAGAGGTTAGATTTGTTTGGCTTGATCACAGAGGGCTAAGAACAAGAGCCAGAAGTTGTAGAGATGGGCTCAGTGTCAGGAAAAATTTCCTAAAAATTAGAGTTGTCCAGAAATGCAACAAGCTGCCTGGGGAGCTAGTGGCTTCCCCCTCATTGGAGGTCTTGCTGGATGCACGATTTGTGGAGATGCTGGAAAGAATATTTTTGTACTAGTTCCAGTTGGACCAGATAGTCTCTGTAGTTCCTTCCAGTAATGAGATTCCATGATTTTGATTCTGTGACATGTGCAAAGCAATAATGTAGACTTCCATGTGGGTCCCCTTTGGATTTCCATCCATCCTCATTTTCTCCCCAAAAGATTTATCTTTTGGAAGGTGATGCTGATTAATGTTTATTGCTGTGTCTGTCCTTATAACTCTGGCTAACTTTGTGAATTTTTCTTTTTTTTTTTTTTTTTCCAGTTATGTTCTCCTTTCAATATGGCTCAGATGAATTACATCCCAAGGTATTGAGGTAAGCAACAAGCATTAATTAAGCACTTATTGTATGATAGTCACTGTGCTGAGTGCTGAGGATACCAATACAGGCAAAAAGAAAAATAGTCCTCAAGGAATTTATGTTTGAATATGTCAGTGGAAGATGAAAATCAGGGGTAGGGAGGATGTACCCATGAAGGACATGGTGGCAAAGGCCCAAGAGGCAGAAGCACAGCCAGGATGGGAATGAATGATAGTCAGCCTAGGTCCTTCATCAAAGCAGAGGCCCCAGGATGAACTCACTAATGGGAGAAGGGCTGCAGGACAATGAGGAGATGTTCCAGGGTAAAAAGATCAAACACACTGAGGGAAATTCTGAGGTGAGAGGGCAGTTGGGACGTGACTACACAGTCCTAACTAAAGCCTTAGCTTCTTCAGGAAGCCTTCTCCAACTCACCCTAATTGTAATGCCTTCCCTTTATTAATTATTTCCTATTTATCTTATATCTATTTTGCTTTGTGTATGTTTATTTGCATATTGTCTACCTAATTAGACTGTAAGCTCCTTGAAGCCAGCAACGGTCTTGCTTGTTTTTGCATCTCTAGCTCTTATCATAGTACCATAGAACACAATAGGTGCTTAATAAATGTATATTGATCGATGGACAGATGTAGAGCCAAGAGAGGAAGGAAGGGGAATGAACATGCAAATGTGATTGCTGAGCACCTCTTGGTGATATTTGACTCAAATGGGAATATGACATATGAAAAATGGTACAAGTTCCTTAGGACTAGAGATGGACAAAAGTCCTTATTTTCAGAAAGGGGAAGCAGTTAGAATCTTCAAACCCCAGGATGGTGACCTTGATGTTAGTGCCTGACAAAATTCTCTCTTGCGTTACTGAAGAATAGTTTCTAAGCATTTGAGAAAGGAAGAAGGAATCACTAGACAGCGTAAGTTCCCTAAGAATCCAGACTAGTGGAATGTTATTGTACTCTAAGAAATAATGGATATGAGGAATTCAGAGACTCCTGGGAAGACTTGAATGAGCCCATAACTAAGCAGAACCAGGAAAACAATAAACTCAAGGCCTATAGTAATATAAGACAAAGAGAACAATAAACTAAATTTGAAAGCTGCCTAATTATCATCGTCAATCTGGGCCTGGAGAAAAGAAAGTGCACCACTTCCCTTTCTTTAGAGAGGTGGGGGCCTAAAGGTAGAGAATATTTTGCACACTGTCAGACATACATCTTTTTTGTTTTTGTTACAAGGGAAGGCTCTTGGTGGACAAATATCCAGAGCCAATTGTGATGTAAGAAAAAGAAGACATTGACAAAATTTAAAATAAACACATCTAAAATAGAAAATAACACATTTCTCCTTAAGAAAGGAGAAAAATGAGTGACAAAACATTTATTTATTAAGTGTTTAGTATGCTCCAGGTGAACTGTGCTTCCAAATATCAAGAAGCAGGATAATCTCTGCTCTTAAGGAGCTTACATACTAATAGGAGAAGGCAATGGAAGTGGTGGGCAGGGAAGAGTGTTTTGGTGGGTGATTGGACTCAGAAGGCAAATTAAGTGATAAATTCTTTTCAGGATTGGCATAGTTATTTTGATTACTATAGTCAGAGCCAGAGGTGAGGAGGGTGTGTGTGTGTGTGTGTGTGTGTGTGTGTGTGTGTGTGTGTGTGTGTGTGTGTCTCTCTCTCTCTCTCTCTTCCTCCATATACAAACCAGGTCACCAAAGTTGCTGCTCTTCCCAATTCAACTACCTTTGATGTGAGCCTGCATGGCTATCCAACTCAGGGCTTCACAAGCTAATCCTCCCTCCACAATAGCAATAATAAAAACTTTTCATTTCTCAAAGTATCATTTGGGGAGGTGGGAAGTGGATCATGGGTGTGGGAAAAGGGATTGTTATCCTCATTTTACATTTGGAGAAAATGAGTCCTAAAACAATTCTGTCACGTGCCTGGGATCACCCAGTAAGTCTCTGGAAGAATAAAGACTAGATCGCAGTGGGGTTGATTCTAGGGAAGTCTACATTTTCCCTAAAGAAACAGAGAAAGATAACATCGGAGAGAAAAGGATAAAGATCAACAATGATAAATCTCTCTATTCTGGGCCAAATTTAAGCAAGTTTTAAATAATGCAGTTGGCATTGGAGGCGTTGGAGTCTCCAGGGGGAATTAATAATAGATAAGCCCATCTCTCCCCTATACCCTCCTCTCAACTCAGGAACTGCAGGGGACTTGTTCTGCTGAGAGAGAAAGCCTGTCTGGCGTTGGGATCAGCATATTTGGAGGGGACCAGCATAGTGAAAAGAGTATCCACAGGGAGGCAGGTGGGGCTGTGGTGGACAAGGGCCAGGGTGAGGGAAGAGTTATGGGGAGCAGCTGGTGGAGAGATTAGGACGGCATCATAGAATGGAGGCATCAGTCACAACCAGTGGCTGTTGAACCCACCTCTAATCAGGCATTCACTTTATCATGAGCTTTCAAGCCAGAGGTCTAAGAGAAAGTGGACCATGAACAAAAGGAGCAGATATGTATCTTGCCTCTTCTGCAGAGTATGAACCCCCCTGAGGGCAGGCACTATGTCCTATATGACTCTATCATGTACAGTGCTCTGCACATTTTGAAGTGAAGAGCAAAAACATCATCTCCCCCCGGCCTGGACCCATAATCCTATAGGTCAAAGAGGCTCCAGGCCACTGTCCCTGAGACTAGTCAGAATAAGGTCCAACTGGGGTGGATGAGACAGAATGTATTATGTATTATACTGATATATTATATCGGGAGGCTGAACCCAAGGCAGCTAAACCTCTAGTCTCACAGAGTACTTAAAGCAGACTCCCTCTCCCTGCTCTTATCTTCGAGAACAGGAGAGCAAAGAATCTTGCCCCATTTGAAAAGAATTGGAAAGAGGAGTTTAGAGCCGAGGGCTCAGTGAATTTTCCTCTGAGCTCAGGCAGGACTCCAGGGATGTGTTCTTTGGGCCCAGTGGCAGAGAAGCAACCCATAAATTCCAAGTGCTGCTGTAAGGGAGGGGACCCCTCTATCCAGAGGGACCCAGAGGGATTGAAGCTGCTGGCTAATTGGGTTAATTGAGGAGCACTTGAGGGAGATAGTGTCCTTCAGATATAACCCTTGGAGTGCATATTACTTTTCTCCACCTTGGGAATTTCATGAGAGAAGCTTAGGGAAAGGTGATGAGCTCAGAGGAGGGGGAGGACAGAATATGAGCCTATATGGAGGTCCCACTCTTGGGAACCCCAAATTCTTTACTGTAAAGAATTACTCTGCTCTATATCTAAAGTCTTGTGTTCAGCTGATTGGAGAGGGGGCTGGGGCTGATAATGTCAGTGGGAAAAACAATGGGAGTGTGATGCTGACAAAGAAACCCTATTAGCGAGCTATAGGCAAGGAAGCAGAGTGGAAAAGATACTGGCTTTGGATTCGATGGACCTGGGTTCAAATCCTACCTGTGTAATCTTAGGCACATCACTTCTAGATTTCAACTTCCCCATCTGTCAAATGAGGGAAATGGTTGAATAAATTGACCTCTGGGGTTCTTTTAATTCTAGAGCTATAACCCAATGATCATTTGGGTTCTCATTGTAAGCACAACCGATTGAGACTGTCCCTCTCAGAAGTACCAGGGACTAGGGGTTCATCACTAATAAGGAGGATCCTTATTTAGACTATCTCCTTTTTTGGGGGGGCAGACAGGGGATAGAGGGTTATTCCCTTTTCTTGGCTATATTCTGTCTCTGTGAGGTTGAACCCAATCCTGTTTTAATGCTCAGGAGGTGAGGGGAATCACTGTCTCTCTCCCTCCTCTTCTTTACAGAGCTTTATGCTCAGTTGAGGGAGTGATCGCTTTCTTCTTCTTCCTTCTTTCTCTTTCCCTTTACTCCTTCCTTTTCCTCCTCCACTTCTGTCTCCCTCTCCTTTCTCTCTTCTGCCCTTCTCTTTTACTACGTTATCTTCTTCTTTTACTATATCTCCTCCTCTTTTCCTTCCATTCTCTGCCTCTCAGGTAAGATAACTTCACCAGAGGTGTCTGGTGATGATAACACAGCAATGATCACCCAGGAAGTATAGTTTCTAGGTCAAGTCAACAAGCATTTAGTAAATAAATGCCTATTAGAGAGCTTGGAAGCACATTTCTTCCCTTTCTCTTTGACAGAAAGGGACTCAAAGTACAGATTGCCCCAACAGTCCATTGGCATGCCCTCTGAGGTAGGCACACATTTACTTCTGTGAATTAGGTTCAATATTCCTAACTTTTTATCAGTCAATTAAAAACATACCCTGTGGCCTATCATATTCACAGCTCTGTGCTGGAGATTGTGGGGAGACCTGGAGGAAGGAGAACCAGTGGAAGGATAGAACATAAAATGACATAAGATTTATAGATGACTCAGCTAGGATAGACATGTAACGATAGACATGTAACCCTACCCATACTAAATATGGAAGAGGCAGTATGGAATAGTGGAAATAACAAGGGACTAATCATCTAGAAGCTTGGGTTCTAGTCATTGCTGTGGTACTTAATGTTCTCATCTGTCCATTCTGCTGGGGAAAGTCCTCACATGCATGGAGTAGGCATTCCCCTAACTCATTAATGGGTTTGAGGCCAATGGGTTACTCTCAACTTGGTTTAGCCTATCTGCTGACATGGTTTTACCGGGATGTGGCTACATGCTACAGCCCTTTAGAACCATTGGTGGGAGAGAGCTGGGTGAAGATGGGCCCCAGTGAATGAACTGCTTTGAAAAGGGCTTGGCAAGCCCTCACACCACTGTTAGTCCTCCCTGAAGAGCCCATATACCCCTGTGCTGTGGAGTGCTTAGAGCTTGGTAAGACATTGAAGATCCTGGGCCCTGCCACTGGACTTTGATGGCTCTGGAAGAGAGAGGTTGATAACTCAACTTTTTCTCACTTAAATTCAATTCACTAGCAAATCAAGACATCACCCGATGATATCATTGGTCCCTTTCAAAAACAAAGGACGAACAACAACAACAACAACCACTTACTTGTTGTGGGACCTGGGGCAAATCATTCCATCTGACTGAGCCTCAGCTTCTTACTCAGTAAAATGAGGGTGTTGGATTAGATTAGCAGTTCCCAAAGGATATGTCATAGATTTAATGTTATGTTATTGCAAATAAATGAAAACTTAGAAACAATTTTGCTAAATATATATTTTACCTACCCAGAACACATGGTATAGTGAGTATAATTACAAAATAAACAATATGTGTCTATTACATACGTAGTAGGGAGGTGGATTGGCACACTTCCTGTTGAGCTCAGCCCCTTCCAGTAAGATGTGCTCTGGCTCTTTGCTAAAGGAAATGTGTGCCTAGAGGTGACTGCCTGGTCATTTGCTCCACCTGATGGAGCCATCTCTTTCTGGATCAGTGGGAAGTATGTCAATCCAATTTTCTGGCTACAAATAAATAAACTAAACTCACAACATATTGGGTCTTGAACTAGAAAAGAACTCCACAAATATGAGTACTCTCATTGAAGGGAAACCTCCCATGTGCAAGCCTCCTAAGTAATGTTATTAGCTTAGATGAATAGGTTGCTGTGATTCCTCATGGTGAAGAATACTGGGGCATGAGCAAAAACAGAATTTGAGAACCATTGGATTAGATGATCTCAAAGGTTCCCTTCAGTTCTTACATTCCTGTAAACTTGCAATGGGTCCATGGACAGACTTCAGGAGTCTATGAACTTGGATAGGAAATACACACACACATATGTAGACACCTCCCCATATATCTATATCATCTATATCTATATCTATCTATCTATCATCTATCTATCCATCGACATATATACATAGATACAGACACACAACTCTAATTATGGCTGTCATCCTGAATTCATGATGCTGTTCCCTTCCTACTTCCTAACAGATTTTTTTTTTTACTTCATTACTAACTTCTCGTTATTTTGTGTTTTAGGAATATTCTCTGTTCTTCAGAATTGTTAGCAAGACCAGGGACTTATTTCCCCTTCCCTTTCCAAGGTTAATTCTTTTTTGCCAGAGGGACAGCAAGAGCCCAGGAAAAGATAAAAAGTGCTGGGCTACCTGGCTCACCAAAGCTAACTCCAGGGTCTAGGGAGAAGTCCCAAGGACAGAGAAAGTGGGGAGCAGCTGATAGACTCTGAATAGGTTAGAAATAGCTGTGCACTGAGAGAACAGCAGCAGGGAGCTATTTGTTGATATGAATTATCCCATGGGCTATATAAGAGAACGTGTGATGCTGGTAATTAGTGGAATAGGTGTGGTTGGGAGCTGGCCTCTGGGTGTGTTTTTTAAATAAATTTTTTATTGCTGACGTTTATTTTTATATCACCTACATTTCCCAATGTCTTCTCCACTTTCTCCCCACAGCCATCCTTTATAACAAAGAATGAAAAAATAGGGAAAAAAGGACTCAGCAAAACCAACTGACAAACGTATGGAGAAGATCTGCTATTCTCTCCCATTACCTTAAGCACCTCCAGCACTCAGGTGTTTTGTGAAGGAAGTGATGGAATATTAGCTCTAGTAAAAGGGAAGCTCACTGAGGGTTAAGAATTGTCTCGTTCTTGTATCTGTATCCTCCGGGCACTAGCCCGCGGTGCTTGGCTGATACAAAGAGCATAATAAATGTTTGTTGAACTGAACTGCTGTTTGACAACTAACCAAACAAGATCCCATTTGTAAAGCACTTAGCACAATGTTCAAGGCATAGGTGCTGTATAAATGCTTCTTCTCTTCCCGCTCCTACTGTGGGAATATGAATTTAGGGGAAAATAAGTGATGAAATTAAAAAAAAACAACCTTTTACAAAGGGATATTTGCTGTAAATATATTAACAAGAACACAAGTACAAACATTTTCTTCTTCATCTGGGGACACACTTCCCTATATTGCCTCCCATCCTAGGGAGAGTGGGCTCAGATTTATACATCTCCATCAGGTTCCCTTCCAAATGTGGCATAATTGACAGACAGTGAGCTCCGATCTCTTCTACTGCTGGACTGGGCTGTTCAGGTCACTTAGAACTTTGTTAATTACTATCAGGTTTTTCACAAGAGCCTTCCTTTATCAGAATAGATGGACAGAATTTCTTTTTATTCCAAAGAGCAACTTCCAGCATGGATTCAACTCCTGGACTTATGTTGGCTTGCTCTTCTGTCTTTTCAAAAATTACAAGGGTATAGTTATCTCCTATCTGCACTTAAAAGCAAGAAAGAAGAGATATAGCAGGAGTAACAGGGCCATATGGTCTAGGCTCCATGCTCTCCCTTCTCCTTCTCCACTCTGACCACTGACTTCTCTGACTTCCTTTAAATTCCAACTGAAAAAACTCACCTTGTACTGGAAACCTTCCCCAACCCCTCCTATGCTTTCTCTCCTTGTATATTTGTTTGCATGCTGTCTCTCCCATTAGATTGCAAGCTCCTTGAGGGCAGGGATGGTCTTCTGCTTCTTTTTGTATCCTCCATAGTGCCTGGCACAAGGTAGACACTTAATAAATGTTGATTGATTGATTGATTGAGAGATGACTTGAGACTCTTCCCCCAAAGACTAGGTTTAGAAGTTCTGACTAGATGATGTGGTAGTGCAGGCAGGAGCCAAGGGAGAACATAGAGCTCAGTCTTCCCATATGAGGAAGACTGATTAGACAGTGAGTATGTGAGGATGTAGCCAATGTGAACCCCACCACTTTGGAAGTCCCTAAAGGGGGGACTTTTACCTGCCTTTAGGGGATCCTGAGGCTGGCAGAGGGCTAGCCTTGAGCCTTGACTGTGCAGCTCTGCTCCAGGGTCTAGCTACCTATTCTGATTAATATCGGCATTTAGCAGACTGTAGTAAAGGTCCCTGGCAGATATAGATATCTGATTAACCCAGTTCTGAATCCCCAGTGGTCTCTTCAGACAAAAAGACATTGTTGGGGAGAAGCCAAGGGACCCAGAATCTGCTTGGGAGTGTAATTAGTGGCAAGCAGAAGTGCTTTTGAGTGTATGCAGGCTGATATCACTAACAGTGACCACAGGAGGTATGGATGGTTGATGGCTGAATAACTGTTGTGGCTACAACACCATTCGAGGCTCAGAAGCACTGTGCCAGGCAGGCCTCTGTCCTGAAGGCACCATTTGCCCAAGTCCTAAGACACCATGATGATATTAATTTCATTCTGGTCTTACACACCCTGTGATCACTTATATAGGCCTCTGCCATCTATATATCAATACTGCGCAATTGGAGTAAAATAAGTAGATGATTCTGCAGTGAAGGCTGGAGAAAAAGGTGATAATGGAACTGGAGATCCAGCCTTCATTTGTCCTGAGAGAGGAAACCCTGTGGTGAGAGAGCTTTAAGCTCTGTTTCTTTTCAAATTACTTTGTGTAACTACACACATGTTGGAAAGCTGGTGGTACAGTGGATAGAGTACCATGCCTGAAGTCAGGAAGACTCATTCTCTGGAGTTCAAATCTGCCCTCAGATACTTACTAGCTGCATGACCCCAGGCAAGTCACTTAACTCTGTTTGCCTCAGTTTCCTCATCTGTAAAATTAGATGGAGAAGGAAATGGCAAACCACTCTGGCATCTCTGGTTCACAAAGACTTGGATACAGCTGAAAAATGGCTGAATAATACTAGCTACACACACACATTTTTAAATTTACTCATCTATATGCTTGTTGTTATTCTCTAGTCAAACATTAGCTCCTTGAAAGTGGGACTATCATGGCTTTTGTCTTTGTATCTCTAGAACTTAGTACAATGTTTGGCACATAGCAAACCCTTAAAAATGCTGTGTTATCCGTTCATCCATTTATCTATTCATTCATTTGGTGAGACTGTTTCGGTTTTGTTTTTTTTTCCCCTAGCAGGGGTGGGGAACCTGTAGACTCAAGGCTACATATGGCCTTCTAAGTCCTCGGGTACAGCCTTTTGACTAAATCCAAGTTTTATACAACAAATACTTTTTTTAAGGGGATTTGTTCTGTGAAGTTTGGATTCAAAGGGCCACACTTGAGGACCTAGAGGGCCACATGTGGCCTTGAGGCTGCAGGTTCCCCACCTCTGCTCCTAGTGCCTAACACATTACTTGGCATACATTAGGGGCTTAATAAGTGATTGTTGAATTTAACTCACAGCATCAAGCATAGGATTAGGACAAGTTTTATGGGTCAGCAAAACAGATGGGTGACTATGATTTGAAGGGTACCTGGAAGGTTTACTCTGCTATAAAATGTTCACCACACCTAGATGCCCTAATAGCTGAAATTCTACAATTAGAGATTCTTTCCTTTGGATTAAGCTTCACCCTCTCTCTTAGGTACTTTTTACAAATGGAAATAACCCTGAGAGATGCCACATTGATACTTTAAATGGGTCATTCAGGTCTTTTTATTGTGACCACAGTAACCAGGGGCAACTGGAACAGCACTAAGCCTGTGAGAAACAGTAGAGAAAGAACAAATTGAGTCTTCCAAGAGAAATGTTACCTACTTTAAAATAAAGTCTAGAGCTGATTCTGGAAGTGAGCTCCAGGCTAGGGGACATCTGGTCTCCAAATGCCTGGGGTAGAATGTGGGGGCTGAATGTTGTCCAAATGAGTCTTTCAGGCCAAGATGAGGGGATGGTGCAATCACTTCCAGGTTCCCCTGTTTTCCAGGCTAAATTGTCAGACGTGGCTGTTGGTATTTTATATGATTATAACACTGACTACCATGTCTGATAGTACCTGGAAGGTCAAGTAAGTTAAATTTCACCTCTTCCCCAGGATTCTTCTGTACCCTTAAGGGGACTTGGGCATGTCTAGGCTCTCTTCAGATGACTGTAGACACCACCTATGGTGTTCCTTCAAGAATAGAGGGACTCCAGTGATCACTCATTGGTTACAGCCCTTCTATATGACCAAACTATTGTACAATGTGAAAGTATTTGCAGATCCTATACAGGATTGCACGCCACCATGGGGGGGGGGGGGAGGAAGGGAGGGGAGAAAATCTGAAACTCAAGTGATTGTGGAACTGAATCTTGTAAATTAAAAGTAAATGAGCAAATAAAAAAAATAAAAAAAATAAAAAAAATAAAAATGTCTTATTCCTACCACTAAAAAAAAAAAAAAAAAAGAATAGAGGGACTCCCTTGTACCCCAGTTCCATTTAACTATTAATAGTCAGATTTGCTCTTCCAAAGAAATATTGACTTCAAAGGTAGAAAACAAATATATGAACAACTTAGCTCAGTTTCTCATAGAGCACATAGTCTCAGTTCCAAATCTAACCCCTCACCAACTGGGGCTTGAGTCTTAGGCACCCTGGCTTCTCAGAGCTTACCTGGCAGGCAGATTGGCTTCAACATCCTGCCTGTAATCCTGATGTCAAGATCACCATGGCTTAAACTTCCTGGTCTGGGAGTCTGGTAGGGACACCCCCTGGTACCTGAAACTGAGGCTAAATGAAACAGAACCAGACAAACATTCCCAGTCACAGGTGTCTAAGAGGAAGGGGTGGTGGTAGAAGTCTTTCCCTTCTCCTGCTCTTCTCTTTATGGCACTTGTGATCATCACCCTTGGTGCAGAGAGAAAGCAGAAAGCAGCAGCATCCATCTTAGTCTCGCCAGTTTTAAAGCTTTTTTCAGTTATGCAGTTGATCAAAGGGGGTTACCCTCACCTATGTTGTAGAAGATGTTGGAAGCCTCCATATTAGGCAATCTGGGCATGCCCACAGCAAACCTCCCTAGCAGGATCTTCTGTGTTCTCCCCTCTGAATATGCCCCAATAACCCCATTACATGGTGTTCTGTGAGGCCTGAAACTATGGGAAGGGGTTATGGAATCTTGCTCTATCATAGGCTTAAAAATGCCTAAGAATTGCTCTTGTTCAGTGACTCAATGAACCTCTGTCCTGTTTTATTGTTAATAATAATAAAATTACATCATTATCAATTAATATAAATTTATTATTAATAATTGGAATTTATATAGAAATTTACAGTTACAAGATGCGTTATATTTCTTAGGTCATTGGATCTTTATGACAACTCCATGTGATGATTAGAAGTGAAAAGATTTGTCCAAGGTCACACACCAGGTAAGAGAGGTCACTCGAGTCAGGTCTCCCAGGCTGGTGCCATTTCCAGCATAATCAGTTGCCTTTCTCTTCTGTTTTCTCCTCTCCCTCTCTCCTTATAGAGTTGTGAGTTTGGTGTTGGGAACTGAGTGTAGAAACTTCTTCTACCAAGGCAGATCTAGAAATACTTTAGAGTCTTGTCAAGTGCTGCTGGAGGTAGGAGGTTGTATCAGCAATGCAGCATTCACAATGCCTACAGTAACTATAAATATGCTGATATAGTTATTAATCACAAAATGGAACAGGCTCTCTACATAAGAAATATAGATAGTGCATTCATTTAAATACCAGAAAACGGAGTCCCAAAACCAGAA
>CM053588.1:145795069-145812574 GCA_028646515.1 Pseudochirops corinnae
AAGTTAAATGATTAACCAGTGGTCACATATCTCAAATGTGTCAACACCAGGACTTGAAACCTTGTTTTCCTGACTCTTGCGGTTGACCATCTATCTGCTAGGCCACACGATCTCTGTTTTCTACCCTCTGAACAACAGTATCTTTGGGACCAGAGTATCTGAGTCCTTTACTGCATTTCTTCCTAGCTCATATTAATC
Organism: Pseudochirops corinnae; assembly: GCA_028646515.1. Taxonomy (NCBI): domain Eukaryota; kingdom Metazoa; phylum Chordata; class Mammalia; order Diprotodontia; family Pseudocheiridae; genus Pseudochirops; species Pseudochirops corinnae. Next base: position 145,795,268 of record CM053588.1, read on the forward strand.
ACATTTAGGTCTCAGTTCAGCCTCTTTCCCCAGTCTCCTTCTCCTATCCTGCCCCTGTTCACCTGCTCTTCTTGGTACTGAGCTTTTAGAATCAGGAGCTGAGCGATTTGTGAGAAGCCAAAGGGCCTAGCTGAGAGTGAATGACACCCGCAGGCTCTGCTTGTGGCTTTCCAAGGATGGATGGGTCTCCAATATTGGCCTCACAGGTAATGAACGGCCTGGGCCATTGTGTGAATTGCTCCCTTATCTCACTCTGGCAAGGGTTCCCTCTTCCTCTTCTTGAAAAATGGGCAGCTAGCCCATCTGGAAACTGTGACCGCTTTTTCACAAGAGCCTCCCTTCATCAGGATTGATGGATGAAATTTCTTTCTCTTCCAAAGAGCAACTTTATGCAGTGAGCTTCTTTCCCCTGATCCTTCCCCTCTTCTCTTTGCTTTGGATTTTCCACAGAATGGGTACAAGGATGCTAAAGACTCTAGAAACAGAAATGAGCTGTGGATTAGAAGTTAGGTGCTCAGCCTAAGAGGAGATGGAATAGGGAACGATGTACTTTTCCTGGACTTGTAATATGGAGGGTAGATGTGGATGGTAGAAAGAATTTAGGCCTTGAAATCACTAAGATCTAGGTTCAAATGCTGCCTTTGACATACTAGCCATGCAAATAGGGATAAATCACTTAAGCCTTGTAGTGCTTCAGATCTTAGACTATAAATTATAGATGAGGGTTTTGGGGTTTTTTTGCATTATGGGTGGAGTTTCCACAGTAGGAGTTCCCTACATCTATGAAATTACTGGTTTGGATTCTCACCCCCCAAACCCCTTCCCAAATCAAGGTGGGAGGGCAATGCCTAATCTGTGCATCTCAATCTGCTCATAGCTACATGAATACTGTTCCAGACCCAGAAGACTGATGCTCAATTTTCTGATTCTTTATCTTGATTTTACCTCTTAAAAGCTGTATAGCCTTTGGAAAGTCACTGAAACTTGCAGAATGTCAGGTTTATCTAATCTGTAAAATGAAAAACTAATAGCTTGATTAGGCAGGCTAGAACAAAAATGGTTAACAAAGAGATTAAACTCAAGATAAATGATAAGAAGAGAGTACCTAGTTTGCCCTCAATGAAATCAAGTCACCTGCTGCTGGCAATACTGTAGTTTTACATTAAAATAACTTAGAAATGTGATTTCTGAGTCAGTTACTGACTCAACTGGTATTTATTAAACACCTACTATAACAGATACTCTGCTAAGTGCTAGGGATATAAAAAAAGGCAAAAGAATAGTCCTTTTTTTCAAGGAGTCCATGGTAAAATGAGGGTGACAATGTGCAAACAACTATGTATAAACAAGACACACACACGTGTGTGTGTGCGTGTGCATATGTGTGTGTGTGTGTACAAGTTAAATTGAGGTTAGCTTCAGGGCGAAGGCACTAAGACATAAGGAGGACTGGCTTCTTGTAGAAGGTGAGACTTGAGGGGAGGTAGGAGGCAGAAATAAGGAGAAAGGGAATTCAGATATGGGAGCAGAGCAGCCAGTGAAAATGCTTTGACTGGGGAGAAGGAATGTCTTGTTCAAGAAACAACAAGAAGGTCAGTGTCACTAGATCAAAAAGTAGATGGCAGGGCAGCTAGGCAGCACAGTGAATAGAGTACAGGCCCTGGAGTCAGGAAGACCTGAGTTCAAATCCAGCCTCAGACACTTGACACGTACTAGCTGTGTGACCTTGGGCAAGTCACTTCCCCCTCAAAAAAAAAGTAGATGATGGAAATGAGGTGTAAGGAGAATGAAAAGGGAAGAAGGGACCAGGTTATGAAAGGCTTTAAAAGCCAAACAGGCCCTTATTTTTGATCCAGGAAATGATAGGGAGTCACTGGAGTTTATTGAATAGGGAGATGATATGGTCAGACCTGAATTTTAGGAAGGTCAAGCTGAGTGGAGGGTGAACTAGTGTGGGAAGAGACATGTCAAAGAGACCAACCAGGCTGTTGCAATAGTCTAGGCATGAGATGATGAAGGTCTGCATCAGGTTGGTGGCAGTGTCATAGGGGAGAAGTAGGCATGTGCAAGAGATGTGATAAAGGGAAAATGAACAAGACTTGACAGCATTGTATATGTGAAGGGAAAGAGTGAAAAATTGAGACTGACACATAGGTTGTGAACCTAGTGGTACTAGGAGGCTAGTGGTACCTTCAACAGTATTATGGAAGTTTAGGAAAGGAGAAGGTTTTAGGGCAAGCAAAACAAATTCATTTTTTGGTAAGTTGAGTCTAAGATGTCTATGGGACTTTCAATCTGAGATATTCATTAGGCAATTGGAGATGCAAATCTGAAGGTTAAAAGAGAGCTTAGGGCTGGACAAATAGATCTGAGAGTCATTTACAATGATATGATATTTGAAACCAGGGGAGCTAATAAGATCATCAAATGAAATAGTATAGAGGAAGAAGAAAAGAGGACCTAAGACAGAGCATTGGGGACTCCCATAGTTAATAGGTATGATACGGATGAAGGTCCAGCAAAAGGGACACTGAGTATAAGATAAGTGTAAGACAAGGTAAGAGGAGAATCAGGAGAGAGCAGTGTTGTTGAAACCTAGACTGAAGAAAGTATCAAGGAGAGGAGGGTGCTGACAGTACTAAAGGCATCAGAGAGATCAAGAATGGTAAGGACTGAGAAAAGATCACGAGCATTGGTGATTACGAAATCATTGGTTACTAATGAGAGCAGTTTAAAGTGAATGATGAGGTCTGAAATAAGATTGTCAAGACTTTAGAAGATGGTGAAAAGAAAGGAAGTAGAGGCATCTATAGTAGACCACCTTTTCAAAAAATTTAGTCAAAAAGGGAGGAAAAATATCAAACAACTACTGGGGTTGGATGGATCAAGTGAGGAATTTTTGATGACAGGGGAGATATGAATGTGATTGTAGGTTTTAGGGAAGCAGCTAGTAGACAGAGAAAATTTGAAGTGAGAGAGTCGGCATGATAGAGAGGGTGATCTGCTGGAGAAGACAATGAAATGGAATCATTGCATATAGAAAGGTTTACTTTGACAAAGAGAAGGGCCATCTCTTCCTTTGAAACTGGTGAAGGAGGAGATAGTGGCAGAAGATATCAGAGTGATGTAAGATGAGAAACGGGAGAACAAAGCGCTCTTTGCAAATTGCCTCAATATTTTCAGTGAAATATGTGACAAAATTTTCAGCTGAAAAGGTGGGCATAGGGGGAGATATAGGAAGTTTAAGGAAGGATGAAAAGGCTTTGAAGGAAGAAAGCAAGCATTTTTAAAATACCTACTATGTGCCAGACATACTAAGTACTTTACAAATGTTATCTCATTTGATCCTCACAACAGTTCTGGGATATAGGTACTATTATATTCTCATTTTAAAACTGAGGAAACTGAGGCAGGCAGAGGATAAGTGACTTGATGATGGTCATACAGAGCCAGATTTGAATTCAGGTCTTCCTGATTCCAGGTTCAATGCTTTATCTATTGTGTTACTCAGCTTCTTCAAGTCACTATGGTGAGTGGGAAAATGAATAAGAAGGTATAAAAGAATTGCCTTGCTGAGCACAATTAGGGTGATGTAAAAAAAAAAAAACTTGTAGTAGACCCAGTTAGCATAATTTAGTGATTTTTTTTCAATTTCATTCAGCAGCATATGAGTAGGAAGGAAGATAGTAAATGGCAGGAATAATCCAAAGCTGATGCTGAGCAGGGAAAGGTCAATGACAATGTAAGGATAGAAGAGTTTTGAGAGAAGAAGACGGTGTAAAAGTTGACCTGATTCACCAAGGAATCAAGATGGGGAAGGGAAGAGAGTGTAGCCAGTGCAGAGTTGATGGTCTGAGAAAGAACTGAGAGGTGGAGGGATAGGAGCTTGCTGTGTGCATGAAGAAAAACATTTGGAATTATAAGAGAGAAAGAGGTACAGCAATCACAGATTATAAGATAAAGGAATTTCAGAATTCATGAAAATGGATGTAAATTTCTTGTGGGTGATAGCACCATCAAGAATATGAGCATTTCTATGTGTAGCTATGGTAGGGTGAAGGAGCAGGTCATGGGAAATGAGAAAGTTGAAGAATTGTGAAGTAAGGGTATTTGAGGGAGTATCAATTTATATGTTAAAATTCCCCAATATGAGGGTAGGAACTGGAAAGGAGACAAAGATTGTGATGCAGGCACTGGACTCATTGAAGAAAGGAGGTCAGAAGACAATGGCACCTTGCTAGACTGTGGCAAACAGAAGGGCTCTTTTAGGACTGGAGATGAGTAAATTGTCAATTTCAAAAAGGGGAAGAGGTGAATACCTCATACTGTAGGCTATCAATTCCTGGTGAAATTTTAGAATGGGTTATTAAAGGGATTATATATAGACAAGTATAAGTTCATTAAGAATGAATGATGATGGACAAACTTAAAAAAAAATTACTCAACTCATAGGGAAATGCCACACACACTGTATATCTGGATTTCAGCAAAACATTTTGACAAAATTTCTCATAATGTCCTGGTGGAAAATAGGGAGAAATGACTAGATAAGAATGTTAAACCGGATGACTAAAAGGAATCAAAGAAAATTGCTTCATTCATGGAGGGAAGTCTCTAGTGATATGCTGGCTAGAATACTCTGTCCTTGTCTTGATTATAACCAAAATTTTAAATGAATTTCTTAGATGTCATGTTTATCAAGTTTGCAGATAACAACAAGCTGGGAATGATAGCTAATAGGTGAATGACAGAACTGGGATATGAAAAAAAATCTTGACAGGCCAAACAGCAGACTGAAGCAAATAAGATAGAATTGACTAGGGATAAATGTATAGCTCTGCATGTGGTAAAAAAAAAAAAAAAAACCAACAACAAAAACCTACTGTATAAGTACAGAAATGAGAGATGTGACTAGAAAGCAGTTCTTGTAAAAAAAGTCTTGGTGGGCTTTTTTTGGTCAACTATAATCTTAATATGTCAGTAGTGGGATGAGAAAGTAAAAAAAAACTAGTGTGATCTCAGGCTGCACTAATAGAAATATGGTGACAGTCCCACTGTACTCTCTCAGACCACATCTAGAGTGCTATGTCCCATTCTGGATGCCACAACTGAACAGAGAAATGAGCAAGTTGGAGTGTTTCCAAAACAAGGAGAGTCTATATACCATGCCATAAGAGGGATTGGTTGGGGGAACTAAAGCTGTTTTGCCTTAAGAGGAGAGACTTCTAAGGAACATGGTAACTGCCTTCAAATCTCAAGGGTTCTCATGTGGGATAAAGATAAGAACTATTCTGTTCTCAGCCCTGGGAAATAGAGCTAAGATTAATGGGTAGACATTGCAAGGAGGCAGATTTCAACTCAATAGTAGGCAAAACCTTCTAGCAATTAGAACTGTCCAAAAGAGGAATGGGCTAGTGCCAAAGGATAATAGAATTTAGAGCAGGAAGAGGCCTTAGAGCTCACTTAGTCAAATCTTCTTGTTTTACAAATAAAGCAACAGAGGCCCAGAGAATTTAAGTGTTCCATGCAAGATCATACTAGTAGTAAGCACAATAACAGAGCTAGGGTGTGAACCCAGGCCAAATCCAGGCATGCTGTTTCTATATTACATTTCCTCTCTAGAAACAGTAAATCTATGGTCTTTGAAAGTCTTCATGCAGACTCTGGATGACCACTTGTTAGTAGTGATATGATGAGGACTTATGCTTTACGTAGGTGTTGGACTAGATAATCACTGAGGTTTCTTCCAATGGGATGTGAACACCATGATCTCTGAAGGTTCAACATTCATGAGGTGGGTGACTGAAGTATGTTACTAATGATGACTTGCATGTAAGAACAACTATAAAAGACATTAACTAGGACACGAAGTAACCAGTCATGTAGTGATAGAAAAGGATAGCAGATGGACAAACCAAGTGTTGTGCTTATGCAATAGAACCACATTTCACCCTAATTTTGAGGAAGGACTCTAGGACATTAGAAAGAAGTTCTATGGCAAAATGTGGGAAAGAATTGCAGAGAGTGAGAGGGCATGGAAATATGATCTTCACGGGTGAAGGGAGTTCCCGTGCTGATGAGATTATAGAAACATCGAAGCAAAAATTCTTTGTCAGTCAATAAACATTTATTAAACAAGAGAATAAACATGAGAATTATAGGCAAAAGTAAATTAGTTTCAATTGCAGAACTGTAACCAAAAGTACCCAGTGGTTGACTATAGTTACACCTCCTAATTGTTGGGAGAGAGATGATGGGAGGTTATAGGTGTGATGGTGTGGATGGGCAGCAGGGTAGATCCTTGTATTATCAGTTTGCAAAACAGTCCTAATTGCTCCAGTTCCTTTTCCTCCCAATGTTTCTGTGTGCTAATTTGAGACTGGCCCAGTCTGGAGACCCCTTTGGGTCTTCCTGATTCCAGGTCCAATGCTGGCTTCTCTTTTGGTGACCTGCAGGGCTTCTTAAACTTTTTCTACTTGCGACCCCTTTTCATGTTTTGGCAGTGCTCATTGACATTGTATGACATGACGGCCTGTGCAGAGCAAAGTGCCCGTGTTTTGTGTTCAGAACCAAGGCTTCAGTGAAGTTGCATGATGCAAAGTGGGCAATCATTGGCAGAAACACCTCAGATTCATTACATGTTTGATTTTTAATTATTTTTTGTTTCTTGTATATTCAAAAACCTTTTACTGCTGCCAAACCTTTCAGGACCCCATATGGGGCTGAGACCCACAGTTTAAGAAGAGCTGGTTGGACCACTGCTCTCATTTTACTCTTTTTGTAACCCAGCTAGCTATTGAAACAGCCATCTTTGTGATTAGGAATTAGGCAAGTAAAGACTAGATCTTGGAACTTCAGCTCAAAGCACACATACTAAAGCTTGTGAATACTCTCAGTAAATCAATGAGGGTTTATTTATTTATTTTATTTTAAATTTGTATTGACAGTTTGTTTTTGTATTACCTTCATTTCTGAATATATCCCTGTCCCCTCACTCACCTGGACAGACAGCCCTTGGAACTCAAATGCTCAAAGGGGTCTTTGAGGAAAGGGACTGTCTTTTGCCTCTTTGCATCACCAGCTCTTAGAACAGCACCTCGCACAGAGTAGGCACTTCACGAATGTTTATTGATTGGCTATGTGATAGGATCTATTTTGGATTTCCCTTCAACAATGCAAATTGTAGCCTGTGTGACTTTTGACCATATCTTCTCAAATTTGCCTCTGGGAAACTGTCCAGTGTGTTGGAGGTCTTTTATTTCTCCTGATTGTGCCAGTTACTGATAGTGCACACTTGCTGCCCACCTGTCATACCTTATCCTTGCTCGATGACCAGCCCAGCTTTTCTTCCTAACATACAATTCCAGGGTGACATGTTTTACTTCTGTTCTTCCAAGTTTTCTATTTTGCTGCCTTTTTATCAGCCCCATGTGCCTCTCCATTGCCCTCTGTGTGGTATCCAATTTTAATTCTTCTGAGAAGGTTGTATTCCATATCTCCTTGCCCTACAGCAGCACTAGTAGAATACTGGTATAGAGAGATAAGGGCTTTGTCAGTTGATAAATATATATTGAACAGCTGCTATGTGCCAGGGGATGCTTCTTGTTGTGTTTGTCCTTCACTCTTGAAGAGGACCATGACATCAGGGAAACGGTGACATGACTTGCAGTTGACTTGGATTTGAGTGCAAGGTCACCAGCCTCACTTTCATTTCCAGAGCCATCTGGGTCCAGTGGCCAGATGTTCATCAGGAGGACAGGAGATGGCCTGGGATGCAATGGGAGATCCTGGGCCTTTTAGCCTAAGGTCTTTTCAGGTTCTCACTTTGAGTGAGGTAATGCCCATTCAATGAATAGGCCTCTTTAAGAAGTTAATCAAGGGGGTGGCCTTTTTAATCCAGAAAGAAAAAAAAAATCAAACTGTCAGGGGAAGACCCTCAGGCTTCTTGGCCAAAAGAGAAACAGTTACTATTTAGTATTTACATTCTGGGGATACAAAGAAAGGCAAAAACCAGTGTCTTCTCTGGAGGAGCTCACAATTTAGTGGGGGAGACAATATATAAAGAAGTATATACAAACAAGCTATATACAAGATAAATAGGAAATAATCCATAAAGACTTTGGGGCAGTTAGTGTTTCCAAATTTGTGGCATATTAATCTTCAGAATTTGGGAATAAGTAATTAGGATTCCTAGAAATTCTCTTATATTTTTGAAGTCACAAGATATTCTGTATTTTCATAGCATTTTATTTGTTTTAAAAAATAATGATTGACCATAATAACAGTGAATCGTCTTTTTGTGGTAGAGTTAAACTAAAAATTCCAGAGGTTTTCTTTTGTAAAAAGATATAATTATAAATACATTTTATTGTTATTATGAACAAATAAATTGTGACAATGATTTAAAACATATTTGGCAACAAGCTGAGTGATCTCCTTGATCTTTCTTAAAATACAACATTTTTATATTCATTAATCATTATTCTGAATATCTAAAAAAAATTCGTTAAGGAAATAAATATTTAGTGTAATAGTATTTGCAATGATCTGTAGTCTACAACACATATTCAAATTCTCAGCAAACATTGTTAGAAAGTATTTGCATACCATAAAACTCAGATCTCCTAGAACAGCTAATAACACTACACAGAAATGTGTTGAAATTGTCAATTTACAGACATTTTGTTTCTAAAACTTTCCAAAAATTTCTTGGAACATCACTCATGGGATTTGTATAAAGTATATTATTTGCATAAACTTATTAATACTGATTTTAATTTGCAAGAATGACTCCTTGTTAGCAGAAGACAAGGCCATGAACGTACATTAATGGCATGACAGCAGTCACAAGCAAGACTAATTAAATCGTGACCACTTCTTTCCTGTCCTGATTCCTAGAAATGTTGACCTTAACCTTTCCACTCTGCATTTCAGCATTTCCTGCTCTTGCTTTTGACTTGATGTCAGTGGATTTCTTCAAACCAGTAATATCTCTTTGTTAACTTTTAATTCTTTCAGGAGAATTCTCGTACCTTTCCTTCATTTCTCAACTGATTTTTCCTTGGGATTTAGAAAAACATCAGTTTCCAGAGAAATTCTGGGAAGAAATTCATACACAGAAACACTAGTGCCCATTAAAGAAACATTTTTATAATTTCCCACAGGCAATTCAATCTATTCTCCTTCTGTTCAACTCTTGGGAACCTGACTTGTCCCTCTCTACTGTTGGCCCCAGGTATCTGATGGATAAGTTCTATAGATGTCCTTTACAAAGTATTTTATAATCTGGCCAATAGGTCCCCATTCATCCACTTGTTCTTTCTTGTGTGGATAGTTTAGTCAAATTATTTTGAGTGGTTACAGATATCTTCTAGGAAGGAAGGTTTGCAGTGTTCTGAGGCTTGATATAACCAGCACTGTATCATTAAGAAACAGGGACATCTGTAATACTTTACCATTCACAGAGATTGAGCTCTGTAATTTTCTAAAGGCAATCTCACTTTCATTTGGACTCTTCACTGAATCTCTTTCATCACAGTCGTTAACACATTTTCCTATTGGCCCCCAGGATATTCTTGCACTTTTCTCAAGGAATTTAGTATCTGGTTTAGAGTTTTCCTTTCCATCCCATTTCCTGCCTTTTACTAACATCCATACGTGTATACATGCATGCAACCAATATATAACATTAATGTTAATTTAACATTAAACACTTTCTCCTGCCAGTTCCTTGATCTCCTCAACTTTCATCATCTATTCCTTCTCTCCTTGATTACACATAGGAATATCTTTCTTTGAAAGACATTGATCTTATCATTAACCATAAGCATTTCAATTCAACTATTAAAAAAACTTAAAAATTTCTCCATCCTATCATAATTTCCTTTCATCCCATCTCTCCCTATGCTTTACCCATCTTGTGCATGCATAAAACCGATTTACTGTTATGTATGCTAATGAGTACCGATGATACATTTAGAAGACTTACATTCATCAATGCATGCAATCAAAATTGATTGACTATTCAACAATAAAAACATCAACCCCTCTAGAAAGAAACCACCTACCTGATTCCTACAGCTCCTGGTAAATGTGTCTCCTATCGGTATTCATAGGAAAGTGCCCTCTCTGCCCAGCAGGAGGCCGTATGTCTCCCTTCCAAGTGGCATTCTGACAAGACTCCATCAATCAGCACTGCTCTGAACTGAACACGAGATTCTTGGATTTCCATGTGAGGGAAGGCAAGAGCCTGCCCTAGTCTCAACCCAGGAGTAGGTTGATGTGATGGTTAGGTCCTCCTGTGGATTTGTAGGGTCCTGTTTAAGAACATTTGCAAATTATACCTAAATTCTGATTGGTGATTGATTATCTAAGCTTGTGCTGAAAGGATCAATCAAAGCTTTGGTTTCCTAATATCATTAGCAAATGTTTATCAGTTGTTTACCAGATTTCAAACACTTTTGCCACTACCAGTTGTTTACCAAATTTGGGCCATGCTCACAAGATTAGTAGTGGTTTACCTAATCTGGGGGACCCGTGTAATTTCTAGTCTGTCAATCATTTATTAAGTGTCTTCTGTGAGTCAGGCACATATTAAGTGTTGGCAATACAAATATGACAAAGATAGTCCCTACCCTCAAAGAACTTACAGTCTAACAAGGGAAGACAGCATACAAAAGGAAGCTCTGGAAAGGAGTATGGAGGGAAGGTACCTGCTATAGGGGCATGATGTAGTCCAAAGGAATGTAGCTAGGTGGGGGAAAACCTATATGCCAAACTATAGCACCAGATGCTTATATTACAGAAAAACAGTTTGTGTAGCAACTACTTAGTAACAAGATGGAGACTTAGACAAAATGGATTTTCGTATTCTGGTAATATATTTATCTCTGCTATATCTCCTAAACCTATTTCTTTAATCTCTCTTTTCAGTATTGTCCCTATTCTAACGTCACTTTCCTCCTTTCCTAGTCTCAACCTTATAGTTAATCTAGTCAACTCTACACTGTCCTCTGCTCTGAAATTACATGCCCCACCTCCTCCCCTATCCTCTCAATGTTTATTTCTTGCCAAATCCCAGCCATGGAATACAATCATCATCTACCTCTGCTATTGCTACTCATATGGAAAAAAAAAAATCACAAAACCGAGCTGTTTGCTAAAAATTCTGTTATCTAATCACTTGCTGTTCAGTTGTGTCTGAGTCTTAGTGATCCTGTACAAAGTTTTCTTGGCAAAGACACTGGAACGGTTTGCCATTTCCTTCTTCAGTGGATTAAGGTAAACAGAGGTTAAGTGACTTGCCCAGAGTCACACAGCTAGTGTGAGGCTAGATTTTGAACTTAGATCTTCCTGAATTCAGGTCCTGCCTTCTATCCACTTAACCACCTAGCTTTCTCCTGTATAATCTTTTACTGAGCCCTTATATCCCTATTTGATTCTACACTGCATTCCCCCTTCTCCTGATCTCCAGTTACACTGCCTGCTGGATATTTTGTTCCCCAGTCTTCTCAATTTCCACAAACTGAAAACAAAATTCATTATCTTTTCTTCCAAACTCATCCCCCTTCCAAATTTCCTTAGTTCTGTTGAAGGTACCACCATCCTTCCAGTCAACAATGTGTACAACATTCAAGTTGTCGTTGACTTCATACCTTCCTTCATCTTACAGAGATAATTAATCAGTGGCCAAATCTTGTTATTTATACCTACATAAAATATTTACCATCTATCCCTTATCTCTACTCACATGGTCACTAGTTTATTTCAAGTGCTCATCACTTCTAACCTGGAAAACTGAAATAGCCTACTAATGAGTCTCCTTCCTCTACTCTCTCTGATCCATTCTTCACACAGCCACCAAAGTGATTTTCCTAAAATGCAAGCTGGATCATGTTTCCTTACTCAATAAACTTCAAAGCTTTTCTATATAAAGGCACCTCCCTATATAAAGGTGGATCAGTGGAGAGAATGCTGAACCTGAAGTTAGGAAGACTTGAGTTCAAATCTGATCTCAAATATTAATAACTGTAAGACTGTAGCCAAGTTACTTAACTTTTGTCTGCCTCAGTTTACTCCATCGTAAAATGGGGATAGTGAAATTATCTACCTTGCAAGATTGTTATGACGATCAAATGAGATATTTATAAAGCTTTTAGCATAGTGCCTAGCACAAAGTAAGCACTTAAGTAATGTTTTCCCCCTTCCTTTCTTACTCCCCTTTCCATACTTTACAATACAAACTGACTTTTTTGTTAGTTTCTCAAACATGACACTTTATCTCTTATTTCAGGGCCTCTGTGTCAGCTTATCCTCATGACTCGAATGTTTGCCCATTTCACCTCCACCTCTTAGAATACTTTATTTTCCTCAAAACCCTACTCAGGGGATACCTTCTAAATGAAGTTTGTCCTTCCCCAACTGCCCTTCCTCTCCACACAATTATTTCATATTCATTTTGTTTCAATTCTCTCTCTTTCTGTCAGTCATTCTCTCCCTCTCCCTTTCTCTCTCCCTCCTCCTCCTCTTCCCCCTCTCCCTCTCCCTCCCTCTCTCTCTCTCTTTCTCTCTTTCTTTCTCTCTCCCTCCCTCTCCTCTCCTTCTCTCTCCTTCTATCTCTCTCTTTCTCTCTCCCTCTCTCTCTCCCTCTCTCCTTCCCTTTCCCTCTCCCTTTCCCTCTCTCTCTCTGTCTCTCTAACTCTCTGTCTCTCTCTTTCCCTCTCCCTCTCCCTCTCTCCTTCTCTCTCTCTCTCTCTTTCTCTCTCTCTCTCTCTCTCTCTCTCTCTCTGCATACAGATATAGATAGATACATATAGTTATGTGCATCTTGCCTCTTTGAGACAACAGGCTTTTATTTTTATTTTTGTATAGTTGGCACCTGGCATCGTGCCAGAAACCATAGTGGTTCCTAATAAATGCTTTCTTATTGATTGGTTGTGCCTTACTAATACCCTCATCAAGAATGCCCTAAATTCACATGGCATTCTCAACCCTCCACTTTCATAACAAAGAGTAAAACGATAGAGAAAAAACCAGTTCAGCAAAACTAACATGTTAACTAAGATTGGTCCACACTCATATTCCTCCACCTATAGTAATAGCAGGCATTTATTTAGTATTGTAAATTTTGCAAAGTGCTTCCTACATAGTGCCTCAGTGATCCTCACAGGGTCGAATATGATAGACACAGATACTATTGTTAACCCCATTTTGCAGATGAGGAAACTAGACAGATTGAGGCTGAGTAGTTTATGCAGGGTCAAGTAGCTAGCAAGTTTCTGAGACCAGATTTGCAATCAGGTGTTCCTTGACTCTAGAGCCATCTCTACCCACTGGACCACCACGTTTGATCTCAGCTCCCTTCACCCCTTCAACTCCTGTCTACCCAAATTACAAGGAACAGAGGACAGCAAGCATTTGGTGATTGTCTAGTGTGCACCAGGCACTGTGCTTGGTGCCTGAGACACAAAAACAAAAGCAATACAGGTTTCTGCCTTGAAAGATCTTACATTCAAATGCATGCCATTCTTCCCTCATTTTGTGATTCCCTGCCTGATGCCATCCATGCAGGACCTTTAGAGTGAATTAAAAACCCTATGTGATATTCCAGTATATCTGGAGACTAGAGGCCAGGACTGGCACCTGGCTTTGAAAGGGCCAGGATCCTTGTCTCAATTCTTCCCTGAAATATTGAGGGACTCTATTTTCCCTACCTATGACAAGGATGTTCCAGTGTGTACAAAGCCAAGGGATGGCTGTGATTTCATAGGTATAGATCTAGACCGAGTCAACTCCCTACATCACCTATTACTTAATGGATATTTCCAACTGGATGTCTCAAAGACATCTCAAATCAAACATATCCAGAAGAGAACTCATTTTTTTTTCTCCCTACATTCTTTTCTCTCCCAAACTTTTATATTTTTGTCCACTCTATATTTTTGTTCCAGTCTCTCAGGTTTGTGACCTTGGCATTGTTCTGGACTTCTCGTTCTCCCTCACCCCACATAACAAATCAATTGCCAAATTAGCTATTTCTACCTCCAGAACATCTCTTACATATGACACCTTCTCTCGATTCATGTAGTTAGTTCAGGCACTCTTCACCACTTGCCTAAATTTTTAAAAATTTTATTTATTCTATTTTAAATTTATGAAATAAAGCAAACATTTCCATAACATAGTAGAATAAAAAAAAGATTGCACATGAAACTGTAGATTTATTATGAACAACTTGCTATTTCTTTTAAATACATTACAAAATTATCATGTAAGTTTCATTTTTTCCATTTTTTTGTCCCCCACTCCCACTCTTGAGATGGCTACCATTAGACACATACACACACATATAAATATAAATTATATACATAATCTATGTGTAAAATTATTCTATGCATCCATTTATCAGATCTTTCTCTGGAGGCAGATAGCATCTTCCTTCATACATTCTTTGTAGTTAATTTGGGTATTTGTAATAGTCAAAATGACTTAGTCTCTCCAAGTTGTTCTCAAAATAATATTGCTATTACCATTTATGACCTTCGTCTTGTTTCTGCTTATTTTGCTCTTCATTATTTTCTGCAAGTTTATCCATGTTTTTTTAAATGAATGAGCCCATCATTTCTTATAGCACAGTACTATTCCATCATGATCATATACCACAACTTGTTCAGTAATTTCACAATTGATAGTTTATTTCAGCACTTCAATCCATCCTATACACTGCTACCAAAGTCATCTACCTTAAGTGCAGACTTGACCATGTAACTCCCCTACTCAACCACTCTAGTGGCTTCCTATTGTCTCTAGGATGAAATATGACCTTTTCTGTTTACATTTTTAAAACCTACACAACCTGGCCCTGACCCATCTTTTCAGTCTCATTGGACATCACTTCCTATCCTGGTCACTGTGATTGAGGCAGCTGAGTGATACAGTAGACAGAGAGAGTGACCTGAAGTCAGGAAGACCTGAGTTCAAATTCTACCTCAGCTATTAGTTATATAAATCCAGGCAAGCCACTCAACCTCTCTAAGCCTCAGTTTCCTCATCTGTAAAATGGGCATAATAATAGCATTTACCTTCCAGGGTTGTTGTGAAATTCAAATGGATTAATATACATAAAATACTCTGCAAATGTTCAAGTGCTTTATAAATGTTGGCCATTATTATTCCCTCAAACTAACTTTTCTTTGTTCCTCATGAACAGCATTCCATCTCCCATTTCTTCGCCTTTGCACTGCCTGTTGCCCATGCCTGGAATGTAATCCCTCCTTACTTCCCAGAGTCCTTCCCTTCCCTTAGTACTTAACTCAAGTACCATCTTTTGCCTCTTCTAATGTATTACATCTAGTATGATTAGTATTTCCCACTACGAATTTGCAATTGTAAGGACCCACTTTCTCCCTCAAATATGGATGATTTGTTGGACTGAATTGAATTATTTGCTAGCGAGTGTTTATAACTTACAAAGTTTAAGATATAAAAGTGGTATTTTAATGTGCAGTTGTTGGCACTGAAAAGAAGATGATGCTAAGAAACATGGACTTATGAGGAATAACTTTGAAATTAAAGGGAGGAGGGGATGGAAGCAGAAATGGAGTCATGGAATTTAAAAGTGGAAGGGACCATCGAGATCATCTGTCCAAATCACCTTGTTTTATAAATAAAGAATCTGAAATATATAGAATTTAAATAAGTTGTTTAAGGCCAAACAGCTTGTAGGTAGAATAGAGGGGATTCAAACCCAGGCCTTTGGACTCCAAATCTCTGCTTTTTCTACTGCATTGAGCTGACCTACCATAGCAGAAAAAGAGATCAAAGATGTAAAGATATATACAAGTTTTTAAAAGAGAGGTAAAAACAAATGATGGCGGTATGGTGGGTGGGAGTTTGGGTGGAGAAGGTAAAGCAAAAAGCAGGAATTTCTTGGGCAACAGGGGTTCAGTAAACATAAGGACACCAGAGAGGAGACAGGATGATTGATGTAGGTCCTCAAGCTACAAGGGGCAGCCAGACAATGATTACATTAGCTGAGCAGAGGTGAGACATCTAGAAAGGGCACAGAAGTGGGGAACAGGTGCTAAGACAATTTATCCAGGCATATGGCTGGTAGTGGTGGTGTGCTGAATGAAAGATGCTTGACCTATCCTGTGCAAAATCCTGGGAAGCTATTAAGTTGATGTTTGTATGACTGTGAGAGGAAATTTTGATAGGCAACTGAGGACTGGACCTAGGACACATAGAGAAAGGACTTTCTTGTTTCTGCAGGGAATGAGGAAAATGAAGGAAATGCCTCCTGCCTCCCAATTGTCACAACAATGCCCAGGCATGTTCCAGGAGAGACCCCTCGTCCCTTGAATCAGGGATTCTTGAACTTTCTTTTTTTTGGCAGTTTGGTGAAGTCTATGGACTCCATTCTCAGGATAATGTTTTTAAAGAACTGAAGGAAATGCTAAATTGCAGTTAGAGGTTAGTAAAAGTAAAGATGTAATTTTTTCCCATCCAAGTTCACGGAGCCATTGAAATCTACTCATAGAACCTTGGCAGTTTATGGGCTCCACTTAATGATCCTTGTGTCTCGTGCTCTGGGAAGGTGTGGAGTTCTATAGGAATGGCCGAACTTGGTGGACCTTCCTCTACCCTGGGGCCTTGTTGCTCATGAATATTAAATTGTATACTAACACATGAATGCTAAATATTAATACTAACACATTAATACTAAATGGCATTAATACTAAATATGAAATTGGCCATGAAGTTCATTATTTCTGCATGATCTACACTCTTGACCTTTAAATGGAAGCTATACACTGGAGATCTGGAGTGAAAGAGAGGAAAGAAAGACCTATTAGAAAAAACAGACGGTTTCCTGAAGGAAGGTTTGCACTACCATGTGGTTCCAGGGATAGCAATAGATGGAGGTAATGGTAAAGCTGGGCACATCAGCTGGCAGCAATGGGGTGATAGAGAAGTTCTTAGACTGAGCAAAAGATCTGGTTCAAGTTAGGAATTTTAGGACCTAGAAAGAAGAACAATAAAGCATGGAACCATCAAAGAAGAAGAAGAAGAAGAGGAAGAAGAGGAAGAGGAAGAAGAGGAAGAGGAAGAAGAGGATGAGGAAGAAGAGGAAGAGGAAAAAGAAGAAGAAGAAGGAAGAAGAAGAAGAAGAAGAAGAGGAAGAAGAAGAAGAAGAAGAAGGAAGAAGAGGAGGAGAAAGAAGAAGAAGAAGAAAGAAGAAGAAGAAGAGGAAGAAGAGGAAGAGGAAGAAGAAGAGGAAGAAGAAGAGGAAGAAGAGGAAGAGGAAGA
>CM053588.1:145813074-145868716 GCA_028646515.1 Pseudochirops corinnae
GAAGAGGAAGAAGAAGAGGAAGAAGAAGAAGAAGAAAGAAGAAGAAAGAAGAAGAAGGAGGAGGAGGAGGAGAAGGAGGAGGAGGAAGAAGAAGAAGAAGAAGAAGAGGAAGAAGAAGAAGAAGAAGAAGAAGAAGAAGAAGAAGAAGAACAACAACAACAACAACAACAACAACAACCCAGACCTTGACTTGCACTTGTAGTTTGAGTTCTACAGACTATATGGACTCAACCAGTCAAAAAGTTGACTTTTTAGGAGCCTGGATATTTAACTTTGCCTCATGGTACAGGGTCTTTAACCACAGGTTGGTGCTAAAATTTTGGAGTGTACATATAAACTCCTGGGGAAGGTAGAATTCAACATAGGAGTTGATAACTAGGCTCTGTTCACTCAAGTGCTTCCTACTTATGTGGATGCCCTATCCAGGGGCAATACTATAAATTAGGAGGGCTATATAGTTCCTTGGGAAGTAGAGACCTAGCAAAGGCAAAGGTGGTTGTGTGTCTCTCTAGCAGCTCTAAGTCTTTCTCTTTGCAGGGTCCTTCTCAGGATGGCACAATAAATCTAGACATCCCTGGGGAAGGTGGAAGGTAGAGACTCACCTTAGAGGTGATTGGGGTTATATTAACTTTTTATAGGTTCAGGCATTTCAGTTTTGGTATTTGTTCTGTTGAATTAAATGAAACCTGTTCTTGGTCATCTGAGCACTTGTCTGGGAGCTGAGAGTCTTTTTCCTCTTTAAGGGAGTCCTAGAAATTAACTAGGTTTTGATATTTTTTGGAGACGTCCTAGAAGGGGACAATATGAGCCCAATTTTGATGCTTCTACCTCCCAAAGCAACTTGTTCCACTTTGGGATAATTCTAATTATTGGAAAATTTTCCTCCTTATAGAGT
The DNA here is from genome assembly GCA_028646515.1 of Pseudochirops corinnae. Taxonomy (NCBI): domain Eukaryota; kingdom Metazoa; phylum Chordata; class Mammalia; order Diprotodontia; family Pseudocheiridae; genus Pseudochirops; species Pseudochirops corinnae. Next base: position 145,813,970 of record CM053588.1, read on the forward strand.
AAGCTCCTTAAAGACAGATACTGTTTCATTTCGCCTTTGTATCCTCAGCATCTAACATAGTGTCTGTCACATAGTAGGTAATATATATGTATTCACTGATTTATTATAATAAGCTTAAATCTGTCTCCTTTCATTTCCCCCATTCCTATATTTCCACTTTCCTATATTTTCCCACTGTGAAAAAGTAGAATAAGTCTAATCCTGCTTCCATTTCTAATAGAATACTTAATGATAGCTACTGTATGCTCCTTAAGTAGTGTCTTCCCTCAACTTTAGTTCCTTTTACTGAGGTTTATATAAGATGATCTTGGAGAACTTCATGATCCTGGTTGCTCTTCTTTGGATACCTTCCAGCTTATCAATGCACTCCAGAATTGAAAACAGGATTCCAGGTGTTGTCTGACTAGGAGAGAGAATGATAAATGATCACATCCATAGTCCTGAGCTGCCTGACACAACAGTCACTTTCTTGGCTACCATACCCCACTATTAACTAGTACTTAGCTTACATTCCATTGAAATCCTAAAACCTTTTCAGACAAACTGATGTTTAGCCATACATTCCCAGTTGTGGACTTTTGAAGTTGACTTTTTGAGCCCAAGTATAAAACATTTCCATTGATTTCTCTCACATTTCATCATATTAGATTGAGTTTAGTGTATTGGCCTGTCAAGGTCTTTCAGAATACTGACTTTAGTAATTGTTAATAAGTTGTCTAATGTGCTAGTTATTATTCTCAACTTTATATCGTTTGTAAATAAGATAAGCATGTGTTCTATTCCTTTACACAGTCAATGATAAAAATTTTGTGCAGCACAGAGTCAAGAACAGATCTCCAATATACTCCACTGCTGATTCTCCAATATGACATCAAAACCACAACTGCTCTGAGTCTAATAATTCACACTGTTGACCTGTGCTACCTCAGGTTTGAAGCACTTTGTGGGTAACTTTTACCAGCCAGCTAGAGGACACATCAATTCCAAACAAAAGTCACTTAATATGGAGTGTATTCTGCCAAATGTTACCATATAAGTGATGGGGAAAGGCACATAAGAAGACAATACCTTTGGCTAGAAAACATAAGTAAAGGGGCATACTATGATAACCCATGTAGCCAAGAGATAGGAATAGACAAGGCTACCTATAGATTTTTCACTGCAGAATTATTGATGTTCTGTGGTGATGCTACTGTACTTCTCTCTGCTGGGTACTCTGTTTCAACTCTGCTCTCTTCTGGGCATCTCTGAGCATCACTTCTCTTTCTTTCCTGGGCTTCAGGTTTTCAAGGCCATCTGGTTCTCTCTACTATTGAGATAAAGGGGCTAAAAAACTCCTTGACAAGATCAGCTTTATGTGCTCTTGATGCACAAGGGAGCCTATGAGGCACCATGCACAGGTAGACAGCCAATAAAAATCAGGTGAAGAAGGCAGGGTCACCCATACCTATTCTTTTGGCATACATTCTTGTTTTTGTGTTATATTCATACACATACAGATACATATACACACATGTATACATGCATATATGTATATGTGTTTACATTATCATGTGTGCACTTATATACATATGTGTATTTGTACATATATCTACCAGCAACAAAACCTGCTGGCCTCCTTAGACCCCTAATCATATTATTATTTAGTCCACATCTCTCCCATTGTTTCTGCTAGAATATCATGAGAAACATTGTCCAGTTAGGGCAGGCTCTTCTGTGACTTCTATTTTCTCATAGCGCCCAGTAGAAGTCTCTGAACATAGTGGGCCTTTTACCAATATTCTTGACTTACTAATTATCAGTCAGAAAGTGAGAGAGATTTTCTGTCAATTTTATAGAGATTCTTGGTCGATATCTATAAAACAATAGGTTTGGACTCAAAGTTCCTTTCTAGTTTTAATTCTACAATTCTGTGATTCTATAACATCTTGATTCTCCTCTATATGGAAAATATGTTGCAAGATTCCAAGGTCTTTGACATGTGCTTGAGACTAAACATCATAACATGCTTGGATGCAATGAAATGGAGTGTGTGTTGAAATCTTTTATGGATGGAACATAAATTAATTATGACCCCTTCTGTTGCAGAGAACCTTCATATATAATTAACATTTGCTGCATCAGAGAGGAGGGATCAGGGGTGATGAAGAAGGAAAAGAACCTGACAGCTTGGATTGGAAAAAGTAAGAAATAACTCTCTTTGTTGAGATTTCTCAACAAAGGGAGTAATTGAGGTCTTCAGAGGTCCTGCTTCTGGTGCCTGTATTAGCTCCAGTCCCATAAGAAGCTAGATCCCTGTTATACATTGGAATGTAGTAGTGAGGAGGAGAAGGATGAGGCTAGTTCTCCAGTCCCTTTGCCCAAAGTACCTTAACTCCTTTTTCTATACACTCCATGAATATTGTGTTGGTTGTATAGTCCACTGACACCCTGCTTTGATGTCTCATCATGATATGGAGATAACCTGGGTTCTCAAAGATTATTCCAGTGGATATACACATACACACACATACATATAAAATGTATGTATGTATGTATATGCATGTATATATGTACATGTAGACATGTATATATACACATGCATATATATATATATATATATATATATATATATATATATGCATTTTGCCTTCTCTTTTGTTCTTTGTTATAAAGGATAGTTCTCTGGATGAGGGAGAAGGGAGAGATATTTTGGCAAATTGAAGGTATAAAAACAGTCAAAAAATTAAAATTTTTTTTAAAAGATCTTTTCAACAAACTTAAATGAGCAAACACTGGGGATTTTTTTTTTAAATAAAAGACATGCTAACCAGAGGGGATGAATTATGAAAGTCTTCATGTAAAAGGTGGCACAAGTTGAACTTTGAAGGAAACTAGGAATTTTAAGAGGTGGAGGAGAGGAGGGGGTACATTCTAGGCATTGTGGATAGCCAGTGCAAAAGTCTGGAGATGGGAAATGGAGTGTTATGTATAGAGAGCAGTAGAAGGCCAATTTGGTAGGCCTGTAGATGCTGTTGGCATATCAAGATGGAAAGTGATGAGGGCAAAAAAAAGATTTGGACAAAGTCCTCAGAGATCAATTTTAGCTGAGAGGAAAACAGAAATCACAGAATCATGGAATCCTAGAATTAAGTTATAAAAGACCTCAAAGTTTATCTAGTTCAGTCAGGTAACAAACATTTATTAAACATCTGCTCCGTTCCAGACACTGGGCTAAGTTCTGGGAAAACGAGGAACGATCTCACACACACACACATACACACACACACACACACATACACACACACATACACACACATACACACACATACACACATACACACAATACACACACATACACACATATACACATACACACATACACACGCATATACAATACACACATACATATACACACATACATATGCACACACACATACACACATACACACATATACACACCTACACATATACACATACATACACACATGCACACATACACAATACACACATACACACACATACACACACATACACACATACTCACACACACATACATACACGCACACAAACATATGTGTAAACACATAAACTACAAAACAAACCAGTGGTCTTTCTGTCTTTGCTTGAAGACCCCAAATGAGAAGAAAACCCATCACTTCCCGAAGAAACCTGTCCCATTTTGGGATAATTCTAATTGTTAGAAAGTTTGTCCTTATATTGAGCCTGAATTTGTCTCCCTGCACATTATATCCATTGCTCCCAGTTCTCTCTTTTAGGACTAAGCAGAACAAGTCTATTTGCTGGTAAATGTTTTGAAACAAACTCTTCAAAAATGCAAACTTGATACACTTTTCAGCATCTTCTATGCTGTTAATATTTTCTCCAACACTTTCTCTTTTACATGGACCACTTCAAATACTTGAGAACAACTATCATATTCATCCTAAGTCAGCGGTTCTCAATCCTTTGGAGGTCGAACGACCCTTTCTCAGGGGTTGCCTAAGACCATCAGAAAACACATATTTCTGATGGTCTCAGGAACCGAGACACTGCTTCTCTATCTGTCTCCAGACGGGTCTGCCCACATACACATATGCCCACATACGAGTATTAAAGGGTTGTGGCATTAGGAAGGTTGAGAACCACTGTCCTGAGTCGTCTCATCTCCAAGTTAAATGTATCTAGTTCTTGCAACTTTGATGGTCTGGTCTTCAGCCTCCTCATCAGCCTGGTTGCTCTCTTTATAATAGTTGCCAGCTTATCAATAATCCTTCCTAATTTGTAATACCCAGAGTTGGACACCATAATCAAGATGTGTTCTCACTAGGGCAGAGTGTGATAGATCTTCTTGGTAAAGGTTGGGGAAGGAGATGGCACATTCTCTAGACACTGAGGGAAGAAAATAATTTTTTGACAAATATGGATGTGAAGGGAGTGTCTTCCAAGCAAGGCAGCTTGCTTGCTTGCATGATACCAGGGGGAGGTAAAGGGCAGGACAAAATCCAAGAACAAGTAATGGTCCAGTTTGATTAGAGCATAGAAGATGTTAAAGGGAATAGCATAAAACTGTGCTGAGAGAGCAGGTTGGAGTCACATCATGGAGGAATGTGTATTTATTCTGTTGGCTCTCAGTGAAGGTGTTTGAACAAGAGAGTGACATGGTCAGATCTGTGTGCAATGAAGAGTATTTTGGCAGCTTTCCCTGGTTGAAAGTGATCTCTCCCTCCTCATTTTTCTGAGAACATTTTTTTTTTCTGAATCTTTCCTTTTGTTCTTGTTAAATTCTATGTGTGGGAAGGATGAAATGAATAAAAGAGGGACTGGAGACAGAGAGACCGGTTAAGTTATTACAATAGAGGTGATAAGAGGTAATAGGAGTATGAATGGAGAGGAAGGGACCAATGGGGGAGATATTCTTGTGGTAGAAAGGACAAAATTTAACAGCTGATTGGGTGAGGGAGGTGATGGAGAGGGAATAATTGAGGGAATAAATGACTAAGGTTTTGAATATGAGTGACTGTAAGGATAACATCATCCTCAACAAAAAGAGGAAATTGAGAAGAGGAGATATATTTAAGAGAGAAGATGATACTAAAATAGGGTTATGGAATTCAAAGACAGAAGCAACCTTGGAGGTCTAGTCCAGCATTTAATTATAGATGTATGCATGTACATGCTAGTTTTCTAATGAACCTTGAAGTCAGGGGCTATTTCAGTTTCATCTTTGCATCCTCAGAAATTAACACTGTGACTGGTTTATAGTAGGTACTAAACAAATACTTAGTGATTCATTTATAAAAGAGAAAATTGATACTTAGATAGGATATTTAATGAGATAAAGAAAACGAAGTCAAGAGAGGTTGAATAGCTTGCCCAAAGTGCTCTAGGAAGTAAGTAGCTGAGCTTGGATGGGAATTCAGGTTCTTTGACTCCAAATCCAGGATTCTTTTCATTATATGCCATGTTGCTTCTCAGTTTTAAACACATACAGGGATATGCTGGTAAATGTTTAATGACTGGCTTTCTATTTTACAAAAAAGCATGGATGACATACTTTTAAGCTTAATGTGAATTATTAGCATTTTTCTCTTTCACTTTCTTAAATCTGAAAACAAACAAAGAAAAAAAATAAATCAAGCCCTGATTTGTAGCATTTGCTGATTTCTGAAGTGTAAACGCCCACACCAAAAATTTAGCAATCAGCTCTTGCAAGCCAATTCAAGCTGACTCTAGCATAGTCCTGCAGGTATCCTATGGCCCAATGGGCCCCCAGAGGGCTGGGTTTAATTCTGGGGAACTTGACTCCAAAGATGGGTTGGTCAAGTTTTTATTTTCTCTCTCTGGTTCTGCCCCCCCCCCCCACCTGAGTAACTTCAGGGATGTCTCTAAAACAAAGCTGAAGTATGGTTCACATCTAAGGTTTCTTCAAATTTTGTGTAACAAGTCCCTTATGGAAAAGACACTCAATTTACAATAAGGGTATTGATTATAGGGCAAGCTCCTTATCCCCTCCGTCACAGAAACTGTACAATATAAAAAAAGACTCATGAATAAATACAGAAACCACAGAAAACATAGACATGCCCATTACATTCTTCTGGACAGTAAATACCATTTTCAGAACTATTGAATAGGCATTTTGCATTGAATAAATTATTCAACAAGCATTTGTTAAACAGCTACTATGTAAGTCAGCAACTGTGCTAAACACTGGTGATAGAAATCCAAAAGCCAAGCCATAACTGTCCTCTAGGACATACTAACAAGAGAGATGAAATGCACATATTTAAGTATATATAGTTTATATATAAAATGTTAAGAGGATGTTTTGGAAGGGACGGTAATAGCACCTTACAAGGGAGAGGGGCAGAAAAGCTTTCTTGTAAAAAAGTAATGCTTGAGTTTGTAAAGAAACTAAAAATTCTACAAAGTAGAGGAGTGAATTCCAGACCTGGAGGAGAGGTCAATGCACAAGCCCAAAGGTGGATCAAGCATTGTCTGGCCAACACACAAAGTCCAGATCTCCTGGCAGGGGATACATGATTTTCTTTAGTTCTTCAGTTATGGGATGACCCTGGTGGTGGTCATCTTCTTCTCCAGGAAGTGCTATTTAAGGTAACCCTCTTTCCTCTGGTTAGTTGATGCTAGAAGCCCCAAAACAGAATTCTTCTAACTGACACAATCACCAAGGATGGAAAAATTCATTTCTCATGATTTCTAGTTGCTGTTCTACATTCAAAAGAGGAAACAGAAAGGTAGAAGAAGGTAGCTAGAGACTCATGCTTGCCTAGGTAAGATCATATTTACACTACCATATGTTTCAAGCAGATATTTATTATGGATGCTGAAGTAGGCTGAGGTTCTGGGACTGGGGGAAGTGATTCCCAAACTGCATGGGCACTATGATGAGTAGATGAGTAAGCCTGTCACTTAAGCTCTTCTGGTTATGGTCCCTCCTCTCATTCGTGTTTGGGTTGAAAGATTAAAGCTGATGATTTTGTGAATGGCTGAAGGATAATTATTGCTGACTCTCTGCTTTATTATACTTCTATTACTTTAATTACATATTCTAACTATACACAGAGGTCCCAAGAATTAGGAAAAATGGGAGTAGAGGGAGAAACAAGATGAAAGAAAGGGTTCTCCTGGAGCAGGATAGGGTCACAATAACCCACAAACACCAGCCCTAGGCCAAGTCCAAGAGCAGCACTGCCCACAAAGGCCTGAAGCTAAGGGGAGAGAGGCAATGGTACTGACTGCAGCCCATCCGCGTTTCGCTTTATGTGGCTCTCCCACACAAGGTATACCCAATATTCTTTCCCCTAGAGAGATGTCTTGACATTGCATTGGTACCAATGGACCATCACAGGTTGTCCCATTCACTATCCTTTGCTTATCCCTTGCTATCTTTCTAGTGATGTCTTTTATTCTACTGTTTTTGTAAGATTTCTTGCAGACAAAGACACAGACAACTAAAACACCAAGAAGGTCCATGACATAAGTACATGGAGAGATGCAGAGTGGTGAGACAGAGAAAGCTCTGTCCTTTCTTTCTTTTCCACTTTATTTCCAGATACTAAATCAATTTTTAACCCTGTGATTGTCCTGCAAAATGAGGTTAAAGAACTGGTTTCGACTGCATTCAGACCTTCTCACTCAAGTTGGGAAGAATTCAGGAAAACAAACCACGGGCTTAGTTTTAGCCTGGGAAGTGTCTCAGTCTGACTGATGAAAGGTGGGGGCCAGTTGGTGATGAATTCAAATCCCAGGTCTTCCTTTGGTTAATTTATATCCTGTTCTGGAGCCCTAGGAATAAAGTTTTATAGAGTGTTCACTCATTTAAGGAATATTGATTGAGTTCTTTGTAAATACAAAGTACTGTACTAGGTTTTGTGTTCCATGCAAATTCCATGCCCAACACTTTTCCATGCCATGTTGTATAGCCTTTCTGAGTCTCAGTTTTCTTCTCTGTCAAATGGGAATAATTTATACTTGTGATCACAGGATTGATGCAATGATCAAATGATACATTTGTACATAAAATGCTTTGTACATAAATGTCAGTCATTGTAAAGATATTAAGAGGTAATAGGGATTAATAGAGAATTTGTCTTAGAGTCAGAAAACCTGGATTCAAATCCTGCTCTGGCACATGTAGCTATAAGTACTTCTCAGTGCCCTCAGCCGGTTCTCTAAGGCTCTAAGGTACAGGCAGGTCTAGAGCTCCACTCCAGAATGGCCCTTCCCTTCTGGGAGTTCTTCACATACAGATAAAATTACAGGCCTGTACCCAGTTTATTTTAACAAACAATGTCTCTGGTTGCAAGGAGTTTATGATCTATTTCTATTTCTTTGATTGTGAACCTTCACCCCCTCCCCCTAACACACTGCTTATTTTCCTGTGAATTTGACTATACTTGTTCCAGTGAATCATCTTACCTTCTAGTTTAAAGATGGGGACTCTGTTTCCCTGTCTCTAAAATGGATGTATTGGGGGAGGCACGGGGGAGAAGGTTCAGAAGTTTTAAGGTCTGTTAGTCTAGACATTTAACCAGGCCTGAAGTTACCTATCAGTTAGAGACAGGCCAAGGGAAAAACTGGAGAGGGTATTGCTTTGAGGGAAGTAGGTCAGAGTTTCCATTTTTGACCTGGCTATTTGGACCTCCTTAGAACTCAATAAAACTGCAGTTTTCAAGGCAGAATACATGGTGAAGGGCATGCAGATGCCAGTGGGATGCTGTTAGCTGCCAGTCAGGGGGCTTAAGTGTTCAGTGAATGTAATAATACCACCTGTGGATGGCTATTTCTGTACCTCCAGAGTGATCTTGTTTCAAGGCTGAAAAAAAGGAGATGCCTCAGGGGAGGGAGGGACAGAGACAGAGAGAAGAAGGAGGAGGAGGAGGAGAAGGAGGAGTAGGAGGAGGAGGAGGAGGAGGAAGAGGAGGAGGAGGAGGAGGAGGAGGAAGAGGAAGGACTATAAAGTTTTCCAGTGACTGAAGCACACAGAGGGAAGAGCCAACTTCACTCCAGCTTTGGGTAAATGAGGGTATTTGGCATATGGGCTGCAGGATGAACTGAAATAAATGTTTTGCAGAGAGCAAATTTAAACTCAGTAAATGGAGAAAGGGCATTTGGAACAAGCATCTGCTGGTGTGTGGTCCCTTGGGCACAGATAGTGGGGTGCCTAGACCTTCAATGATCTGGTATCACCAGATGGGTGGTGCCTCACCACTCACTTTTCCTTGTTAGGGACCCTTCGTTCCAAACAGACTTGTCTCTCCATTGTCCCCACCTTTGTCATCTCATTCCCAACTTGTATATTTCATCAGACTCTTCCTCCAGTCTGAAATGGCCTCTCCCTTTTCTCAAACAAGAAAATGCATCTAAATGGTGCTTTGTAATCCTTAAAGGGTTAAATGTTCGTTACTGTTACTATTATTATCATTATTAATCACATCAAAATTCTATCTCTCATCAATGTCTGACTTAAGCCTTGTATAATCATTTTGTAAGGGTCATCTAACCCAACCACCTAATTTCAAAGATGAGAAAAATGAAAACCAGAAGGTGAAACAGGCTGTCCTGGAAGGTGGTGGGTTCTCTTTTGAGGTCTCCCAACAGAGGTTAGATGCCCACTGTCCCATATGATATAGTACAGATCCCTTTTTCTTTTTCTTTTTAATTAATTAATTAATTTTTTGTTTACAGCATTCAGTTCCACAAGCTTTTGAGTTCCAAATTTTCTCCCCCTCCCCAAGACAGCATGCATTCTGATATAGGTTCTACATGTACATTTGTACATTGTAAATGTACATTTACATTAAACATTTTCACGTTAGTCATGTTGCAAAGAAGAATTATAACCAGTGGAATGAACCACAAGAAAGAAGAAAAAAAAAGCAAAAAAAAAAACCAACCCCAAAAGAAGAGAGAGAGCAAATAGTTTACTTCGATCTGCATTCAGATTCCATAATTCTTCTGGATGCAGATAGCATTTTTCATCATGAGTCTTTTGTAGTCATCTTAGAACCTTGCATTGCTGAGACAGATTCCTTTTTCATTAGGATTAGACCAGAGAGCTATTGATGTCTTTCTCAACCCCTAAATCCTGTGATTCTAATTTTATGATACAATTTATAGCTCAAAGAGACTTTAGAGATTGAATCCAGCATGTGAAGAAACTGGCAACAGAGAAGTTAAGAGACTTGTCCAAGGTCACAGAGGTGCAAAGTGGTAGGGCTGAGATTAGAACCCAGACTTTTGATTCACAATTTAGCATCCTTTCCACCAACTCTGCTCCCACCAGTCCCGATCTTTGATTCTGTTGGGGTTTCTGCTCCATTCACTGACAGAGTTCCTCTCTGCTCTCCAAATGTCTCTGGCTTCTCGCTCCTTTGCATTTTCTGCTTGCCCCTAGATCTAGCTCATGCCACAAAAGGGATACAGCCTTGCTATTTAGTAGAAGGACCAGAAACATCAGCTGACAAGGAAATATATTTGATAATGAATATTTTCTTTCTCCCATCTGTGCAAATGCACTTTAAATACAGTCAGTCAATAAATATTTATTAAGTACCTACTGTTTGACAACTAGGTAGCACGGTGGATAGAGCACCAGGTTTGGGAAGACTTATTTTCCTGAGCTCAACTCTGGCCTCAGACACTTACTAGCTGTGTGACCCTGGGCAAGTCACCTAACTCTGCCTCAGTTTCTTCATTTGTAAAACAAACTAGAGAAGGAAATAGCAAGCCACTCCAGTATCTTTGCTAATAAAACCCCAAATGGGGTCATGAGGAGTCAGGTGCAACTGAAAAATGATTAAAGAACAACAGCACATTCCAGGTCTCATGCTCAGTGCTAGGGACACAGAATGAGGCAAAAGGCAGTCCTTGTACTCAAAGAGATCTAATGAAAGTGAATGATTATAAATAGATATTATAATTTTACTGTAAAATATTTTTTCTGCTATTATCAATTGACGATCTTTGTTCTTCAAGGCATTCTTAAATTCTCATTCCATTAAAGGTAAGTAGGTAGCTAGAATTCAGAGTGCAAGGCTAAGCTGATGCCCTTCTGATCGCCATTTTAATCTTTCTTGGAGCAAGGCTCCTGACTTTTGCACAACTCTGCCTCACTCAAATACAATTCATGTGCAAGTCAAGGCATCATATGGGTGCTGGTGATGTCATTGGACAAACAACAATGTTATCTCTCTTACTATTGATCTTCAAAAGTCCATAATTTCTGCTCTGATGTCTCACCTTCCTACCCAGTTCATTGCACCCCTCTAATTGTAGCCTCAAGCCAGTGGAATTGGCAACACCCCAGAAATATTGTCAGGGCTGTTCCATTCGGTCAACTAACAGTCATCAAACTAAAATGTATCAAACACCTACTGTGTGCTGACTGCTGTGTTATGTCCAGGGGATACAAAGAAAGGCAAAAATTAGTCTGTTCTGTCAAGGAGCTCAGATCATAAAGACTTAACATTTGTCTTTCCTCACAACAGCCAGGTGAGAAGGAGGTGATAGCAACTCTCTCTAGAGTTAAAGCTGAAAGGAACTTTAAAGACCATGCCTTTCTGTTGTGGCGTGCAAGGCATTATGGTGTTGCATGAAGAGCTACACTTGAATTCAGTAGAGAACTGGGTTTGATTCTTGTTCTGACACCAGCTTGTTGTGTGACTCTGGGCAAATCATTAGACCTCTCAGATCATTACTTTCCTCATCTGTAAGATGGGTACAGTGATATTTATAATGTCTACCTCAGAGACCTGTGAGGAAGAAAGTGTTTGTAGACCTCAATTGCGATAGAAATGGAAGGCTTTAATATTGTCATCTAGATCAGGTTAGCAGATTGTGATCCATGGACCGAACTCAGCCTGCTGCCTGTTTCTGGATGGTGAGATTTGAACTGTGTTTGCCTACTCTAGGTTCGTTGTATTTTCTTCTGCCCCACTGCCACGTAGAATATGTGTTGCTGGCCACAGAAGGTTGCCCTGACCCTGTACCACCCTCTCTAATGGGCATTGTGGTTGCTGAAACCCTCAAATTATCTACTCTTTGGGGTTAAAATGCAAATATGGTTGAAGAGGCCTGATTCAATTAATTCCTTCGGCAACCAGTTGAGGAGTGGCTGAATGCTGTTTACCTGGGTGCAATTACTTGAAACAAAAAATCAATTCCAACCTATCACTGCTCCTGGCTTATGTCTTCTTTAAGTCTCTCTCTAGGTTCATAGAGCAGTCTAGGGTAGGAAGAAGTAGAGATGCTATTAACATGGCAGAAATTCTTTTTTTTTTTTCCCCCACAGCAGAACCAGAACTGAGGAAAAACGTCTTTCCCTTATGGGTTCGCTCCATTTCTCTCAGTTTTGAATCACACCGTTAATAGCTCGGACTCAATCATTGTCAATGGTCACATGGTAATTACAAATAGCTTAGGAATGCACATAAGCACAAGGTATTTCAGGCTGTGGTAGGACTTGCAGCCTCTTTCTGCCTCCATGAACTTCCTGTCACACCACGAAGCCACAGTTACTCATGTTTTTTTGTTTGTTTATTTTTAATTTTCAACATTCATTTCCACAAGATTTTGAGTTACAAATTTTCTCCCCATCTTTCCCCTACCCACCGCCCCAAAGTAGTGGTCCTACTGAATACCCCTCCCCAATCTGCTCTCTCTGATACCCTCCCCCTCTGGCTTTCTAGTAGGGCAAAATGGATTTCCATACCCCAATGCCTGTATACCTTATTTCCAAGTTGGATGTAAAAAAATAATATAAACATATATTTTTTTTAACATTTGATTTTAAAACTTTGATTTCCAGATTCTTTCCCTTCTTCCCTCATCACCCATGCCTACTGGGAGGAAAAGTGATTCAATATAGATTATACATGTGTAGTTATACAAAACATTTTCATAGTAGATATATTGTGAAAGAATGACTATATTTCCTGCCATCCTATCCTGCCCCCTGCTTATTCTATTTTCTACTTTGACCCTGTCCCTTTTCAAAAGTGTGTGCTTCTAACTACCCTCCCCACCAATCTGCCCTCCCTTCTATCATCCCCCATCTTATCCCCTTCCCCACTACTTTCCTAAAAGGTAAGATGCCCAATTTAGTGTGTATGTTATTCTCTCCTTAAGCTGAATTCAATGAGAGTAAGTTTGGCCCATTCCCTTTTGCTTTCCTGTTCTTCCCCTCCATTGTAACAGTTTTCTCTTCCCTCTTTTATATGAGATAACTTACCCTATTCTATCTCTCCCTATCTCCTCTCATTATATTCCTCTCTCACCTCTTATTTTTATTTTTTAGATATCATTCCTTCATATTCAACTGATCCTGTGCCTTCTGTCTATGTATATATGTACATACATATACACACACTGACATATGTATTTATATGTACATGTGCCCTCCTATATAAACATATATGTGTATGTATACATATATATACATATATATTCCCTTCAACTATCCTCATACTCAGAAAAGTCTCATAAGTTATAATGATCATTTTTCCATGTAGGAATGTAAATAGTTCAATTTTAATAAGTTCTTTATGATTTCTTTTCTCTGTTTACCTTCTCATGCTTCTCTTGCTTCTTGTATTTGCAAGTCAAATTTTCTATTCAACTTTGTTTTTTTCATCAAGAATGCTTGAAAGTCCTCTATTTCATTGCATGACCATATTTTCCCCTGAAACGTTATACTCAGTAGGGGATTCTTGGTTTTAATCCTAGCTCCTTCGACCTCTGGAATATCATATTCCAAGCCCTTTGATCCCTTAAAGTAGAAGCTGCTAGATCTTGTGTTATCCTGATTGTGTTTCCACAATACTCAAATTGTTTTTTCCTGGCTGCTTGTAATATTTTCTCCTTGACCTGGGAACTCTGGAATTTGGCTATAATATTCCTTGGAGTTTTCTTTTTGGGATCTTTTTCAAGAGGCAATCAATTAATTCTTTCAATTTCTATTTTACCCTCTGGTTCTAAAATATCAGGATGATTTTCCTTGAGAATTTCTTGAAGGATGATTTTTAAGTTCTTTTTTTGATCATGGCTTTCAGGTAGTCCAATAATTTTTAAATTATCCCTCCTGGATCTATTTTCCAGGTCAGTGGTTTTTCCAATGAGATATTTCACATTGCCTTCAATTTTTTCATTTGTTTGGATCTATTTTGTAGTATTTTGGTTTCTCCTAAAGTCATTACCTTCTATTTGTTCCAATCTGATTTTGAAGGAATTATTCTCTTCCATGAGTTTTTGAAATTTCTTTTCCATCTGGCAAATTCAGCTTTTTAAGGCATTCTTCTCCTCATTGGCTTTTTGGGCCTCTTTTGCCATTTGAGTTAGTCTATTTTTTTAAGGTGTTATTTTCTTCAGTCAGGTTGTTGACTCTCTTTTCATGATTTTCTTCCATCATTCTCATTTCTCTTCCCAGTTTTTTCTCTACTTCTCTTACCTGATTTTCAAAATCCTTCTTGAGCTCCTCCATGGGAGTTCATATCTTTCTTGGAGGCTTTTGATTCAGGAGTTCTGACTTTGTTGTCTCCCTTCCATTCCATGCTTTGATCCTTTTTGTCCCCCAAAAAAGGATTCTATGGTCTGTTTGTGCTTCTTCTGCTTGTTCATATTGCCAGTCAATTACTTGAGTTTTGAGCTCTTTGCCCTGGTAGAACTCTGCTTCCAGAGAGGAGAGCTTTGTCCCAAATTGCTGGGGTTTTCACAAGTGTCATCAGAGGTCTCAAGAGGGCACCCTCTCTACAGGCACTACACTGGCAAACTGCCATTTCTCACCCCACAACCACCACCCAAGAAAGTGACCAACATCCAAGCAGGTTGAAGCAAGAGCAATTACCCTCTGAATGGTGGCTTGATCCCCCTGTGATCTGTAGACTAGGAGCTCCTGAGGCAGCCATGGGACAGATGCTGTAGCCAGCACACCTCCATCACCTCTCACCCAAGGGGCAGGGGCCGGATCTTGCCCTTCCTTTCCAACAGAGTTCCAGACTGACTTTTTACTTTCTTTTTGGCTTTTATGGGTTGAGAAGTCTGGAAACTTCCACAGCTGCTGGTGTTTCACTCTCCTGAAGTCTAGTCTAGCTGCCACTGTCTCCCTGGGGCCAAGCCATATGGCTCCCACAGGACTGCACTTGGCTCCCAGCGCATTGTGATAGACCCTTCCTGTCCACCTGCCAGGCTGCCGTCAGTGGGAGATTTGTTTCTCTCTCTCATTTTGTGGGTTCTGTAGCTCGAAAATTTGTTATTTTGTAGATATTTGCGGTGATTGTGGTGAGAGGTAATGGAATTTCCTGCTTCTACTCCGCCATCTTGGCTTTGTCCCCTCCTCTTGTTTTTCTTGCTTTCTGTTGCAAACACATTGCCCAGTCCCCCTGCTCCTTCCTGGATTGTTTCAAGGGTTTAGGTAGGAGTCAGGGGGAGGAGGTAGAAACCAGTGCAGCTTATTTTCCTTCTTTTCTTCTATGTCTTGGCACGGCTTCTCTGCCGGAAATTCCTTCAAAGGTTAGCAACTTTAAAAACTTCAGAAGTTCTTAGTAATGCCTTACCTGTAGTAGTCTCCCCAAGTCTCCTGGGCTACCTCCCTGAGGGAGGAATTAAATTTTTATCAGATTAGCTTCCAGGCAGCTATCAAAGTTCATAGAATTATATACTTAGAGCAGGAAGGGAAACCATGTGATCCAATATGCTCATTTTACATTTGGGGAAACTGAAACTCAAATAGTTTAAGTGACTTGCCCAAGGTCACATAAGTAGCAAGTGGCAGAACCAGAATTTGAATCTTGATCCTCTGACTCTTAACCTGGTGTTCTTTTTTATTTTGCCTTTTTTTTTTCTTAAACCTGGTGTTCTTTCTGTTGTACCATGATATTTCTATGCACCATTACATGAACTGTTCTGAGGGGATAGGTCAGAAAAGTTGGATTGGTAAGGAAATGTCCTATTCTTTTGTGGGTCCTGCCTGAACAAAGAACCAGCATGGAGGCCCAGAGGAAGATAAAAGGGCTGTATGAGGGACTCTGGCAGCTTGGGGGTGGGACATGAAAAGTGAAGAAAGGTAGCTAGAAGGGAAAGACAGGATACTGAAGACAAATTTTACATATTTTCCAGGAATTACATAGATAAGAGCTATGCAAGAGGAGAAGGCATGAGCAGACTGTGATTTGTACTTTTGGAGAGAGTATTTATATGGATAAGATCACATAGTCATTGATATACCAAAGTAGTAGTATTTAAATTAATAATCCAAAAGCATTAGGATATGCTGAGTACTATATAAAGCAGGTTAGACAGTCATGTTCCTCAAGGAGCATATGTATCCTAAAGAAATCTCTGAAACACAATAGACAAAGAGAGTGCTCATAGACAAATTGACATCTGCCCTCTGAACTCCAGTCTTCCCTTGCAATTCCTCTCCCCTCAATCAATTGAGCAATCAATCAATCAACATTTGTCTGACATCTTGAATTATCTCTATCCCACTGGAATCCAGGACTCTACTTCTGCCACTACTCTTACCACAGATAAGCCTTTTCCCCTTTTCTAGCACAGAACCAGGTGCCATGGCACTTTCTGCAGTCTCCTCTCCATGCCCCACCCCCAAAAATTCCAGCATCCATTTATGTTGCTTGATTTTCCCCCATTAGAGTGTAAACTCCCCTAGGGCAAGAACTGTTTTGTCTGCTTTTATATGCATCCTCAGAACTTAGCATGCTACCTGACATAATAAGCATTTAGTAAATGTGTTTTCTCTCTCTCTCTTTCCCTCTCCCTCTCCCTCCCTCCCTCCCTCCCTCTCTCTGTCTCTCTGTCTCTCTCTCTCTCCCATTCCCTGTCTCTTTTCTTCCTCCCCCCTTTATTTATTACTTCTACATGCCATGTACCCTTTTACATATTGGAAACTCATATAAGGAATGAAACAATCCCTTTTCACAAGGGATTTTTTTTTTAATCCTGCATTCACATTGCCTGCCTCCCCCCTTCCCCACCAATCTCTATAAGTGGATACTTGAGCTTAGGGTGACTTCAGATAAATGATGAGGGCATAAGTTACTGCTACTTGTGGCTAGGAAGAAGGGAACATCTAGGGAAATTTCATTTGACAATAGATCTTAGGTATCCCAGGCCCTCTCCCTTGTTAATGTTCAGCAGTAATTACAATTAATTGGAAGGTTTGAAATGAAAACAAACATGGTAATGGAGTTAATTTTAGGAAATCACTAATGAGAACTGTGGTATAGCCTGTTTCTTTTGGTTGACAGTAACAGCCAGCCTCCCAGTACACATCCCTGGATACTACTGAGATCATTCCCACTGACTTCTTGGAAGGAGAGTTTTTAATCAATAGTATGGTGAAAGAAACCACCAGAAATCAGCTTCCCCATGGATTTCCTCCCTTCTTGGCTCATACCACAAGGAGCTGGAGTATTCCTACAGAAAATCAGCATGGATGAAAAAGCTCTTGTTTCAGGAATCCCCCAAAAGTCCTATGTACTTCAGTAGGTAGAAGGGGAAATCACAATAGATATAATCTAGTAGAACCAGGAAAATGCTGTGTTATTCTAAGTTTGACTGGTGAGGGCTTTGGAAAGGACAGAGGCTGCCAAAAACAGCTTTAGAAAGGACATCTCTTTGTAAGGGCTGGATGCCATTGATTATCCAACCTACTTAAAAGTTATTACCATTGTTAGGTAAGAATACTTTTTGACTAACTCAAACAATTCAAATGTGAACAGGGCCTGTACACCTTCTTGAATCAATCAAAGCCATTGGGAGAGACTAGATCACATCCTAAGGAATTTATGTAAAAGGAGGAGCTATTTTAGAACCAGAGGGAGAGATTCTGAAGTCTGGATTGGAGCAATCAGGAGATTTCAGCATACTTTGGCTTTATAGATATCTCAAAGCAGAAGAGGTCAAAAGAACTAAAAAGAAAGGATTATCTCTTTCTCTGACTTCTCCATAGTCTATGTCATGGTATATCTATCTACAGACAGTATAATATTTATTTATTTAGGGGCAATTGGGGTTAAATTTCTTGCTCAGAGTCACGCAGCTATCAAGTGTCTGAGATCAGATACGAACTCAGGTCCTCCTGACTCCAGAGCTAGTTCTCCATTGGCACTCTATCCACTGCATCACCTAGCTACCCCACTCCCAGGGCCATATGCAGTCATCCTGATCTATATCTTGCCACTGGACCCAGGTGGCTCAGGAGGAGAAAGTGAGGCTGGTGACTTTGTATGGCCCTCTCTCATTTAAGTCCAATTCACTTGCAAGTCATGACATCACCTTCCTGATGTTATTGGTCCTCTTTGAGAATGAAGGATAAATAACAACAAACAATATAATCTTCTGGTTTTTATCCAAATGTTTTTATAAACTGATTTTTTTAAACCACAAAGAGGTTAGGGGTTAATTATCTGTTTATCTATCTACACACACATACATGCACATACATACACATACATAGATACACATGCACACATACAAATATGTGTTTTTGTAAAGTTACTATAAAAGGATTTTACTGAGTCAGCCACTAACTTGAGAATGATGAACCAGCAGGCCAGAGACAAAGTGCCAGTAATCAGGTAGCCATTTAATTAATTAGTTTCATTATGAGAAACGGATTTGCAAATTGGGAAATCTCCTGACCCGAATTCCATCTTGCTGAAATGAAGCAGAGACTATATAGATAAATCACAAGTGGGAAGGGAGAGGGGAAGGTGGATTACAAACAGCGTTTGCCCAGGTCTGGGCGGTCTCCAACAACAGGCCTAAAAATGGAAGACAATACAACAATTCTGCAGTCCTGGGTGAGCAATATTGGTCGAGTCCTTGGCGGTGTTACTTGGCGGGTCACGGGATCAGAGCTCAGTGACAGGAACAAATTCTACAGCCTTTGATTTGCTTCTCTTCACTTATGCAGGCACAAGGATGCCAGTGATCATGAACCTTGTCAAAGTTTGATTGATCAGTTCAAGCTGCATTGTGAGTCTGACGCAGAAGGAGAGACAATTCTGAAAAATCTAATCTCTTAGTATATTCGTTACACATATCATATTGATTATTATTAAAATCATAATTCCCTTCCTATTATGCAGAAAGACTAATCACTTTATAAATGTTAGTAATTTTCCTAACTGGGGGCCCAGAGCAATTGTGATTGAACTCAGAACTTGTAATCTAAAATAAACTGCTTAACACTGAAGAGCAGGGAACCAAATGGATAGATGTTGTTGTTCAGTCATTCATGTTTCATTCTATATGACCCCATGGACTTTTGTCTATAAGATTTTCTTGGCAAAGATACTAGAGCGGTTGCAATTTCCCTAATGTGCCCCAATTTTACAATTGAAGAGCTGAGGCAAATTCAGTTAAATTACTTCTTCAGAGTCACACAGCTAGTGTCTGAGGCAGAATTTGGACTTAGATTTCCCTGACTCTACCCACTGCAGCACCTAGCTGTCCAAATGGATATTAGGTTCCACCATATTGCCACCTAGGGTTAAAATGAACTAATGATTGCAATAGAGTGTTATATCTTTCTTTGGATTTCAGAATGTTGCTTTTATTGGCCAATTTTGTCCTTACTTATAAAAGAGATTTTAAAATTATTATTAGTTTTCAGAGAATTACATCCAAACAATAAGGACTGATAATTTCCTTCATCTAGGAACTGCCATGGTCCGAACATTCCTTCCATCATTGAAGATCTCAACCTCTCTATAACTGACAGTTTTAAAAAACTACTTGAGGTTCAAAGAAGTCAATGACTGCTCATGATCTCATTGCTATTAAGTATCATAGGCAGGATGTGAATTCAGGTATTTCCGACTCCAAGCCTAACACTCTAGTATGCCATGCTATCCCTATTCATAGCATTAATGAATAATGAGTGGGGTGGGCAGCATACTCCTGAAATCTACAAAGGGTACTGATAACTCTTCTGTTTTGGTTGACCCTCGGTTGTTCTTTACTGCAATGATCCAGAGGAAAGCATCCCTTCCTAGATTCACTGGAAAGACTTCACAACTCAGCTCTCAGATTGGATGACAGGGATGACGTTTTCCATGGGCTGTAGTTAATGGCTCCAGTAATGAATGCCTAAGTCTAATGAATCACTTCAATGCACTGGATTCCTTGGCACTTTTGATCAATGGTTGAATAATGGCATATTTGCATCTGATGCTGGGTTTGTGAGGTGCTCCATTCGTGGAGCCTGGGCTTGAGATGATTCAAAAGAGGGGAATATGGGAATAGGATATTTTTCTCTTGGTAACTAATGACCTAATTTTAGCTCCATTGGTATAGTAGGATGAAGGGAAGGAAAGATTTTGGTGTAAAGGGGAGACTTTGAGGGCATTCTCACCTATTATATTGGATGGTACTGACCCATTCTGTGATATCATGTTGCTATCCTTTCCATTCCAATCTCAGTCAATTAGTAGTGCTTAAGGTCAGCTTGACTTTTTTTTATTACACAGAGGGAGAAAGGGAATGAGGGAGAGAGACACAGAGAAAGAGAATGGGTTTAAACTGCTTCAGAGGAGATTTGAGTCAGAAAACCTTCCTGACTGATAGAAGAGTTATGAAATCCTAGAACCTATTTCTAAGTGAAATGACAGAATTTTCTTCTCTTTTAAGAATTATATATTGTACAGCACCCATCAGTCCATCAGGTAGTCAAAAAGCATTTATTAAGCACAGTTTCAGGCACTGCGCTAAGTGCTGAAGACATGAAGAAAGGAAAAAGATAGTTCCTGAAATCAAGGAGCTCAATGAGAGATGACACCATACACACAGCTATGTACAAGCAGGTTATAGGCAGGAGAACTTGGGGGTAATCACATAAGGGAGGCACTAGAATTAGGGGGAATTGGGGAAAAGCTCGCTGTAGAAGGTAAAATATTAACCTAGAACTTGAAGGAAGTCAAAGTGAGCCAGGAGGCAGAGATGAGGAAGGAGAGAATTCCTCGTGTGGGAGATAGCTAGTAGAAATTTCTGGGATGGAGAATGGCTAGGTGGTGTAGTGAATAGAGCACTGGCCCTGGAGTCAGGAGGATCTGAGTTCAAATTTGACCTCAGACACTTAACACAAAACTAGCCCTGTGACCTTGGGCAAGTCACTTAACCCCAATTTCCCTGCTTTTCCCTCTCTAAAAAGGAAAAAAAAAAAGAAATTTCTGGGATGGGGAGATGGATCATCTTATATGAGAAACTTCAAGAAGGCTAGGGTCACTGGATCCCAGAGTACATGGGAATGGGGTAGAAGTATCATGTAAAAACACTGAAAAGTAGAAAGGGGCCAAATTCTGAAGGACTTTGAATTCCATAAAGAAAATTTCTATATTTTATGCTGGAGATGATAGGGAGTCACTGGAATAGCATGCCTCTTACTTCTGCTCCTATGGATAACATAATGTATATTTTAAAAATCTACTAGGTTAATTATATCCTTAAATCAAGTTTTCAGCTTGGAAGGAAGGCAGGAGAAAATATAATTTTATAAGGTCATAGACACAGAGGCATGGGTACAGGCCATGTCCAGACATACTTTAATGTCTCAAAAAATTTGATATTTTGCATCTTGCTTTTTGTATATATTTTTAAAAGCAATGGTAGTAACTAAGTTTAAGTTTTGCTAAGTGCTTTAATGTATTTTTCTTTAATCTTCACAAAGACTTGGTGCTATAGATGTTATTATTATCCCCCTTTTACAGGTGAGAGAACTGAGACTGGCAGACATCAACATTGTGACTAGGAGGTGGCCCTTCAATTCACCTTACTAGTGTGGAAGTTTCTGTCATGCTAGAAAGACCTAAGTATGGATCCAACGACTAACTGTGCTGTCTGTCATGTGAAGCTCAGCCTGGCTAAGTTGGGAGAGGCTCCATACCCACTCAGCTGTAGGGTGGTATTGGCAATTCCAAAGACTATCTACTAAGTCTAATCATTGGAATCTATTGGTAGGGAGAGTACCTATGCCAATGAAATTATACATCACTTTCAAAAGGAACTGATCAGATCATTTAATTATATCATCAATATAGTTGTTATTAGGAGTGATTAATAATTATTAAAAACATATTGTCTTATTGATAATGTATAATTATTTATAATAACCAACAATAATAGCTAGCGTTATGATTTGTAAAGCCTTTTACAAGTTATTTCATGTGATCTCAAAACAACCATATCAGGTAGGTGCAAAAGCTACTAATAAAAATTAACCCATTTTACAGGTGAGAGACAGGTGAAGCTCTAAGAGTTTAAGTGATTTGTTCAGGGCCGCACAACTAGTAAGTGTCTGAGACAGGATTCAAATTCAAGTCTTCTTCACTCCAAGTTCAGCTTTCCAGGTCATCTAGTTTCCATGAAATTATTAATTGCTTTCTGTCTATCCAGTCCATTATATGGTAGAGGTTGGCCTCAGCGTCAAAAAGCCCCAATACTTTCTACCTCTGTGCCTCTTGCAAATCCCGTAACCTCTCAGGGTCCTGTGCAACTTTATGAGACTAAAAGCTGCAGAATAGGTGCCAATCTGTATTGGTAAAAAGATTTTCTCACTGTGGGTTCCTTATGAATGAAATCACAGATCGGGTCCTACTCTCCCTCCAAAACATCCAGAGAGAATGGGTTGGGACTGTGTAGCAAGTGGAATGCAAGTGAGAATATGTGTAGACTTGTAATTAATGATTCTTCTGTCTTTTTGGAACCATAGTAAAGGTGAAGAGCTCTTGGACAGACCTCGCCTTGAATTCAAGACAGGAATTACTCCCTTTTTTGTCTACTTCTGGATACTTTTGGCTCTCTACCAGTGTACTCCCTCAGGAAAGTCCTTCAGGGAAGGACCAGTTAAGTATTTCTATTCTTAGTGCAGAAGGGGTCCTTCAGTAACAAACCAGAAGAGGCATCAACAACTCTGAGAGATGTATGAAACTATTAATTACACTAGAACTGTCTCATCAACTGTCTAGGCTGGTTAATGAAGATCATGTGGTTTGCAAAGCTTTTGCCCGACTCTCATTAGCATAAGTATTGTTTTCCATTATTCACATTAAACTAATGCAAATCTGTGTTCCAAATGTGTCTCAGTAAAGAGCAGCTATGGATTCAAAGGTTGATTGATTTGCCTCAGTTCCCGGTGTCCAAGTCATCATGTCCAGAGTTGCTGGGGGAGGTTGTAGCAGAGGGATATTGTGAGGGCAGAGAGGAGAGAGAAAGGAAGGAGATTAAGAAAGGAGTGGGGCAATATGGAGATGTGAGAAAAGGGGGGAAAGAAAAGAGAAAGGAGATGAGATTGAGAGGGAAGAAAAAGGAGCAAGAAAAGTTAAAAGAGCAAACAAAAAGAGGAGTCTGTGAGGCAAATGATGGGAGAGATGTAAAATAAATACAAGAGTCTGACAGCATCTTTTCCTCAGGAGGTAGGTAATCCATAGCTAGCTATTTGCTAAATAAATCTATGAGAGGTATAGGAGAAGGAGCTTAGTATTTGTAATCGTGAGATCTAGATTTCAATCCAGCTTTTTCCACTTGCTACCTATTTTGTTTTGTACTTTGCTAACAACCTGTCTGGACCTCAGTTTTCTCATCCAAGTATGTGAGAGTTGATCAAAAGTTACTGGTTCACTTTGATGAACTTAGAGGGAGATGACCTTTTGTTTAGGACTTTTGAGAAAGGGTATGATTGGTACTTACTGGAGAATGGGTTTTATAGGTGGAGATTATTTGATTTGCCAGTTTCTTGGGGTGAGGAGGATTGCAAATTTCTACTCAAAGCTAGGAAGGGTAATTAGGGATTAAACATACCCTAAGAGGGAAAAAGGGACCTGAGTGATCCCAAGAAAGAGGGAATATTTGGGGCTGCTTCCAAGATTTGACTTGGCCCAGATAAGTACAAAACATGAGGGGCTAGGCTATGCTCAGTGCTAGGGGGAGTGTTTCATAAAGTCATGGGATTATAAAATTAAAACTGGAAAATAATTTAGAGCTCATCTGGTCCAACCACCTCTTGTTATATATGAGAAAATTTTGAGTCTCATAGTGCTTAACTGTTTGCCCAAGGTCACATAGGTATTAAATAGTAGAGCTGGAATCTGATGATCCCAAGATCTCTGCCCACCAATCCATTGGTCTTTCTGGGTTAATGGTTAAAAATTCATTAAATTTTTGCTGATGAAATTTAAAGAAAAATTTACAACTTCTGAATTTGTAATTACTTAATTAGTTGAATTTAGAAACTCTTTAAGTGACGTTCCAAAAGACTACTTTTGACTACAATAATGTTTTAAAAGAAGGAAAGAATATATGAATTGCAATGTAGGAAAGACCATCTTTTTTCAAGTCAATGAATAAAACGTCTAGGGAAGGTATATAGCCAAATATTTTAAGTTTCTTGTGTTCACTTGGCTGAAAGAAGTTTTCTTTTAAAAGGCACTTTACATTTTGTGACAATTGCTTAAAATTAAATATTGATGTGCTTGTTTAAATAATGACATGTTTCTTGTTAATAGGAAAAAACTAGAATCAAAAAAGTATTACTTTGGTTTATGAAAAAGTCTCCTTGAGTTCTAAAATTCTGTGATTCTGGTGAATGAATGAGTGATTTGTCCTTATTGACATGTAGAAAATAGGTGATATATGCATAGTGCAGTGGAAATATACTGGATTAAATCCTGACTTTCTAATTATTACATGAGTGACCCTGGACAAGTCTTATGTCTCTGGGCTTTAGTTTCATATATATAAAACAAGGGGGTTGGATTGGGTGACTTCCAAGGTTCTTTCCAACTCTAAATCTATGATGCAAGGCAGTCACCCATGTACTTGATATGTCTTAAGAAGTCCTAGAAAGAGAACTTTTTTAAAATTTTAACTCTAAATTTTATTTTAACTCTAAAATAGCTCTTCTGTTGACCTTTCACCTTGAATTCTACCATTAGAGATGCATTATTCTGGGTCCCCAAGATCTTTCATTCCCTAAAAGGAGAGATATGCTGGTAAGTATTTGAACAATCATTTTTCCTAGGGGAAAAAAAATGCATACAAGACACATTTTAAAATTTAATCGGAATTACTACAATTTTCTCTGTTACTTTCTTAAGAAAATCAACAAAACAATAAATCAAATCCTGATTGGTAGTGTTTGGTGATTTCCTAGGTATAATGGTGCACACGGAAAACTTAATAATTGGCTCTCAAGGACTGGTTGGAGTTGGCTTCAGCACATCACTGCAACGATTGTTTCCTGACGAACAGTTAGGAGAAATGCTCTTTTGCCATTTGATGGCTGGTTGATACCTGAGATGAATGGAAGACCAGAAAGGGTATGGATAATAAAAGGAGGTGGAAAAGAGGACCTACAGCCTGTGGTGAGGAGATTCCCTTATTCCTCTGAGGAATACTCAAGGGATACCAAGGACTGAATCAAGTGGGGTTCAGTTCTGGTGGAGCTTGACTCCCCCAAAGCAAGCAGATCAGATTTTTCTTTCACTCTTTTGCTGTCTCCCCACCCCAGAATTGAAAACCTCTCAAATAAGCTTAGGTTGGGAGTATATCTAGGGCAGGGGTGGGGAACCTTCAGCCTTGAGGCCACATGTGGCCTTCTAGGTCCTTGGGTGCAGCTTTTTGACTGAGTCCAAGTTTTACAGAACAAGTGCTTTTATTAAGGGGATTTGTTCTGTGAAGTTTGGATTTAGTCAAAAGGCCATACTTGAGAACCTAGAGGGCCACATGTAAACTTGGGGCTGCAGGTTCCCCACCCCTGGCTAGGGCTTGCTCCAAAGTGTTTTTATAGGGTCCCTTCCAGAAAGATATTTAATGTTTAAAGGAAGTCAGTCATATGAGAGCTGTTTATTTTCTCCACCATAAAAGAAGTGCTTAAAACACAAAAGACTCATAAGTATGCGTTGACAAATACTTAAATATGGTACAGTAACCCATTGCTCTTATTATGCCCTTCCGGCAGATTGATGGTTAAAACGTTAAAAAATAAACACTTGGGACTACTGAACAGCTATTTCACTTTGGCCTCAGATCTGTACAATCTGAAGAACTCACTCAGGTTCCATATCATTTTTCCAACCATCATCGAACTTAGGATTTCTTCTCATTGTCATTAAGGCGTATAGAACAACTCATAACTTTTCTCCAATGGATTCTTGCCAATATGTTAGAACAATCTAGATCAGTGGTTCACGACCTTCCTAATGCCGCGACCCTTTAATACTTGTATGTGGGCATGTCTGCATGTGAGTGAATCTGCTTGGAGACGGATAGAAGAGCAGGGTCTCAGTTTCTAAGACCACGAGAAATATGTGTTTTCTGATGGTCTTAGGTGACTCCTGTGACCCCTGTGAAAGGGTCATTCGACCCCCAAAGGGGTCACAACCCACAGGTTGAGAACCACTCATCTAGATGGAGGTCCAGATAAAACCTCTCCAGGGAGCCCTGCAACACTTGGGAATTCTCTGGTTTTTATCTCTTGGATCCTTGCAAAATTATAGGACATTCCAAATGGGAGGCAGAAACTTACTGGACAATAATGAAAAAAACTCAAGTGTACCCCAAACACCTGCGAGCCCCCTTAAAAGGGAGTAAACACCTGAGGTTTATTGGAATCATCCCCTCAGATCCTAAGCAAGGACTACAAGATGTTATAACCCATGCTTGGAGAGATCTACATCAACCCCTTTGCCTTTCCCCACAACCACAGCCTTAGCCTACTTCATTTCTCCTAGGCCTATTTTATAATGTTTCCTTCAGAAAATAGTCTTTCCCTTGTTCTAATCTTAAATAAAATGTGCCTTGTGAAAAAGGTGCCTTCTCACCAAGGCAAGCCCTTCTAAAACATCCCCTCTTGTCCTCTCCATAATTTTCATTGTTTCTTTATTCGTGCTCAAATCTCTTCTATTCTTCAAAAACAGAAACATAAAAAATCCTCTTCACTTGACCTTAGCATGGCCTCAAACTATTGTCCCATATATCTCCTTTTATAGCCAAATTCCTAGAAAAAACTATTTATACTTTTTGCCTACACTTCTCTATCTGTATTCTAAATGATCTCATGAATTCCCATGGGTTCTATGCAGATAAAAGTAACAATATCTAACAGTTAAATGGGCAGCTATGTGATGCAGGGGTGAGAGTGAAGGACCTGGAGTGAGGAAGACTCATCTTCCTGAGTTCAAATCTGGCCTCAGACACTTCCTAGCTGTGTGACCCTTAGCTCTCTTTGCCTCAGTTTCCTCATCTGTAAAATGAGCTGGAGAAGGAAATGGCAAAACACTCCAGTATCTTTGCCAAGAAAACCCCAATGAGGTCATGAAGAGTTGGATATGACTGAAAACAACTAATAGTGCATATTATATACCAGGCAATGGGCTAAAGTGTTTTACAATTATTAACTCACAGAAACCATGGGAGGTAGGTACTATTATTATCTCCATTTTACAGATGAGGAAACTGAGGCAAACAGGGTGAAGTGACTTGCCCAGGATCACATAGTTAATAAGTGTCTGATGCCAGATTTGAACTCAGGAAGAGGAGTCTTCCTGACTCCAGGCTGGGTGCTCTATCCACTGCATCAGATGTTTCCTGAATTGACATTTCTAATTATCACTTGGATATTTCTACCTGAATATCCTATTGACTTCTCAAACTCAATGTGTTCAAAACTGAACTAATTATCTTTGCCCTAAATTCATTTAGGACATTTAAAGCCCTTTACAGTCTGCCTCCTCTCTATTGTACCAGGTTCCCCATTATTTAGCCAAACTGATATCTGCTCATTATTTCTTACATGCAGGGTCATGTTGAAATAACATTTGAACCCAGGTCTCCTGATTCTGAAGTCTGTTTTCTTTCTACTATGCTATTCCTTTTTCTAATTGTTCCCATTAAATTTTGTATAAAATACAAAATCCTCAGTTTGGCATTTAAACTCTTCCACAATCTCATGAACAGTTGTGTCTCTGGTTGCATTTATCAAGGAAACTCTCATGATCTTAACATTTGTATACAAGGTTCCTTGTTGGAGGACAGTCTCTAAGGCTGTATTTTGCCCTACCAAGTCAAATGCTGCTTTTCAAAAAATAATAAATATAGTATTTCTGCATCTTTTAGTAAATCAAGTAAGGGCAAAGATGTGGTCTGATATCAAGAATCATTTGCAAATGGCTACCTATTCCTTTCTTACATTTTCATCAACGATACACTTAAAATGCATGTAGAACATTTTCATAAAGATTTTATAGAGATGAGAAAGGTAATCCATAGGCCTATGGGTGGGTAGTTTATTGATACCTTCTAACTGCCTTTTTTGGGGAATTAATATCATTCATGTTTTTTTTCCTCTAATATTTTAGTCTCTTTCTCCCACTGACATATTTATCAACGCTTTCAAAAATGTGTTGCTCCCAGGATGAATTTCCTTGTGTGTGCTCTGAATCTATTCCTAACACTGTTACCAACTTCATCTTCTTAAGTTCAAATGCCATTTTTTCACATAGAACAGGATTCATATATGTGTTAGGATCTTCACACAGGTATTAATATCCATAAGTGATGATGAAAATAGGCTATCATACAAATGTCAGGCTTATCTCAGTTTATATTTCTTCGTTGTACTACCAGTGTTATTCATGAATGTGCTTTGGGGATGGGGAAGCTCATTTGGTCTCATGTTAATTTTTCTGTAGTCTAGGTTGAGACTTGGTCATCTTGTCTTCAAGTACTCTTGATGTGTATAAGCAAAAAGACCACTGAGAAGATAATGGCAGCTTATTCCTTCTTGTTGGGAATGATGAAGAGGTGACAGCCTTTTGCTGTTACAAAGGTGATACTACTGATCATCAATGTTCTGCTGCTCCTTTCCATATGATTTTTGAATGTTTGTGTTGATATGTTTGGTTTCTTCCTCTCTATATGGAAGAGAAATCAAGTGTTTGCTACCTCAGGTGATTTCTGGGTTCTTTTGGCCTCCTTCTTGTGATAACTCATTTGCATTAGTTAAAATTCTATAGGAAATGGTGAGCCTTTTTGATCACCATCTTTGCATTTTCCTGATCTTTTTTTGTTGCTTTGATAGCTCCTTCGAACAGGACGGCCTAAATCAGTGTCTTCTCATCTTAACCTTTTTTCTAATTTGATGTTGATTTTGACCTTTGTTCTAATTAATTTACAACTTTGTTTCACCCAGACAGCTGCTTCTCATATGACTCCCACATTAGTAGCTAATTTTGAATTTAAACACCAAAAATTTGTCATATACACAGCACAACACAAAAGAGGATTTTATATGAAATATCTACGTTATACCACTTGCTTCCTTTTTGAGAGTACACAATAAATTCTACACGTGACTTTAAACACTGTTGCATTTGTCTCTGCTTTCCTCTTAGCTTCCTTCAGTTCTCTTCTGTGCATTTAAAAAACGTTTCAGTCTCCCTTTTCTGGCCTTGGTATTGTTAAGTTTCTTTACTTCTGCCCAACTTTCCCCAACATATTAAAATTTAAAAAAATAACAGAGAAAAGAGAACAAAAAACCCCTTTGTTATATACAAGCATAATCAAGCAAAAGGAACCCACACAGTGGCCATGTCCAAAAGTGTTTATCTCTTTCTGTACTGTGAATCCACTAGCTCTCTGTCAGGAGGTAGGCAACATGCCTCATGATCAGTCCTCTGGAGATGTGTTGGTCACTGCATTATTCAGAGTTCTTAAGTCTTTCAAAGTTGTTTTTCTTTTCAATGTTGTTGTCCTTATATAAAATGGTTGCCATGATTCTGCTTACTTCCCTCTGTATCAGTTCATACTACCCAGGATTCTCTGCAATCAGTAACTGGTTTTTAGCTTGCTTTTTATACATAGTCAATTGTAATTTTTTTAATGTTGTTACAGTGTTTTCCATGTACAGCATCTTCTTATTAATTTTTGAAAGGTAATATTCAATATAGATAGATACATGGATGGATAAGTAGATATGAAGATTTTGAGTAACATAAAAACCTTTAGTCTCTTACAATTCTCTAAAGGGCCATCTTTCATATATATATGTATATGTATATGTATATGTATATGTATATGTATATGTATATGTATATGTATATGTATATGTATATGTACATATGTGTGTACACACACACACGCATATATATCCATTCTCCCTTGTGCGCATCTTCCCACTGAGATCATCAGATATCAAGGCATATGCTCACTTGGTTTGGAGGAGCTAAATTATTCACAAAATTTTTCCACCTCTTCATCATTCCCAACAAGAAGGAATAAGCTGCCATCATCTTCTCAGTGGTCTTTTTCTTTATACACATCAAGAGTACTTGAAGACAAGATGATCAAGTCTCAAGAAAGTGATGTGTCTCATAGAGTTGCCTATAGTATTGAGCATACAAGTGATTTGCTGAATATCACACAATTAGTATGTGTCAAAGACAGGACTAGAACTTTAAAGCCAGTTGTCTATGTACTGTGCCATACTGTATCTCATTTATGATGAGAACAGTGATGCTAATGAAGCTCAATTCTTATAATTATATGCCAACATATTAATAATAATATGCAAAATAATAATTAATAATAAATAATAATAACACGCAACATCAATGGACAAATATCTCCCATTTATAGTACCACATTTGAATTAATGATTAGAGAACGTCTAAAAACTTGATTCTTTAACATTCTTTGATCCTTATTTAGCCACTCTACAACCATTGCTATAGAACCAGAAATGGAGCACCTTGGCTAAGGGAAATATAAAACTTTTATTTGTATAATGGGTTACCATGTCCAAAGAAAACATTATGTAATAGTCAAAGTTAGGCTGGTCATTGGAGAGCAAATTCACTCTCTTACTGGGACTGTCAATGAAACCTTTCCAGCATGAGAATCTGCCAGAGTTTGTGCTCCACTGGCATTACCCTAGAGTACTCTGGGTCACCTCCATGACATAGATAAAATATTGGAACAGAACTTTGCTGTGGAAAAACTTTAAGTCCTATACAACTGTGACCTACTTTAGTTGAAAATAAGCCCTATACTCTAGATACATGTCCCAAGTTCACCCACATTTCCCCTTCTCTCTTTCTAATGAGAATTTCTAAATCCCTCCAAGTTCTCTGAGGCCTGAAATTAATTCCTACTATGCTATAGTTTATAGATCAGACCACCTGATATCCATCACCCCTGTTCTGATTTCACTTGCCTCCTTCCATAGTCTTGAATTCATAATCAGTCATTTCATCAAGGTTCTGTCCTCTACCTTTGAACCTCTGACTCTCATGTTCTTTCACCATTCCTGTCCTCCACTGCTGGGTACCATCTACACCCAAAGGTCCTACTCCTAAATCATTGAGTGCTGCCAAGGGATGTCAGGAAACCATGCTTTCCATTGCAGGAAATAATATGAGACATGGAGTCACAAGACCAGTCACAAGACCCTGAATATGTGGCTTACTGTCAGGACACATAATCGGTCACTTCATGTCACTGAGTCTCAGTTTCCTCATCTGTAAAATCAGTATAATCATACCTGTTTTGCTTGCCTACTAGGGTTGATAACTACTACTACTATTACCACTAACTTTTATTAATATATTTTCTTTCTTACCTTCTTTTTTACCTTCTTCCTTTTCCTTCCTTCTTTCCTTCCTTTACTTTCCTCTCTCTCTTCTTCCTTCCTTCCTCCCTTCCTCCCTCCCTCCCTCCCTCTCTCCACCCCCCCCTCCCTTTCCTCTCCTATAACTTGGAATATAATGAGATAGCATCTCTCTTTTTAAGGTACTAGTGTTATGGCTGCTGTCTCCATGTATCTCTTCCTGAAGTGGTCTTTTTGGCTTCGGTGAGAGCCACACCACTGCGGGGAATAGAAGATGTGGGAGAGACTATTCACTGAGCTTTCTTTCAGATGGGAATGAGCTTCTTTCTTTGTCACCCTGGGTGGGCTGCTGGCTCTTAGCAGGAGGGATCAGGGATGGAGGTCCCTGTTAATCCTACTCAGGGAGATGTCACATCACAAATCAAATGAACACTGGGACCAAGAGCAGCTGAAGGTAAATGGCCTCTAACTGGATAACGTGTCAGTTGAGGACTAAATGATTTCCCTTCTGTCATTTCTCTTTACCTGGCTGGACTGCATTATGGGCTGTTAGTGACAGAAGAGGGGAGGAGAGGTGCCCCTGGCCCTGGGATGCGACAGTTACCCAGGGAATGATCTGTTTTGTGGACTGAACATGGAGAGGAAGAAGAGAAATTAGTCTCAGTGCCCCCGTCTCTGAATATTCCCTTTCTACACACCCTTTGCCCCTAACTCCAGGCTAGGCAAGATGCCCAGAGAGAGACACCTCAGCCAACTCATGAAGAGGATATTTTTCTCCAGTTGGATGGTTCTTTTTTAGCTCTGTTGATTCTCTAGCCTGACCCCCTGATTTCACAAAGGGGATTGCAATTTTATTTGTGAAATGGTTCTCAGAGTGGCCACCGAGAAGTGGTGAAGCCTTATGTTCCTCTTCATTACCATCCTTATTATCATCCCCAGTTTCTCACATCACCATGCTTTTGTTCATTTTTGCTTGTAATGTGCTTCTCCAAGAATCTGGCTTTACCTATCTAATTCCTATTTCTCCTTCGGTCTCCACTTAAACACCGCCTCCTCCAGGAAGCCTGCCTTGATCTCCTCCCAAGTGAGAAGCAAACTTCTAAAGATTTTATACCTTTGTACCTTTGTACCTGTTTCCTCATCTGTAAATTGCAGAAATTTTCATACTCCCTACTTCACAAGGTTGTTGGAGAGAAAAGCACTCTGTAAGCTCTAAGGTGCTATATAAAAATACTATTATTACTATTTTCAACACTCATTACAGTGTGCTTACAGTTGGTTGAGTATATGCTTTATCTCTCTTACAAAACAGTAAGCTTCAAGAGGGCAGAGGCTATCTTATTTACCTTTATATTCTCCTCAGTGCCTAACACAGAACACTGTGTAACTGAATTGAATCAGAGGTGGAAGATATTTCAGGAACTAGAATGTAAATTATTTGCCATTCAACTTTAAAAGTTGACATTTTGATTTTATATCACCTTCATTTAAAAAAAAATATATCTTGCTTCACTCCCTACCCAGCCAGTCAAAAAAACCCAACAAAATAACAGTAATAAATAACAAATTTAATAAATAATAAAAAGTAATAAAAAAGTAATAAAAAAAATCAAAGAGATAAGGGGAAAGCAGTTTAGCAAAACAAATCAATATAACAGTTTATTCAATGTTCCACACACTTGTAGTATCCCATCTCTTCAAAGAATATATCTTCAAAGAAGGGAGGAAATGGCATTTTCTCATCTTTTCTTCCGAGGTAAACTTGACCATTATAATTATGCGGTATTCAATTTTTCTTTTTGTTCTTTCTTTTGTTCTTTCCACTTAAATTACTGTTCATTGTACATATCATTTCCCTGGTTCCTCTTACTAAACTTTGCATCAGTTCATATATCTTCCTTGTTTCTCTGAATTTTTCATTTTCATTTATGCACTATCATTTCCAGACTATCTTTCAATGACCTCTTTTCTTTGAAGTTCATAGTATCCTGTTACATTAAATTGTCTGGAGGCTTGTCTGTATCATCAATGAACTTCTTGGACTTTTCTACCTTTCACAATGACTTTCCCACCTGGATCCCACCCTGTTTTACATTCCACCTAGCATCCTCAGTCTCAAAAACAGAAAGAATCTAGTCTTATACCTTCACTGGATAGACAAACTGAGGTGTTGAGAAAGTAAGCAATATTCCAAGGTTAGAACCAGAATCCAAAACCAGGTGTTAAAACCCTTGTCCTTGGTCCTTGTCTCTTTCTACCACATTCTGCTGCATCTTTCCTCTACTATGCTTCTGAAAGATTTAAATATCCATGTTGATGGCTAATGCAACAATCTGTCATCATAGTTGCTTGAAATCCTATGACTACCATCTCTACTCTACTTAAATCAACCATAAAGTTGGTTACACCTTAGTTCTTATCATCACTTAAAGCTACAATCTCATGCTCTAAAAGCATGTTCTTGTCCTTCTCTCTTTTCCACTCCATTACACTTTTCATACCCATTCTCCATTTTTATTATCACCTTCGGTCCCTCAATTTCTCCCTATACTCCCAACCTTAGTTCCTTCTTTCCCAAATTTTGAACCATTGAGATAATTCCCTGATCTTCATCCTAGGATCATTTTCTTCTTTAATTAGCCTTTCTCTCTTCCCACCCAGCTATCATCTATCAATATCTTCTCTCTCCTTCTGTTTGCTCTAAACATGTGAAACTAGGTATTGCACTACACACAACATACAACAGGGATTTTTTCTGGGATCACCTGTAGCAATTGTGGTGCACTTGTTAGGGTGCTTGCTGATGCAAAGTGTTAACATGTTGAGCAAGATGAAAGTAATCCTTCTAAGGTGCTCTTGAGGACAAACACACCAAAACCCTGACTCTCAGTCCACTCCTTGATTTGTGACCTTATTAATTCTCTCATACAGATTTCAAAAGTAATCAAGGGGTATGTCCTCATAGTTCCTCATAAATTTTCCACAAATAAAAAGCTAGTTCATTAGAGAAGGTAATAAGCATTTATAGACTACCTACCATTCACCAGGCACTGTGCTAAATGCTTTGCAAGTATTACCTCCTTTGAACCTCACAATAGTCTTCAGAGATAGGTGCTGTTATTATTTCAGTTTTACAGATGAGGAAACTGAGACAAACAGAGGGTAAGTGACTTACCAGGATCATATAGCTAGTAAGTGTCTGAGTCTAGATTTGAATTCAAGTCTTCTTCATTCCAGACCCAGTGCTCTACCCACTGGGCCACCTAGCTGCCTCATTAGTTAATTTGCTTTGAATCCATGTGAAAAGAACTTAAATATTTTACCTGACTGCAAACAACATGACTCAACCAAAAAAAAGTGAGATTAATAGAGGCACTGTGTCCAGAATAAGTGTCTCTGTACTGTGCCTTCATCAGAACATGTCTGAAGGTATTGTTTTCAGTTCTGGGCACTGCAGTTTTTTTTTAAAGATTATCTTATTTTTATTTATGCCTTTTGTTATATCACATTTGTTTCTGAGTACATATCAGTTCAAGCAAACAAACAACACATTGACTGTGTCTGACAATACAATCAATATTCTATACTCAGAGTCCCCGCTTCCCTTCTACAAATAAGAGAGGGAGGTATATTTTCTCACTTCTCTCTAAGGCCAATCCTGGTCATTATAATTTCACTACATTCAGTTTTGTTTTTATGGTTCTTTTCATTTACATTGTTGTAGTCATCAAACATAATGTTTCCCTGGTTCTGCTTATTTCCTTCTGAATTAGTTCATATGTCTTCCCATGCTTCTCTGAATTTTCCTATTCATCATTTCTTACAATGCAGTCATATTCCATTACAGTTAGGTACCACAATTTGTTTAGCCTTTCCCTAATGGACCTACAAACAATTTCCATTCCTTTGTTACTGCTGACAGTGCTGCTCTGAGTATTTTGGTGCAAATGGTACCTTTCTTTCCTCTTTGGGATCATATGGCTATCAGTAGGATGTTATGGTCAGAGGGTATGGACAACTGGGCATGTTATTACTTGAAGGTAATGGGGATATTTAGCCTGGAAAAAGCTTAAGAGAGGAGATGAATGCTGTCTTCAAGTACTTGAAAGGATGTCATGTGGAAGAGAGATTAGACTAATTCTATTTGACCTCATGGACTTTAGGAAGAACAATGGGTCAGTGTTGTAGAAAGGAAGATTTAAGATTTTGACTCAAGAAAAGGAAAAACTTAATAATTACAACTATCCCCAAATAGAATTCACTGCCTTGCGACATATGGTGTTCAACTTTCTATCTTCACATCCTCCTTGACCTCCTTCCAGCATTTGACTTGTTTGTTCATACCCTTCTTCTGGGTAACTTTCTCTTCCTCTTTCAAAGGAATGTTGAATAACATTTTCTGGTCTTTTATTTCTCTCTAGAATGCACTCCAGACTTTCTCTACCCTGCTCCAGAAACCTCTTCATTCTGAAAGTTCACTCCAGCCCTGGAATTCACACTTTGAAAGTATTCTCCAACCCTTCAGCTTCTCCCTCTGATTGGATGCTGCTCAGAGTTTCTATTGAAAAAGGGGACCCAAGTCAGCCATATTTTCATTACTCTCCAGGCTGTACTATGGACTTTCTCTCCTATGTTCCCTAAACAGGCACCTTCTTCACTCTCTCCCTGCCTTGCCTTTCAATTTCTTTTTATGTGCTGTCTTCCCTCATTAGAGTTTTTGTTGTTTGTACTTTATTCTCAGAGGACCACAACATCAGTGAGGTGATGCCGTGACATGCAAGTGGATTGGATTTATGTGAGAGAGGGCTGTGCAAAGTCACCAGCCTCACTTCCTCCTCTGGAGTCATCTGGGTCTAGTGGTCAGGATGACTGGAGATGACTCTGCCCCTTACTAGAGTATAAGCTCCTTGAAGTCAAGGACTGTCTTTCTGCTTGTATTTACATGTCCACTTAGCATAGTACATAGCCTAGAACATAGTAAGTACTTAACAAATGCTTATTAACTGACTATTTTGTGGACTCTGTTGTGGAGGAGATTGCTTTTTTAAGTCTTTTCCTACTCTGGCACTCTGTGATTCTGTAACCCAGCTTTCTATTTTACTGAGAAGATTGAACATCTTAAAATCTCCTCCTCCACTTCTTTAAACCTCTTAATATTTTCACTTGTTCTCTCTTCATTTCCATCTTATTTTTAAATGGTATTTTATTTTTCCAATTACATGTAAAGATACTTTTTAACATTCATTAAAAAAAACTTTGAGTTCCAAATTTTTCTCTCTCTCCTCCCCTTTCCCTAAAATTGCAAACAGTTTGATATAGGTTATACATTTGCAATAATGTAAAACATATTTCTGTATTAGTCATGTTGTGAAAGAAGAAACAGAACAAAAGGGGAAAAAAACGTGAAAAATAGTACACTTCAATCTGCATTCAGACTCCATCAGTTCTTTCTCTGGATGTGGATAGCATTTTCCATCATGAGTCCTTGGAATTGTCTTGAATTCATTGTATTGCTGAGATTAATGGTTGACTATGACACAATGTTACCATTACTGTGTATAGTGTTCTCCTGGTTCTGTTCATTTTACCTTACATCAGTTCATATATGTTTTTCCAGGTTTTTCTGAATCCTATTCATCATTTTTATAGCAAAATAGTATTACATTACATTCATATACCACAGTTTCTTCAACCACTCCCCAGTTGATGGGCATCCCCTCAATTTCCAATTCTTTGACACCACAAAAAGAACTACTATATTTTTGTACATGTGGGTCCTTTCCCCTTTTTAAAATGATCTCTTTGGGATACAGATCTAGTAGTGATATTGCTGGATCAAAGGGTAGGCATAGTTTGATCTCATCTCCATTTTCACAAGGAGGTAGAAGAGAGTAAGGAAGAACAAGAAGGACGACCTTAACCATAATTCCCCCATCTATACCTTTGATCATATCCCCTTCTCTCCTGGGACCTTGTTCAACCAATTATCCTCCCTCTCTCACACACAGATATCATTAATGTCTGTTTCTGTAGCTTTGTCCCTGAGTTTCTCTGTATTCCTCTTTTCTCGCTTAGTTCTCTTGACCTACCAACATGTTTAGATCACCATGATATTGAAAGAGATGTTTCCTTGACTTTGCCACACCCAGCATTACTAGTTCTCTCCTTCATTTATTATCAAACTCTCATAACTCATGTTGCCTTTATATTCTTATCACCATAATCATTGACCTACTTATCACCAAAATCCAACTTTCTATCTTCACATCCTCCTTGACCTCCTTCCAACATTTGACTGGTTTGTTCATACCCTCCTTCTGGGTAACTTTCTCTTCCTTGACTACTGAAACACTGTCCTCTAATGGTTCTCATGTGGTCCTGACCTCTAATTCTTAGCATCAGTGCTGAATTCTCTTCTACTTCTTATTCCTTGAAGTAGGATATGTCATCTTTCTTTTCTTTCTATACTTTCTTCACTGGTGAGCACATTCTCTTCAGCTATCCTGTGGCTTCAGTTATCATGTCTCTTCAAATGACTTCCTAAACTTCATTTCTACTTCCATTCTCCTAGAATTTTAGTCCTGTATTTAAAATTGCCTGTTAGATATGTCTCCCTGGATATACTGTTGACACCTGAAACTCAACAAGTACCATAAAGAATTCTTTATCTTACTTGCAAAACTTACCTTTTGCCTGAGAACTGTAATTGGGGTGAGGTAATTGGATATTTGCCCCAGGACATACATATATATGTGTGTGTGTGTGTGTGTGTGTGTGTGTGTGTAACATAGGATATATATATATATAATATGTAATATAGGATATATAATATATATATAATATAGGACATGTATATATATATATAGGATACTGATGATAATCCAGCTAAGTAACTTCATAATGTCCTGGGTGAGTGCTTCCTCCTTACCCCCCTCACCCTAAATGAGTCAATTTCTCCATTCTAGGTGACTCTCTCACCTCCCCCCCCCCCCATTTTATTGTTCAGTTGTTTCAGTTCATGGAGTTTTCTTGGCAAAGATACTGGAGGGGTTTTCTATTTCCTTCTCCAGATCATTTTATAGGTCAGGAAACTGAGGCAGGCAGAGTTAAGTGATGTGCTTGTAAGTGTCTGAGGCCAGATTTGAACTCAAGTTTTCCTCACTCCAGGCCCAGAACTCTATCCACTGTGCCACCTTAACTGCCCTTACACCTCCTACTTACTCCAAGTCAAAATAATGCTTAAATCACAGTTCTGCTTTCTCTAAACTTCTCCATGTCTATTGATGGCACCCCCAGCTTCTCTGTCAACCAGGTTTGTACCCATATAATCATCTTTGATTCTTTCTTCTAAATCCTGAGATAAATCTATTGCTGTCATGACGATTTTTTGCCTTGCCAATGTCTCTCACATCCACTCTGTCCTTTCTACTACCTTTGCTTCAACTCAAGTCCAAGGCTCTCTTTACATCACAACTAACCACTTGTAATAGCCTCCTAATTGGACTTACTACTTCCATTCTATCCCCCTGTATCTATCTTTCACACTGCTATTCAAGAAATCTTAATATTCTGTTCCTATGTACATTGCTCCTCTATTCAAGAACCTTCCAGTGCCTGCCCAGTGACTAATGAATAAAAGATAAACTCCTAAGCCTGTCAAAGTATTACAGACATGTAAAGGACCTTTCAAGTCACTAAGTCCAATCCTCTCATTTAACAGATGAGGAAACTGAGGCCTATAAGGGTAAAGTAACTTGCCCAAGGTGACACAGGTAGAAAATGGCAGAGCTGGTATAGGAATCCAAATCCTGTCTAGAATTCTTTCCCCTGCACCACATTGTACCCTCTATTCTGTGACTTTTATAATCTACCCCAACTCACCTTTCAAACCTCAGCACTATTCCCCACTAAAATACTGTATGTTCTAAGCAAATTGATCTGCTCTCAGTCCATGTTCTACCATCTCTGAACTTCTGTGCAACATATGCCTGAAATGGACAGTTTGGTACAAGGGAAAGAATACTGGCCCTGGAATTACCAGTCCTGGTTCAAAAGCCATCTCTGCTGATTACTATCCATCTGACCCGGGACAAGTCAAGAATCCTTCTTGGTCCTCAATTTCCCCATCTGACTCTATGTCAGATGAGATGGCCTGTGGGATTCTAGATCTATGATCTTATCTATGACTCCCCAGCCCAACCCCCTTACTGACTCTTGATTCTTTTGATTCAAGAATTCACCCACATGTCATCTCCAACCATGGACAACCACCTTCCAGCTGAAAGTAATCTCTCCCTCTAATTGCTCCTTGCAATTTGCCTGGACCTTTCTCATGTATATGTTACCCTGATACTTGTATCTCAGAAATTTGTGTACATGCCTTTGCCCCATACTAAACATGAATTGCTGAATTGAAACTAATTTGAAGAGAACCTTGGAGCCAGAAGAAGCCTTAGAGATTGTCTGGTTCAACCTCCTCAGTTTTATAGTTGAGGGATTTGAAGCCCAGCAAAAGGGAATGAGTGGTCCAAGGGCACATGATGAGCTATCTAGAACCACTCTCCTAACTCTTTCTGGTGTACTGTGTTCATTCTCTTCAGTTATCTTGTTTCTTCAGAGATCCAAGGTGAGGCTGAGACATCCAAGCTTCACCAGAAGGTATGGAATCATCCTGCAAAGTGCCAAGGAAGTCAAGCCTACATCCTCTCTCTAATCAGCAAGCACTTATTAATTGTCTACTGTATACTAAACACTCTGGTAGGAGCTGGAGGGATTACAAAGACAGCCTGAAACAACCCCTGATCTCCAGGTGCTTATATACTAACAGAGAAGCCCACATATACATATATAAATTCAGCTGCCTAGAAACCCAACCCCTGTGGCAGTCTTTGGTCTGACTTCACTTTTCCCATCTCAGTCAAACACCCTGGACTGCTCAGATCCCTCCCTCCTCCATGTTGATGGAGTAGAAATTATTCAAATCAGTTTGGCAAATGAGGGACATGGTAGGAATGTTAAGCCAATGCTAAGGGAGGTGCCAGCTCATTTTACAGTTGGCTCTGGCTCTGGCTCAACTCAACTACCCCCAAACCCCATGACTGTCAACCTGCAGGAGATATCACATCTTCTCTGTCCCAAGGGAGAGAAAGAGCGACAAGACCTTGTTTTCCTCCAGGAATAGGGGGGCATGACAATATAAAAATAAATAAAGACTAACCTTCTGGCCAATCGCAGTTTAGCTACCCTGCAATTAAACAAACCCACAAACCCGCAACACATATTTACATCTCATTAGCAGAAGCCAAATGCAACAACAGCATTAAAATTAAGAAATTAGACACAATTATCCTGTCGGCAGCAGTTGGGGGAAGTTGTCAAGGGCTGGTTTATTCATTAGTTTGTACAGAAGTTCAGCGGCTCCCTAATTGTGCGGTGCTATTTTTTTCTCCCCTCCTCCTCTTCCCTTTTTAAAAAATCATTTGAGGTTTTCATATCTCCGCAGTGCAGCAGCCTGCCAGAGATAATGAGGCATGGCCCAGGAAAGGCCTTGGAGGGAACCGTGTGTCTCTCTGGACTCCTTTCCAGCCTGGACCCTCACACCAGGTCCTCCCACACTGACTTAAGGACCAGCTGGTGCTTGGGAAAAGAACTAAGTTAACTCCTCAGCTGCTCTGCTCTTCTGTAGGTCTCCCTCTGAGTACATCATCTCTATCCTCAGGACACCTCTTCCAACTCATTCTGATGAAGGATCAGCCTAGAGGGTTTGAGGCCATATCTAACCTTACTTCCTTGTAGTAAATGATGGACAGTAATACCCTCAAAGAAAACATGTACATGTTACCCTGCCCCTTGTATATTACTTTACATTACTACCAGCTTGAGAATTTAAGGGATAAGCTATGTGCAGGTAAACAATTGAAACAGAGAGTAGATGAATATGACTTTGGAGGAAAATCTCTGCACTTAGAAATCTCTCTATTTATACTTACTAGCTGTGTGACCCTGGCCAAGTCACTTAACCCTGTTTGCCTCAGTTTCCTCAACTGTAAAATGAGCTGGAGAAGAAAATGGCAAACCACTCCAATAAATCAGTCAAAAAAACCCCAAATGGAGTCATGAAGACTCAGACACAATTGAAAATGACTGAACAATAACTACTTCAGATGCTTTCTCTCTAGTCATTTAGATTCTTCTCTCCCTAGTTCTCTAAATGTATTGTAATCTTCATGTTATTTTAATTATGGGCTTAAAAAAATCAACAAATATGAACATTTAGTATTCAAAAAAAATAGAAAATGGGGTTGTATATGAAACTATGGGCTTCAATTACAACTAATTTCAAGTGAATATTAAATTTAGTATCACAGAAAACTGACCTGCTTTTCTGAGTACTGTTCAAACTTCTGACTTCTTCTATATGTGTGTGTACATATATACATATATATTCATATACACACACACATATATATATAGTATTTTATTGATATACTTTCTTTTTTGCTTCTTCTGCTTTTTTTTTGTATCATCAAGAAATTCTCACTAGATTCTATCATCCCAACTACCAGCCTCCAATTCTCTGCCTTTTCTCAGTCAAACTCCTTTTAAAAGCCATCTACTCTTGCTATTTTAACTTCCTCTCTTCTCACTCTTTTCTAAACCCCTGCAATATGTCTTGCCAGCTTATTGATCAACAGAAACTGACCTCTCCAAAATTACCAGTGATACCATAAATGCCACATCTAATTGTCTCTTCTCAACCTTCATCTTCCTTGACCTATCTGTAGCATTTAACACTGTTGACCATCTTCTGCTCCTGGATAGGCTCATTCTTCTGTGTTTGTTTATTTTTTTGGACACCGCTTTCTCCTGGTTCTATTCTTATTTGTCCAAAAGCTCCTTCTTGGTCTCCTTTGTTGACTCAACATCCATTTTGACAGTGCTGTGGGTGTCCTCTAATACTCTGTTTCTATCTATTATCTCTTTAAAAAAAAAATCTATTCTCCCCTTTTGTGTGTCTCTGTTTCTGCTTCTGCCTCTGTTTCTATCACACACACACACACACACACACACACACACACACACACATCCCTCAACAGCTTCCATGTGTTCAATAATTATTTCTAGGGAGATGATTCCCACATCTGTGTATCCAGTCCTTATATCTTTTTTTCTGAACTCCAGTCATTTATTAAGCATCTTAAATAAGATATCTTGGAGTCATCTCATGCTCTTCCTGTCCAAAAAGAGCTCACTGTCTCCCCTACCCTGAAACTCATCTTTTTTGTGAAATTCTCAATGACTGTTGAGAACATCACTATTCTTCCATTTATCCACCTTTTCACAATATTGGCGTCATCCTAAATCCCTTACTCTCATTCATCCCATACATCCAATAAGTTGTTAAATTTTGTCATTTCTATTTGTGCAGCATCCCTTGAATATGCTCTCTTTATTTACATGGCTATAATCCTAGTTCAGGCCCTCATGACCCCTTACCTAGAATATTTAAATTTTCTCCTAAATATCTTTCTTCCCTCAAGTCTTTCCCCTCTCTAATCCATCTCTACACAGTTGCCCAAGATATAAATATTTAGCAAATGATTGGATATGTGAGGTGAGAGTGAGGAATTAGGGGTGACACCAAAGTTTCAAAACTGGTATTATTTTTATTAACATTCTTCACATTTGTAATTTTTACAGTATAGTGATCAATTATATTCAAATGCCACAGTTTGTTGACACCCACAAAAGATTCTTTGCTTAATTCTTTGCTAACACAAAAAAAAATTCTGCTATGGTTGTGAAGATGTTGATCCTGGGCACCCCATTTTAAGGGAAAAAAACATTGATAAGCTGAATCATATACAGAGAACAATGACTAGGATGGTGAGGGACCTTGATACCATGCCATAGAGGACTGATGTGGAAATTGAAGATATTTAGCCTAGAGAAAGCCTAGGGAGGACATGAATGCTGTCCTTGGTCTCCTTGACTGGATGACTGGAGGGGTGGTGGAATGCTCAACAATAATCTCAAAGTTCAGAAAAAGAAAGGTTGGGGGTGGGGGGATAATGAGTCCTATTTTGGATTTATTGTGTTTGAGATGACTCTGGGATATATGATATGAAATGTACAATAGGCAGCCAATGATATGG
The DNA here is from genome assembly GCA_028646515.1 of Pseudochirops corinnae. Taxonomy (NCBI): domain Eukaryota; kingdom Metazoa; phylum Chordata; class Mammalia; order Diprotodontia; family Pseudocheiridae; genus Pseudochirops; species Pseudochirops corinnae. Next base: position 145,857,749 of record CM053588.1, read on the forward strand.
GAATGAAGCTCAGGAGAGAAACTGGGGCTGAATATAGAGGTATGAGAGTCACTTGCATAGATATGATTAAACATACAGGAGCTTATGAGGTCACAAAATGAGATAGTGTAGAGAAAGAAGAGATTGGGTCCAGGACAGAGCCTTAGGGTACAGCCACAGGTAGAGATGAATAACATAGAGAATGATTCAGCAAAGGAGACTTGAGAAGGAGCAGTCAGACTACTAAGAGGAGAACCAGCATCAGCAAGTGATCATTCCACCTCTGCTTGAATACCTCCAGTAATCAGGAACCCATTATCTCCTGAGGATTCCCATTTCAACTTTGCACAGTTCTAATTGTTAGGAGGTTCTTTTTTCTATCAAGCTGGAATCTGTCCCTCTTCAATTATTACCCCTTGATCCTAGTTCTAGTCTTTGGGCCCATGCAAAAGACTTACATTGGAAAGCCCTTAAAAAATGAAGACAATTATATATCTCCCCAAGACTCTTCTTCTTCCAGGCTAGCCACTCCCCAGTTGTTCCAACCAATTTTCATATGGCATAACCTCCAACACCACTCGTCATCATACTCACCTTCTTCTTAACATACTCTAGTTTATCAATATCTTTTCTAAAATGTAGTTTCTGGAACTGGATATGATAATCCAGATGTGGACTGAACAAATCACAGGATCATATTTCTAGAATTTGAATTAAGTAAAAAGTTTATTTAATTTTTATCTAAAGTAAAAAGTTATTGTGTTTAATATGTGCAAAGTGTTAAATAAAATAAAGACAGGCTCTGTTTTCAAGGAGTTCACATTCTAACTGAGGAAACAAAACACATAGGAGAGTGGTGGTCAAGTAGAAGGTCTTTGGTCTAAGAATTTATAGGAGTAGTGAGTAAGGCCATTGGGGAGTAGATTGATAGACCCCATCCAGGAAAAATGACAGAGATGATTTAATCATGGTTCATAATTTCATAACTGGAGAAGGGAGGCAGGAAGGAAAGAGTACTTGCTGAATAATGTCAAGGTTCTTGTCAAGGAGAAATAGTATTCTGGGAGAGATCAGTTACCCATCAATGGAATGAGACCCCATTATGGAAGTGCCTCCAGGGAATGCTCTCTAGAATAGGTGGCAAGGGAGTTTGGAGAGAGGCTAGGAAGGAAGTGACCAGAGAGGAGGTTGGTCATTTAGTATGACCATCTCACTTTAGAGATGAGGAAGCTGAGGCCCATTCAGGTGGGATGACATCCAAAGTAGTAAGTGACAGAGAAGTAACTTGAACTCAGGTTCCTTGGCCTCCAGTTCAACAGCCCAAGTTCAGTGCTCTTTTTGCTCTCTTGGTACTCAAATTTCCCATCCCTACTTGGACTGAGCTGGCTCATGCCCATGGCCCAGCTCCCTGCATTTCTTAAGTGATAGGAAAGCAACTGGCCAGATCTCCTACACTGCATTCCCCACCCTCTTTTGCAGGTTCTTTGGTGAGAATTGATGTTTCTCCTCCTCTTACCAATATTATGGCAACATACTAGCCAGCAATGGAGAGAAGACTCCTGGAAGGTCTAGGGGTATGGATGGGTTTTCCCTACCCATGTTAAATAGTAGAGGGGAGAAATATTGTTCAAATTAATTTTAAGTCCCATGTTTAGGATTTTCCTAAAACTCTTCAAGGTGCACCTGCTTTTGGAGATATCATGGCTTTGTGGAAGGGACAATGAGGTAGAATAGGAACAATGTTATTCAAGACCAAATTCAGGGTATGAGAAGAAGAGACCGGCTCATGTTTAGTGGGCTACCAGCACCCTCAAACACCTAAGTTGCCCCGTGAAACACAGTCCAACATGACCTATTTGTGCAGACATCATGATGTGCTCATTCAACATAACCAACATAACCTCCTGGCTCCTAGTCAGATTGTACTGCCTTGCCCCATCCCTTGCTCAGAGGCAGCTAGGTAGTGCCATAATACACAGAGGGCTGGGTTTAGAGTCAGGAAGACCAGAGATCAAATTCAGCCTTAGACTTTTGCTGGCCCCACAAGACACTGGTCAAGGTAGTTAATGTTTGTCAGCTTCAATTCTCTCACTTGTCAAATGAGGGTAATGATAGCACCTCCCTCCCAGGGCTGTAGTGGTGATCCAAAGAGGCAATATTTGTGAAGTGCTTAGCACGTAGTAAGTGCCATACACATGCTAGTCATCATTATTAGCCTTACTCCCCAGTCTCCACCTCCATCCATGGTCCATATCAGACATGGGAGCTAAGACTTTTAGTGTCGACTAAAGCCTTCTGAGTCCTTTTGAAATACTGGGGGGTATACTGTGGCTGGATGAGAGGTCAGGAAAAACCAGGGAAGGGGAGGAAGTTGTCACTGTGCCAAAGATTACCAAATAGAACAAACTGAAGAACTGTTGTTTGAAGGACCCTGGACAGGCAACTAAACTTTTCTAAGATGAGTCAGTTTTCTTTTCTGTAAAATGGGCATAAGAAGACTTGTACTTATCTCACAGATCTGTTGTGAAGCTTGGATGAGATTGCTCTGCTTATCTTAAAGCCTTTGTAAATGTCGGTGATCACCCTTACCTACAAACTCACTGAAAAATTCTCTCTTTTCTTCCTCACACTCTTATTACCTTGTAGTTAAATAGTTCCTGGTGAATTAAAGCCTCCCCTGGAGGAGGGGGACTAAGGATTGGGATGATTTCCTCTCTGGTGAAATGACGGCCAGAAGACACAGTGATTTGCTCCAGGTTGAACAGCTGTGCAAACTCAAATCCAGCGATGTGTTGGCTTTTGTTCCATATCTCTTGCTGCAGGAAGAGAAAAGGCATAGGGACTTCAAGTCAGGTCCAGACAAGTCAGAGACCTCAGGCAAGATAGTGAAGCACAGAAACCAGCATCTGTTCATCTGTCCTCTGGTGGGGCCTGTGTTTGGCTCCCAGGGGCATGCTGAGTCCTGGCAGAAGAAAAGGAAGATTCATCCATCATTGTCTCCCTCAGTGCTGCCCTCACTTGCTCTTAGGGAAGCTGAGCTGTTCAGTGTTGCAGTTCATTATTCGAGGACATTGCCAACTAGGTGAGGGGGGAGCAGAGGCCATCCCAGTGATGGACTGATTCAGCCTCTTTCTTACCAGATGTGGAGGCACAACACTTTGGAGAAGTGGTGACTAAGAGGGGAAATTCTGTCAAGGTCAAGGGTGGAGTGGACAGAGTTGGTTGGTGAATGATGTCAGTGGGTCTGAGGGCAATGTTGGGAGGAGACATGAATGGGAGCTTTTCTTTCAGAACAGAAGCTGAGAAGTGGAAGAGACTGAGGCAGAGACAAGCAGTTTTCTTCCCATTGTCCCCAGATAAGGTGACTCCAGGGGATATTATATATATATAGGGGACATGTATATATATATGCACATATATATAATACACACATATATACATACATACATATACATGTATATATACACACATACACACACACACACACATACACACACATATATAGCATCCAGAACACACCTTCCCTCCTTGCACATGGTGAGTAAAGTCTGAGACCTTGCCCTAGTTACTATGGAGATTATAGACATATGTGTATGTATGTGTTTGTATATATGCACATGAATATATGTGTATATATATATGTATATATGTATTGTACACATACACATAAAAATGAATATTGATATGGTATATAATTATCTATAGTTAACAATAATCAAATAACATATTATATACAGCCATATATAATATACAATATTATAAATTATTGTATGTACATTATATATAACATAACTTCTGTATCATTGTACGTTATAGTATGCATATAATATGATATATTGTATATAGGGTTATAAAATATATGATAGAATGTCAGGAGCTGCTCAGTGTCCAGCACTAAGCACGATTGGAGACATGAGAAAGAAATGACCAGGCGGGGTGGGTAGCTCAAGGAAGAACAATGAACTCTCTTTATTGATGCTTAGAACAAAGTTTTTAAGGATCCAAAGACAAAGATTCAAGTATTCTTATCTTAATCATATGCTGGAATTATATTACTAATAGAGTAGTCTGCCATACCTGGTAAGTAGCTTGGATAAGACAAGGCTTGTTTTCAAGGACCCAGGGACTCATGGGGAAGGTCAGTTGTCTCTTATCAAAATGTATCTACAGGACAAAGGATACTACCTGAGATCAGGCCACAATTTCAAAGACATCTGCATAGAAACCGATTCCCAAGAAATCAAGTATTTTGATTTATGATAGTCTTTAGTCTGTTATATCTTGGAAGTAGCACAACATGATAAGGAACATGTCCTTTTTGGTGCCTGAAGTTTGGGGGCAAAGGTTTTGATGTCAGGATATCAAACAAAAGTCCTTTTAAATGTACCCCTGAGGTTCTTTCAGGGGAGCCAGCCTTTGCAAGCCATGTCACCTCAAGAGGAATTAGGGAACATTATTAAGGTCTCTATCTGAGTCCTGGATCAGGCCTCTTTGGCTCCCCACAATAGAATATATTATTAGTTATTACATGGTATGGGATAATAGATAATATATTATTATTTATTATTATAATTATTAATTATCTACCAATTATAATTATTAATTATATATCATAATATCAGTATCATAGATTTTAAAATTCTAATTATATATCACTTAATATGTACTATTATATTGTAACAACAATATTATAGATATTATAGATTATGCAGTTGGGCCCAGGAGAAAGCCTGGAGACTGGGTTCCTCTGCTGCATCCTAAATCTTTTTTGTTCGTTTGTTTGTTTGTTTTTGCTTTTTGAAAGGGGGAAGGAAGGGCAATTGGGATTAAGTGACTTGCCCAAGGCCACATGGCTAGTAAGAGTTAAGTGTCTTAGGTGGGATTTGACTCCTGACTGCAGAGTTGTTGCTCTATTCACTGCACCACCTAGCCGCCATCCCATCCTTAAAGTCTTCAGGCTCTACTCACCAACTTGTTGGGGAACGTGTGAGAAGAGAGAAGAGGAAATAGGAAATGGGTGTTGTCTGACTCCCTGAAGGATGAAATCCTAATACTACATCTATTTCTTTTTAAAAACATTTTATTGATATCCTTGTTTGTATATCACTTCTTCTTCCCAACAAGAGGTGGCAGGGCATGGTAGAGAGTCAGCCCTGGAACCAGAAAGGTTTACCCCTTACATACTGGTTGTGTGCCCTGGGCAGTGTTAATCTCAGAGTGCAGTAGGTAACTCTCTAAGACTCTAAATTGCAAAGAAGGTGTTGACCTGCCTGGAGAGTTTCACTATGTCAATAAAATCTTTGCTCGATCTGTCCTTTCTCCAACTATTTCCCAGAGAGTCATCTCTTATAGCAAAGAATTTTTTTTAAGATAAAAAAAAGACAATTTAAAAAAAAAAACAACATTTAAAAAATCTGACAATGTTTTCAAAGTTCTACTCCTTCACTACTTTTATAAGGAAGGTGGAGAGACACCTTCATGGAGCTCTCCTCTGGGGCAAAGTTTGGTTATTACAGATGCTCCATATTCAGTGTTGATTAGTTTTTATTCTTTCCATTTATGTTGTTGTAGTCATTGATTACATTGTTTTCCTAGTTCTAATTAACTTCACTTTGCTTTAATTCCTATGTCGCTTCCATGTTTCTTTATATTCATCATATTCATTGTTTCTTTATTTCTAGGCAGTGAGGTAGGCCAGTGGAAAAAGCACTGGGCTTGGGGTCAGGAAGATCTGACTTCAAATGTGACCCTGGGTAAATCGCTTAACCTGTTTGCCTCAGTTCCCTCATCTGTAAAATGGGGATTATAATAGAACCTACCTCCCCAGGTTGTGTTGAGTATTAAAACAGATAACAACTGCGAAACGCTTAGCACAGCGCCTGGCACCATGATAGATGCTTAATAAATGCTTCCTTCCTTCTTTCAGCTAAATAATGTTCCATTACAATTATGCACGATCACTTACTTGACCATTCCCCTGTTGACGGCCATCTGCTTTGTTTCTGGTCATCAGCCACTACGAGAAATGCTACAGTATCCAGTCACCTTTTTTTTTTTGTCTTGGCTCTGCTGCTTAGATCAGAAGCAAGTTGGAGTTTTGTTGGTCATTGTAGGATTGTATTTTTATGTGAGGCATAGGATGTGGGCTCAGGGACCTTCAGGAGAGATGGTAGGGTCAGGCTTGGCCTTTCCTTGTATAGTGTTGGGTGCTGCTGGTTGCTGCTGGAAGTCCTTGGTCTCTTAACCTCTTTGAGAGGAGAGATGCTCTACTGGGTGAGCCCCAGGATCCTCACCTCTGTTCATTGCCCCTGCCAGTGGTGATCCAAGGAGCACAATGTATCTGTGGGACTATCTTAGAGATATGTTCTCTCTCTTGCTCTAATTCTGACCCAAAATGCCCTTAGGGAAGTCCTGGCATCTTCTCTTTTGGTCTTTCATTCACACTTGACATTGAAACTGTTTTTGTCTCCCACTTTGCTTGACATATGGAATAGGAGTCTTTGGTATATAGCGAGTTTCTTGTCTCTGGAGGTATTCAAGCTGAGGCCAGATGACTTCTTACCTGCAACCCAGGCAAATGAATGCCAGGTGGATGGTAAAGAATACTTCATTGGTATTTCTCCAGAAGGCAGGGTCAACTAGTTACCAAGGTAATGGGGGTGTTTTGTGTTTGTATGGTTCTGCTAATGGTGTTTTAGTTGCATCTAGGATAAAATGTAGCTAGGTGTCATGGTAAATAGGGCACTGGCCCGGGAGTCAGGAGGAACTGAGTTCAAACGTGACCTGAGATACTTACTAGCTGTGTGACCCTGGGCAAGTCACAGTTCCCCATCTCTAAAATGATCTGTATGGGGCAGCTAGGTGGCACAGTGAATAGAGCACAGGCCTTGGAATCAGGAGGACCTGAATTCAAATCTGACCTCAGACATTTAACAGCAGCACCCAACACTATACAAGGAAAGGAATCAGGAGGACCTGAATTCAAATCTGACCTCAGACATTTACTAGCTGTGTGACCTTGGGCAAGTCACTTGACCCCAATTGCACTGCCTTCCCCCCTCCAAAAAGCAAAAAAGTAAAAAGAAAATTATCTGGAGAAGGAAAAGGCAGACCACTCCAGTATCTTTGCAGAGAAAATCTCAAATCGGGTCACAAAGAGTCAGACACATCTGAAACAACACAACAACAACAAAGGGTAAGATACAAACTCCCCTACCTTTGACTTAAAGCCATCTCCACTCTGGCTCCCTCTTACCTTTCAAGACTCCCTTTATATCACTCCCTTTCCTACATTCTGCATTCCAGCCAGATTGGCCCAATTGATGTTTGCCAAACTTAACCTGCTATCTCCTATCACTGAACTTTTCACTGGCTGCACCTCATGCCTGAGGTGCTCCCTTTTTGACCTCTGCCTTTTAGCATCTCAACTTCCTTCAAGGTTCAGCTCAGGCGTTACATCCTTCAGGAGGCCTTCCTGGCTATCCTAGTGGTTATTTATTGCTTTCTCTTCCCTGACATTACTTAACATTTAAAAGTGATTTTAAAAAAGGATTTAACAAGAGACTTAAAAATTCTTCCTTTACAAAATATCAAAATCAGGTGGAATCTCCTGTATCCCGGCAGCATTCGTAGGCCATGCTTGGAGATTTCAACCCAAGTAGGGCAGACAAACCTAGGGCTCCCAGGAACTCACCCTCCCACCGGAAACATGCAAGAAAGTCAGTTTTTCTCCTTGGCCACCATGGCCATACTTGATTGTCCCTGAGAGGGTCTCAGCTTTTGATGGCTCCCTCCTGGCTAGTGGAGTCTGTCACTGATCAGGGGCTCCATCCCTCCCTTCACCCCTCCTTTAGGGAAAAGCCTTTGGAGAAAGGCTCCAGCAGCTGGGAAGAACACGACACTGGAATTTAACGACAGAGTTAACTCCTCAGTGGTTCTGGCAGCTGACTCAGAATTACCAAATTGAGCCCTTTTCTTCAGTGATTCAGCAGAAGAGCCATTTTAGCAGCTGAAATAACACATTCAATTTCCCCCTGCAGTTTTTAGGTGATCATTTTCAGCTGGGTACTGGGTTTGATTTATTTCTGAAATGATTATTCTTCAGGCCCTGCTTGGAATACAGTGAAAGGAAACCTGGGCAATTTTCCCTCTGGCCAGTGCTTATCCATGGTCCCCAGCAGTGAGGCTAGTATAGCTGAATAATCCAGGAGTCTGCCAAGGGAAAAGGGCCATGGGTTGGAGGCTGCATTGCTGAAAGACTACCCCTGGGGCAGCAAAAGACTAGGGGACAAGTGATAGATCTGGAAGAGGGAGAGAAGGGACGCTATGAATCAGGACAGAGAAAAATACCCTGACAATTCATATCCAGGAAATGTTCTCTGTACAGATTCATTCATGGAACCAATGCCATCATCATTTCAATCAATCAACAGGTATTTATTAAACACTAAGGCAGAATTGTGCTAGGCACTGGGAATACAAAGAGACAAAAACAAAACAGTGCTTGTCCCCAAGAAGCTTACATTCTATTGTGGAATGGAGATGGGGTGATTGAAAACAGGAAAGGTTGTATATAGATACACTAAATTGTGAGTTTTGGGGAAGAGGGGTATTGTAAGGAGCTCTGTAGGACCTTGGGCAAATCACTTAAATGCTGTCTGCCTCAGTTCCCTCAAGCAGAAAATGAGAACAATAATAGCACCTGCCTCTCAGGATTATTGTGAGGATAAAATGAAATAATATTCGTAAAGTGTTTAAGCATTGGACCTGACACATGGTAGGTGCTGTCTATATACTTCATCACCATTATCATCATTATGCCACTACTCCATCCTTGAGCCCTACTTTTGGGATTACACCAAGAGTCATTGTTCACTCTTGCAGTTTTTCCTTTTTTCCCTTGCTAGGAGGAGAACTAGTGAGCAGGCAAAGGGACCAAGACCCCTCTAGTTTCCCTTTTCAACAACAATCATTTTCTACTCAACAAATCACAGAACAGTCTAACAGAAGAATCTTTCCTTGCCCTCTACATTTTCCCCCTCTCCCTTCACCTCAGGAGAGACAGAACTGAATTCTTTTTAAAGAAGCCACATGTGATGGAAAGAACATTTATAATATACCTACTATGTACTAGGCACTCTGCTAAGTGCTTTTTTTACAGATATTTGTTCCTCACAACAACCCCATGAGGTAGTTGTTATTATGATCTTCATTTCGCAGTTGAACCTGAGGCAAACAAAGGTTATGTGACTTACTGTGGGTCATTCAACAAGTAGGTGTCTGATGCTGGATCCAAACTCAGGGCTTTTGACTCCAAATCCAGTGGTCTTTCCATTGCATCATGAACTACATCATAATAATTGTTTGGAGGTTGGCAGCAGCTTCATATCCAAAGTGTTTTCCCATCTGTTCTCTCATTTATCTTCTCAATGCCCCTGTGAGGCAGAAATGATGATTCCTAAGTCACAAACTGGGAAGCTGAAACCAGAGCAGTCACAACCTGGAAGTCACACAGGAACAATCATAACTTAACTTCATGCAGTCCTTTAAAGTTTATGAAGCACTTTCATCCCAGTATTCCTGTGAGACAGGTAGTATCCCAGTTTTACAAACGAGAAAATAGAGGGTCTGACCAGTGAAGGGTCTATGGCTGTGGTCACTAAACTTCAGAGTAGGAGTTGAAATCCAGGTCTTTGGCCTCCAAGACCAGTTCTCTTCTCCTGGCACCATGGACAGTACCTGTGATACATATGTGTTCTGGGAACCCACACTGTCAATTCTTTATGAGCACAGGGACGTGGTATCTCTTTATTCACAGGACAGTCTTGATGCTTAATATGGTGGGTGCTCCATCAATCAGGATTTCTGGTTTGAGGAGGACCACAACACTCCATCAATTGGATCAGAGGCCTTCTTTAAGTCTTACCCAGACATTGTGACTTAGAAGGCATTTTCTGGAAGATGGGGCCAGCTCCTGGCCCAGTGGGTGGGATGCAGAGTGAGGGACAAAGGCTGTCTCTGTTGCAAAGGAGGGGAAAAATACATGAGGACAACAAATTAAAACTAATCTGATCTGTGGAAATATTTGATTACACTGAGGTAATTTATTATGCAAAGTTGCCCTTTCAGATGTATGGAAGCTGCTTAGAAGAGTGGAATTGTAACAGAAGGGGTTTCTGCAGGCAAACAAAACCAGCTAGGAGCCTGCTCACAGCACAGCATGGAAGTTTATTAGGCAAAGATTTGGGGAGAATATCCAGAGGGAGAGTCAGGACCTGTGTCCTCCCCCTAATCAGATTTTGTAGTATAACCTAGGGCAAGTCACTCCCTGCTCTGTGTGTCTCCTTCCTTCTTTCCTCACCCCCCAACTCCATTTTTAAAACAATAGAAAGGTCCCTAAGAAGCTTAATTCAACCCCCTCATTTTACATATGAGGAAACTGATGTCCAGAGAAAGAAAAAAGGATTTCTCTAATGTCACACAGCTGGAACCAGAACCAGCTGAGTCTGGTGTTCTTCTCATTATGCTATATGTTCTCTTACTCTTCAGGGAAGGTAGTTTGTAGTGGGCAAGTGGGCATTTGCCCAAAGCTCTTTCTATGGGAAGGTGACCCAGGGAGAGTAGGAACAGTTCTGCTTTGAGTCTTTAGAAAATTCTGACTCCTTGGTTCCCCAGGAATCTGTCCATCCTGCTTTCAGTATCTCAACTGACCCTGGTAGTTTTTATCAGTGACCTTGCTGTGAATAGTACCCAGAAAGGGTTTTACTGGGAGGTGTTTAACACTTGATTCTCCGGGGGAAAAAAATGCATCCTTGACACACTTTAAAATTTTTTTTTTAATTTTTATTTTTTTTAATTTTTTTAAATTTTATTATAGTTTGCATCATCCATTTCCACAAGATTTTGAGTTACATATTTTCTCCCCCTCTTTCCCCCACCCACCACCCCAAAACAGCCATCCCAGTGTGTCCCCCCTCCCCCAGTCTATTC
>CM053588.1:145869216-145938182 GCA_028646515.1 Pseudochirops corinnae
TGCTGATTTATTGAACTTGCAGTCCACTAAAACTCCAAGACCCTTTTCTGAACAACTGCTTTCTACTCATGCCAATTCCATCTTACATTTATGTAGTTGACTTTTTGTACCCAGGTACTAGAATACACCAATTGAGTTTATCTTATTAAATTCAGCCCAGTCTTCTCGATTGTCGAGATTTTTCTGGATGCTGACTCTGTCATCTGGCATATTAGCTGTCAAGCATCTTTGTGTCATCTGTAAATTTGATGAGTATCTATGCCTTTATCGAAGGTATTTATAGAAACGATAAACAGTGCAGGGCCAAGTACAGATCCCTAGGATACTCCATTGGAGACCTTTTGCAAGTTGCCAGTGAACTAGTCCAGCTATTCAACGACTTCAGAATCAATGTGATTTCACTGCAATTTATATCTCTCCATCTCCTCAGCTATAAGAATAACAGAAGATAATTTATTGAAAGCTCCCCCAAAGTCTAGATAAACTCAATCCAAAATATTCTCTTCACCTACTAGTTTAATAATCATGACAAAATAGGAAATGAAGTTAGTCTGGCATAACCTACTCTGGATGAAGCCCTGACGATTCTTTGTAATCACCACTTCTCTTCCTAGATGAGAAGGGATACATGGAAGCTATAAAGGGACAAATTTTGGTTCCCTAATGACTGGAGCTATACAAAAAAGGAATATGTTGCCTTGGGGAGTAGAACTCCTCTCATTGCAGGTCTTCAGGTAAAAGGTAAGATGTCCACTTGTCTGGGGTATTTCAGAGAGAATTCTTTCTCAGTTATCAGTGAAGCTAGATGGCCACCAAATCCCTTCCAATTCAGAAATTCTGTGATTCTGAAGTGAAGAAAATAATAAAAGTGCTGAAGCGGGTACAAACAGGTCAATTTTGGTTTGATCTTGTTAAACCTAAAACATCCTTCTTTTTTTTTTTTTGGCTTTTTTTTTTTGGACAGAGGAGGGCGGGACAATTGGGGTTAAGTGACTTGCCCAAGGTCACATGGCTAGTTTTGTGTTAAGTGTCTGAGGCTGGATTTGAATTCGAGTCCTCCTGACTCCAGGGCCAGTGCTCTATTCACTGTGCCCCCTATTCACCCCAATACATATTTCTTTAGAAAAAAAAAACTAGGTAAGAAAAATAGGTAAGAGAAGCTTGGTTTCTTATACTGCATCTTCTTTTCCTATCCCTATTTTTATCTTGAAATGTTTGTTGATAATTTTTAAGTTCACAATAAAAATTAATTTAATAAAAGATTCAGTTGAAACTAAAAAAGATCTTAGAGGCATTCTAATGCAATCCTCTCATTTTCCTGAGGAGGAAAGAGGTATAAAAAAAATAGTGAGACTTACCCAAGGTTCCACAGCTAATTACTGACAGAACTGGGAATAACAGCAGCTAGCATTTGCATGACACTTTACATATATTGCCTCACTGAATCTCCACAACAGCCCTGGGAGGTAGGTGCTGTAACTATGACCATTTTATAGATGAAGAAATGGTTAAGAGGTTAAGTGACTTACCCAAAGTCATACAGCTAGTTCTGGCGAACTGGAAATAAAACTGTTTTCTGTCACCCCACCCAATGATACTTCCATTACTCTTTATTCCATTACATCCATTAGTCATGCTTGCCTCTTGTCATGAATAGCATCCCTTACATTGAGATGGAAAAGTTGAGATGGAAAAAAAAACCCTCAAGGGGTAGCTAGGTGACACAGTGAGAGGAGCACCAGTCCTGGAGTCAAGAGGATCTGAGTTCAAATATAGCCTCAGACACTTGACACACTTACTAGCTGTGTGACCATGGGCAAGTCACTTAACCCCAATTGCCTTGCCTTCCCCCCTCCAAAAAAAAAAAAGTTGAAATGGTGGGAGACTGGGAAGAAATGAGGGGAGGGCTTAATTAGGTGAGTATGGAGATGGCCACTTTTTATGGTATCTATTCAGCTACGTGCCCCTTTCAAACAGCACAGGAGGGCTCTTTGATTGCCTACTATAAATTAGGAGCTGCTTTTCCATTGCGCTACCTTGCCTCCTGGCATGAAGGCAGCCTGCAGAATCCAAAGGAGGCTTTCAGACACTCTGGAAAACACAGTCTCAGTGAGGGTTCCTTCCTCAGAATCCCCTTCACAAAAGCAACCTGAGGATGAGCAGCCTTAGGGGAGAAGGCATTACTCGTTGGCTGGGCCCAGAAGCTCTTGCCTCCCTTTCCTAGCTCCCCTGGCTCAGCCCCAGGGAATATGTGCTTGGGAGAAGGAAGTGGGTGGCAGCAGCTTGTGCATACCAACAGGAAGGCTGACTGAGTGGGGGCCAGGAGTACCCATCTCTCTCTGTGACAGCCCGGCTTCCTGTGACAGAGCGGAGGTGTTGTTGGCAAGGAATCCACTGGCAGCCACAAGTGAGGCGAGAGCAAACCAGGGAAAAAGAGAGAGAAGGAGATGACAGGAGCTTGGATCAGGACTCTGGTAAGGGAAGGATGACACTGTATTTGTGTTAAGAAAGCACAATGTTATGAAAGGAGGGACAGGAGAACCTGGGAGAAATTATAGCAGGTATAATTCAGCTGCTTCCCTCAGTCAGAAGAGACCGCAGCCCTTCGGGGCATTAAGCTTCTGTGGGGAGCTCCCTTAGGGTATTGTTGTCGGGGGAGTCTCAGCAGACAGCTTGTGATCCATCTGGGAGCCAGGGGAGGGAAAGGCTGAAGAAGGAGAATCCACAAGTAGTCAAGAAAAAAAATGCTAGGATGCAAAAACCAAAGAGTCCATCTCCCTTCCTTGGATGAAATAACTTATGGTGGGAGGTCAACCGAATCCTAGACTCACACAGTGGCAGTGAGGAATTTCACAGGTCACCCAGTCCAGCTTCCACCAAGAACGTTAAGGCCAGTCAGTGGTAAGGATGCTCCACCATTCTGATGTATACACCAATTTTTCTCTCTCTCTCCTCATTTCTTCCTTCCTTTCACTTCTCCCCACTCACATACTCCCTTTCCTTTTTCTCTCTCCTCCTCCTCCTCCAGCTCCCCTTCCTTTCTGCCTATTTTTCCCATCTCCCTTCTGTCTGTTCAGGAGAATGGTGATACTCAGAACCAGAGGCTGCCAATTCTGAAGTCAAGCAGTGAAAGTCAGCAAGTCAGGACAGCCAGCTCCCCTGGCTGCAGACAATAGAATGAAGGACTGAAACCCGTCCTTGCCACCCATTAGCTCAATTCGGTAAACTTGAGCTCCTGTTCCAAGACTTAACTCATTCCTGGCAATGATAAACTCTCCTTAATTGTCAAATAATACAGTGACATTAGGCAACTTGGGATAGAAGAGAAAGTAGTGGTTCTGGAGTCAGAAAATCTGGGTCCATATGTAGTCTCTGACCCTAATTAACTGTACAACTTTAGGGAAGTCACTTAACCCCTAAGAGGCAGCATCTGGAGTCAGGTGAAAGGCTAGGTTTCAAATCCTGCCTCAGATACTTCTTGGACAATTCCTCTATACCTTTTTTCAGATGACCTTCAAGATTCCTTCTAGGGGAGAGCTAGGTGGAGCAATGAATAGAGCACCCATCCTGGAGTCAGGAGGACCTGAGTTCAAATCCAAGCTCAGATACTTGATACTTTCTAGCTGTGTGACCTTGGCCAAGTCACTTAACCCCAACTGCCTTGCTTTCAGCCCTCCAAAAAGACCAACAAACAAAAAAAACCCCAAAACCAAGATTCCTTCTAGCTCTTATTCTATGATTATATAATACAGAGAATGCTTAGATATCTGTGCACATATGTATGAAAGGATATGTGCATACATATAAATATATGTATGCCTTTTGTACCTCTTCTCACATATATTTATCAATTTTCAATCATTTCCACAGTGCTTTCAATTTTATGACTGTAATTCTATACTGTATGGAAATTTCACTCTAACTAATGAGTTGCCAGTTACTTCCTAATTATCTTCTAAATGCCAAGTCCAGTAGCTTCCTCATGAAAGGTAATACATTATAGTGAGAAGAGTTATGGACAATCAGAAGAGACCTGGGCTTGAATCTTGCTTCTGACACTTCACTGGGCAAGGGACTTAATCTTTCTGTTGCTTAATTTCCTCGTTCATAAAATGAAAACATCTTCTTCCCCTATTCAACCTCTGAAGCCCAGTTCAAGCTTCACCTCCTTCATAACCAACCCAGCCCCAGAAGAAAACAACACTTTCAACGATGATGATGATGATCAAGTCACGAAAGTAGAAAGTATCCTATGATACATTTCGCCTAGAGCAGTCCAAAGTTTGCCAGTCCTTGGACTAGACTAGAGTATAGAGTATGTGAAGGGGACTTAGATCAGCACTGGTTATACCAGTCCTTCAGCACTCATTTACTGCCTTGGGCATTTTGTTATTTTTTCATAATTATTTGCTTTGTTAGCATCTTGGATATTAACAGAGTCAAGATGAAGGTGTATAGTGCAGCAGGATGGATCTTCCATGGACCATCTATAAGAAATATTGACAGGAGTAGCCCTGCGTGAGAGGACATGGAAGAGTTTGATCTTCCATGACAGAGGGAACCCTCACTCGTAGATGTTCATGGCACCAAAGACATCCCTAACCAGGTCAACAATTAATTCACTAAAGACTAGGATGTGCCTTGAAATTCTTCTGACACAAGTCTGAAACAGATGTGATATTCAGGAGATGATTTTTGATTGACTTTTGCATTTTCCCTATTGAAGATTGAAAAGCCTTTAATTCAGTTCAACAAACAAATTTCTAAGGCATACAAGGCAACTGCAAGGCACTGAAGGAGGGGGAAAAACAAAATTGAAAAAAGACTAAAAGGAATGAGCCTCTGATTTTCAACAGTCTTATCAATCACTTGGATGAAGACATCGGAGACATACTTATCCAATTTGTGGATGATGCATAGCTGAGAGGAAGAACTAATTCATTGGGTGACAGAAACTAGATTCTAAAGTATCTTGACATTCTGGAAGGAAAGGCCATTCTCTCTTCCCAACCTAGAAAACTCCTGTAATTTGAGTTCCTCCTTACTCCTGTTTCTTAATCTCGCTACTATTGTCTTCCCCCTACTATGTCTTGTCTCCTAATGTAAGCTCCTTGAGGGCAGGGGCTTTCTTTTGGACTTGTACTTACATTCTTACTGTTTAGCTCAGTGTCTGATGCACAGTAAGTATTTAATAAATGCTTTGTCTACCTAATGTAGAGGAAGCAGTTGAACATGAGCATTGTAAGTCTGGAGAAAATATCTTCTCCCCAGATAAAGTAACCTCAGAGGCCAAGAAAATAGAGCTATGAAGTTTGTATATTACTTCCCTCCTGATTGACATCAATACTAATGAGAATGATTCTATTTTAAAAGGATCCACTGCCACTTTAGAGATTTCCTGCAAACACAGGGACTTCTGGTGAGATTAACCATGGAGAAAATAATTTTCCCACAGGAATGTACCTGACCTTGAGCAACTTTGATGACCTCAAGGCTTGCATTCATTTCTTGTTTCTTTTCTCCCTTGGAATGCTGCTGATTGGTTGTGTACTCTAAATTAGCCTAAAAATCTGTAAAAACTCAATTTGTACCCTAAGAAGTTGAAGCTGCTACCAGCAAGCAGTCTTCCTTAGTGCACAAATAAATTACTTTTCCTTTCATTTTGGCTATTCAATTCATCTGACTTCTGATTATGTAGACCTGTTTGAGGGGTAGGATTTTCTCAGGGAACTCAGCCTGAGAAATTGCCACAATACTATCTATTTATCTATCTGTCTGTCTCTCCATCTATCTATCTATCCATTCATCTATCTAACTATAGTCTACCAGGAATATAAAGATATAAACAAAAAAGATTCTGCCTTCAAGGAGCTTACAAAGTGCCTAACACCAGAGTACTTACTATTATATTACTATTACTATTATATTATGTCAGAAGTCCTGAGAAAACTACCTATGTTCTGCAACATAGGGTAGGAAATTCCTATGATGCCAAGAGTTTCCAAGAGTTCTTTCTCTCTGTCTCTTTCTCTCCATCTCTGTCTCTCTGTCTCTCTCTGTCTCTGTCTCTGACTGTCTCTCTATCTCTCTGCCTATCTGTCTGTCTGTCTGTCTATCTCTCTCTTCCTCCCTCCCTCTCTCTGCTCTGCCTATCTCCACTCCCTTCCCTTCCAGGAAAGTATCTGTTACCTCTAAGAAAGGCCATTAGGCAAAGATTTGATGGCCTTCTGGGAGAGAACCACTGTCCCCTGAAATGGACATAGAGTCAGTAAAAAAAAAAAAAAAACAGAGGCAAAAATCTTTGCTTATTGCTTTATTTCCCATGCTGTTTGACTAAATATCTTTTGAGCAAATGTGAACCATGGTTGGTTATTAAAAGCAAGCATTTTCAATGGGGGCTAGTGAGCAATTGTTTTGAGTGGGTGCTTACCCATAGAGTGGCTTGAATGAGTCACTTTTGAGTAGAGTCCCTCAAGCACTTCACATCTTTCAAGGAATCCTGTGTGTTGTTACCATATGCAGGACAACCTTGATAACACTTTATTCTAACAAATCAAAGGCCTTTTCACAATGAACAAAGAATAAACACAACAGTGTCTGGAACTCTACATACCTCTCAGTCTGTTGTATGAGTCTTGTCAAACATCTCTGAAAACCTGCCTCTTCCTTTCTCATACCTCCATCCAGAATGTGTGTAGATTATTCTTGTGAAGATTCTGCAGAAATGGTAGTCATATGAATGTGTAGTGATTAATATTTTCTCAGACTCATTTTTGGTAATAATAATATTTGTTGGGTGTTTTTCTTTGTAAGCCTTTGGTATACTCCCTTATTTTAATAACCAATCCTTCAATAGCCCCCAAATTGCTTTGCCTCTAGAACGAACTTCTGTATATACTTGGTTTTGTCCAGCTATTCCTCTCATCTTTGTTTCTTTTAGTGAAAATTTTACTTCCTTTTAAAAAATGTGACTGAACTTTGGCTTGGCTTGGCTTTATGCATGTCTAGATCACTTAAGATAGAGGGACCAATTTTCGGGAGAAGATATTCTGCATTCTTACCTGGGTGGGATTAGCCTCTTTTCCTATGTATGTGGAAAAGGCTACCTGTAAAAACTGCCAGACTAGGACCTTTTCTCTCTTTCCTGAGGTGTCCAGAGAGGGTGAAGATTGAAGTTCACCAACAACATGGGCATCATGAACTGAGCTGGTGAGGAGGAAAAGACCATTTGCCACTACTCTGTCCTTCTGTCCTATAGCCCCAAGAAATGAGCTTGGGCTTTGGAATTATTTCATTCTATTTCACTTGTCTTTCTTGGTTCTCTGCACAGGTGATGGAATCCCCATTGGAAACAAGGAATCCCCACTGGACCCCAGGGCTTGAGCCACAGTGACCATGGAGACATGATGCCATGCTGGATATGTGACCAGTCAGCCCAACAAGGAAACCCTAAGAAACCAGGGTGCTTGGGACTCACATCCAAGTGGTGGGGGCAGGACTTTGGACTTGGAATTTATGACTGTGCTATATAGGAACTGAGCTAAACTGTGAACTTGATTTTCTCCCTCTCCTCAGAATATGAAGTGTTGAAGGATGGTTATTGTGCCCTGGTGTTGGAGAGAATGCTTGTATTTTTATTCTTGCTACTCCTTTGAAGAACATATGCCTTTATAAAGGCTTATCTGACTGTTAAGTGGTTAAATGAGACTGAGGTAAAGAGGATCACCTTTATTTGGAGGAAAAAGATTGGCAGCATCTGGAGTCAATGGTAGAGAACCTAGATACTCCTAAATTTCCATCAAGGAGAATCCTGGGAGAGGAGTGAAATGTAAGAAACCTAGTCCTCATGCAGTAGGGGTCAAAGTAATCCTTACAAAGAAATATTTTATTATATAACATATTACATAGCATATGTCTTAGCAATACACTGATTTAAAAATACAAATGGCCGTCAGTTTAAATCCTATGCACTTAACACATTTTTTCAAATAAATATTCCCTATTCAGTCCCAATAGCAGTAATCTCAATAGCAATCCTATCCCATTAAGGTTGTGCGTTGAAGTACTTCTTTCTAATTGCAAGATGATTCAATGTATTTTCAACATTCTTCTTTGGTAGTGTGGTTCGGTTCTTGAGATTTAATTCAGAAAAATACCATTCTGCACAGCAGTAAATTATATTGAAATAAATGTTGTTTATCACAGCATAACTATCTTTTCTTATTGATTTTCTTTTTTTTCTTTATTAATCTGTCTCTCTCTTCCTCTGTCTCTAAGAAAGTTTGAAAAATGAAAATAAAGTCCTCTCTATATATAGTTGCATAGTCTTGGAAAAAATGCCTCTTTGGCCATATCCAGAAATGTATGTTCTTTTTCTGTATTTTAATTCATTCATAAATCCTGTTTGGTAGGAGGTGAGTCATATGTTTCATCTTCATTCTTTTGGACTTGTGATTTGTCATTGATCAGAGCTCTAAAATCTCTCAAAGATTCCATTTTTATTTCCTCAGTTCATCAGGGACAATGATGTTAGAATGCAAACATGGTGCCTCCACTGTCATTCATAGAGAAGAGAGTTGGAATCAGAGAAATGGAAAAGATCTATTGAGAATTCTGTTTTTTCAATGTCTAGTTTTATCCTTAAATACCTTCAAATGATCTGATTTAATTTAGCCTTATTGCTAAGTTTTCTATAACTTTGTTATCCCTTTCACTGTTTATCATTGTTTCATAGGAGAATACTACTGATAAACTTTCACTATCCTCCTCTGTAAGATTTTACAAATGAGTTGACATTTTTACTCTGCATTGACCTTAATGGCCATAACTCTCTGGCAAAGAGATCAAATGTTTCCTATCTAAGATGGTTTCTAGACCCTTTCTCCCTCCCTCCCCCATCTAGTCTCTATTACTTATTGACTAACATCAGTTGAACTTCTTTAGAAAAATGGTGATACTTCTATGTCTATTCTTTCATCCATTTCTAATTTTTCAGTATCTCTAGCTTATTTAAGGGGGTTGTGTTAGAGTAACCTTAATTACACAATATATCTTTTCATTTTTATTCTTTCTCCTTATTTGGTATCAATTCTTATCTTTGCTTCAATAAGACAGTGGTATTTTTTGTACAGAGACAACTAATTTAGACATTAATAACACTTTTTTCCTATTTGTTATTAATATTAATAACAATAATAATATTATCAATTTAATTGTCAGTGATGTTATTCAGTACTTTGAAGAAAGTGTGATACATAGCTAAGAGACTTCTGCATAATCTGTAAGGCTTTTGTCTCTCTTATTTCTTACTTCTGAGCCATATTTTGCAGCATTTTTTTTACCATCTTCCCTATTCCCATTTTTACAGTCAAGTGACCAAATATTCAAATATTTATTTACTTAACCTGGAGAATCTTTTTGAGTTATCCATAAATTTTTTCTAGCTTCTCACCCTTTGCAATAAGTGTTGGCACATAGGCTGCATTCATCTTTACAGTATTCTTTTTACAAAAATTTATCATGCACACTGAAGTATGAGATGACCAAATGTCCCATGAAATGATGTTTCTAGTTGCCTTTAGATGCGTTATAAAAACTAATTCTGCCAAATTCTTTATTTTTTGTCCAAGAAGAACATGTAAACTATCTTCCTATTTAAATACAACCTCTTTTTGTCTCTAATTTCATTTATTGTAGAAATGTCAAGACTGCTGTAGCAGAGTTCTTCCAGTGGTACATTTACTTGATCAGAAGCTACTCTTTTGAAGAACATATGCCTTTATAAAGGCTTATCTGACTGTTAAGTGGTTAAATGAGACTGAGGTGAAGAGGATCATCTCACACTTGCCAGCATTTAAGATGACATTCATAGAAGGTCTAAAATATTATTGTTTTTTAAATGTCCTTTTACCTCCTTTTATTTCATTGTCTTTTGTTACTGCAGGAACAGTGGTCATTTTGTATTTTTTTTTTTTTATTTCATGGATTGCCATGGCCAAAGAATTCATCACCAAGTGGTCAGCCTACTGGTAGCGACACTCTCCACACTCCTCAGAAAGTACATGTCATCTGTCATAGAAACGATACTCAAGCTACTCAACATTGTAGAACCTTCCAGATCTAGTGCTCTGGTATCATAGCCTTGGAAAAACTTGGGTCACCTTCATAGGTATCCAGATAGGACTTAAGACTCTCACTCTTTATTGTAGAAGTCAGGGAACACCTTAAAAATTCATTTTACTTTCTTCTAAGAAAGTGTTCTATAGAAATAAAGAAGGATGCGAAGGTTAGGAATGAAAAAGAAGTTTGATGAACTCTATGAAATTCAGGTTGATCCCAATTTGAGCATATTCACATGGAGTTTTTAGACTTTCAATCAATTAGATTGGTGATTCAATTTACATAAATAGAGGTCTTTATTTGAACTAAAACAAAGCTTCAAAGGAACTGCAGTGAGTTGCTGGATCTTCTGAGAACCCCAAGGGATCAATTAGTCCCCAAAAAATCATTTATCTAAGCAGTTACTTAATGGATACTTGACTAGCACATGCTTAAATTCTAATGAGGTTTGAAAATGGAGTTCTCTGAACAAGGTTGTTTTCTTTTTTAAAGAGACAGCACTTCTTGACACTTAGCAAATGAATGCATTATGGTCGGTGACAAATTGATCATTTCTAACTGAAAAAAAGTAATTCTATGAAACTCTTCAGTTCAACAATTATTTATTTAACACCCACAAGGCACTGTGCCAGGGACTTGGGATTACAAACAAAATGCAAACAGTTCCTGCCTTCAAAGAGTTTACATTCTATGAAAGGGAAGCTAGATGTCACAGTGAACAGAGCTCTGGACCTGGGAGTAAGGAAGACCCATCTTCCTGAGTTCAAATTTGGCCTCAGAAACTTATAAACTATGTGACCTTGGGCAAGTCATTTAACCCTGTTTGTCTCAGTTCCTCACCTGTCAAATGATCTGGAGAAGGAAATGACAAACCTCTAGTATCCTTGCCAAGAAAATCCCAAAAGGGGTCATGAAGAGTCAGACAGGATTAAAAAATGACCAGACAACCAGAGGAGAATACCTGGTATTCATGTAAATATGAAATAAATTCAAGAAAGATAAATAATAATAAATTCAAATACTATTTAATTAATTTAATTTTAGTTACCAAATACAAGAAATTCAAGAAAGCACTAATAAGTGAGGGAACCAGTAGAGGCCTCCATGTATAATATGAGCCATGAAACGTGTTTTGAAGGTAACTACAGTTTCTAAGAGGCAGAGATGAGGATGGGGGTGCTAGAATGCTATATACGAGGACCAGTGAGCAATACAGTTTGCTTGGAATAGACAGTGCATAAATAATAATAATTAGTATTTATGTAGTATTTTTACAAACAATATCTCATTTTATTCTTATCCCTGGGAGGATGCCACTATTATTCCCATTTTCAGATAAGGAAACTGAGACAGCTTAAGTGACTTGCCCAGGGTCACACAGCTAGTGTCTAAGGTTAGATATGAGCTCAGGTCTTCCTGCCTCCAGGTCTAATACTCTAACCACTATTTGACCTAAATGCTTAAAAAGCAAAGTAATAACACCAATAAGATAGGTAGGAGTAAGATTGAATAGAGATTTAAATGCCATGCTGAAGATTTTGCATTTTTCCCTAGAAGGAATAGATTCACTGAAGATTCTTGAGTAAGGAAATACCAAGATTGATTCATCTAACAATTGAGTTTTGCTGATTACCTGGAGCAATGGTGTCCTATTTTATTGTGAATGGACTTTTTAACCACAGGGCAATAATCATGTGGACTGAATGTCTCTATGACCCATTTTTGTGTCAGGGATTGCAAATGCTTAGTGAAGGCTGTTCAGTACATTCAAGGAATAATATTCCTTGTAGTAAATATTAGGTTTCATTGTGATTTTTACTATGTTGTAGAAGCAAAAATGTTTTTTTCTGGTGATATCTCTGAAATTAAAATGAAAGTCAGGAAAAAAATGTGATCCTAAATACAATTTTTTTTGTTTTACATATTTCATTTCAGAACACATTGAATGCACAGAGCAATGCCAAATGTAAAATAAAATTTAAAAGTAGAGGAGAATTCTTTAGGCCACACTGCATAACCGTAAGCATCGATAAATGTTGAGCCTATTGGGAACATTTCAAAACAAAATAACCAAGCTTAGATGAAGCCATTGTGTTAGTGGGTCTTTCTGAAGTGCTCTGCTAGCTTCAAATTTTATTATCAATAGTTTGGGAAAGGAAAAAAAATTCTTCTTAATGATAGTAGATTAATTAACTTCAAGGGATGGTTATCAAAAGCCTGTTCTATACCGAACACACAGGTGCTGGAAGAAAAACAAAGCTTAAATTAAAAACAAGTCCCTGCCCTCATGAAACTCACTAGTAGAATAGGGAGATCGAACACAGAGAAAGATTTAGAATAATGTATTAGAGAGGCACAAATGAAGTGCAACTTATTATGCTAATTATTATTATTCAATTTAATTATCTTTGACATTTTTCATCATTTAACATGGCTAGAACCTCCTTTCTTCTTAAGGAAAGTATTTGTGACAGTTTCACACCCTATCCCTCTGCTGTGCCACCTTTGAGATCAAACAGAAATAATAGGCTAGCGATTTCAAGAAGTCAAGATTAAGAGCAGCTCAGTGATGCAGAAGGAGGAGGATGATTCCCAGTTAAAGGGAGTAAAGAAAGACTTCATGGGGAAGCTGGAAAGGCTCAGTTGGATTTCAATGATGGGAGATGGCTATTCCAGACAGAGGGGACAACCTAAGCCAGACTGCACAACTGGGCAGTAGGTAGGGGCCAAAATTAAAATAGGCTAAACTGCTTCCAGCCACAGATAGGCTTTTAGCAGTTCACTTTCCAAGTAAAGGTATAATTAATGATTAAACTATTTTGTACATAAGACATATTTTAAAAAGGGAAATTTCAATTAATATCAATTAATTGCACTTATTACTTAAGATTTTTATCTATCATGAAATCTCATTAATGTTAAAAAATTACTTTGCTAAGTGGTACAAGTTTTAATACAGTTTTTCAGGTTTTCTTACTGTTTACATTTAATGTTAATGGGACAAATTACAATTCTTGTCAGCAATCAGTTTATGGTGCTCTGGAATCATATTTGAAATTAATTTCTTTACAAATCTGAAAACTAACTTTAGCAGCTGCCTCATTTTCTCTGAGTTTATTTTCTTAAAAAACCATTGTTACCCACTGATATTTTTCAGTAATTTGGATATTTTATTTGTTTTTCGTTGGTGTCCAACGTGATTACATCAGGATGTTTTGATCTGAAATGGAGATGAAGATAGTATTCCGTCAGAACGGCTATTACCTCTCTGAAAACAAGCCACAATATTTGTCTCTTGCGTAAGTAAACGAATACCTATTTGTCCACTCTGGATTAAATACTCTATGTTCTGATTCTATCTTCTGTTTCTTTTTATTACCCATTTTACAAAGTCATCCCCAAAACTCTCCACAGAAACTGCGAACATTAAAAGAAATACTGAACTGAGTGTCTGACATTGGACAGAGTGCCAGACGCTCATCTGACTTGGAGGATGGCTGAGCAGCCAGGGAGGGGAAGAAGCCCTCGAATTGTTGCTGCTCATCTGATGGCGGGCATCAGCTGCATTGGCGCCTGGCTGCACTCACTTTGTCGCTGTTCAGCACAAGTAAAGACTGAAAACACAAAGAAAAGATACGACTTGCTCCTCTCAGATCAGAGACAGACCAACATGATTGGTTATCACAGGTTACATGACAAACAAGAGAGTGAGGCTGACAACTCTGTGCAGCTCTGCTTTACTTAAATCCAATTCATGAGCAACTAAGACATCACTCGGTGATGTCATTGGTCTTCTTTGAAAACAAAGGATGAACAACATACATGAATAGAGCTCTGGATCTTGAGTCAGAAAGACCTAAGTCTAATGTGGCCTAAGATACTAGCTGTGTGACCCTGAGCAATTCACTTAAGCTGTATTTGCCTCAGTTTCCTCAGCTGCACAATTGGGATAATAATAGCAGGGTTGCTGTGAAAATCAGCTAAGATAATGATTGTAAAGTACTTAGGACAGGACCTATTAGTGCTATACATAAATGTGAGATTATATGTGTATATGAATAAACATACACGTGTGTATGAAAATACACACACACACACACACACACACACACACACACACACACACACACACACACACCCTGGCCTGCATGTATCCTGGATATAGATACATGATTCCCATGAACAGAAAATATTCTGTGGGGAAAATATCTCCTAAATCAGACTGAACTGGAGTTGGGTGCTCTCCATCTAGGATCCTTAGTCTTTTCCATTCTTTGTGATGCAGATTACCAATACCAGTCAGAAAGTCTCAGATTCAAAATATCTCCAGGAGGAAGAGAACCATTCAGGACAGCTGTTTGCTTCTGCTAAGGGCCATCTAGAGATAGCTAACTTTTTTATATCCCTGTTTCTTTAAATAAATCCTGTTCAAGCAAAGGCACTTTGAGTAAACCTCACAGTTTGTCTGGCCGCAGGAATCTCTCGAACCCAGTAGTTCTTACTAAAGCTTCCTTTGAAGATCATTTTATCTGGATATAGACATAGATTGAGAGCAAGTGATGAGAAATTGACAGCTTAAGTACCACAATGGCATCCATGGGATGTTAAAAAAACAAAAACCAAAAAACCCTTAAAGGAAGATATCCAGAATGTCAGGCAGATCCTCTGTAGCAGAGACAAGAAGATGTAGACAAGATCTATCATAGGATAGGTGGCGTTTGATTTGAAGAAAGTACTTACATTAGTGTAATCTTGGATCTTACAAAGTATTAAATTATTTATTTGGATTAAAATATTGCGGGCCATCAGAATGTTTAAGTTCTACATGTTGAACCTGTACCCTAGGAGTCTCTGTAGCAGTTTAGGGTAAGAAAGGGGTTGCTGCTGAGTTCAATTCTCTTCGATTGCAATAATATACAGTTTCTTTCACTGAATGCATCATTTTCAGTCCCCATAACTGGATCAAAAAGTCTTTGTACATCTGGTAGACAATCTCTTTTTCTCAACCCTTTCCTAAATAAGCGTCCATTAATTCTTTCCATCTGCTCATTAGAAAGTCCAACTAACTCTCCCATGGGCAATATGGTTGTGTCAAATATTCTCGATGGATCTCTTTCCTTTTTGTAAAGAGGTAAGTTGTCCAGTCTCTCATTTACTTTGAATAGATTAACTTTCCATTGGCCAACTAACTTTTGACTCTATTGAATGCCAAAGTTTCTCAATAGAACACTGTCTACTTGTTGAAAGTCCTGACACCTACTCTGATACCTATCTTCTTTTACTGCAGTTATAACTAGTTTGTAAGGCATTTCTCAGTTTCTCCTTCAGTTGAGAGATATACTACTGAGTGTGAATAGTTGCATCACTTCCTTCATCTGAGGTAGTAAAACACAAGTAGTCATAGGCAGGTATGAACTGCCAGCCCAGGTGTAGCCATGCAAATCTATAATGATCCTGGGTCAGACCATACCAATTAGTTACTGATATAGTCATTGAGAGATCTGCTTGTGAAGAAAGAACTAGGATTGTTAGAGCAGTCACTATGCTAAATTATAATGCTACAGGGCAACCTGAGGACACAGTTACACATGTATTTAAGTGACAATACCAGACATTGCCCATATGAAATGTACCATAAATGCATATGTTTATTGCTGTACATGTAAATTACCGGATGTTTGTTATGGGAATCTGAAGATCTTCCCTG
Organism: Pseudochirops corinnae; assembly: GCA_028646515.1. Classification (NCBI taxonomy): domain Eukaryota; kingdom Metazoa; phylum Chordata; class Mammalia; order Diprotodontia; family Pseudocheiridae; genus Pseudochirops; species Pseudochirops corinnae. The sequence goes on from CM053588.1 coordinate 145,885,043, forward strand.
CCCCTAGGCCGTGTGATTGGCTTAACTGGCTCTGAGAACCTTCCCCCTGCTAGGCTGAATGTGGTCATATGGAGCCTGTGGAGGGAGGCTTGTTCTTCAGGAATGCCCACGCCTTATTACTTTGTGATTGGGCCATGGGTCTCACTTTGAGAAGATGTGTGATTTGGCCAGATGAGGCTCTGGGAAGCCATTGAGCCCCCCGGCTGTGAAAAACCCAGATGTTGGTGCTTCCCTCTCTGGTAACTGAATAGGTATGGATGTAATGGTCAGAGGATTGGCAGCCATCTGCTGATCTGTTTCTTTGCCTACTTGTAACTTGTGTTTGTATTTTCTGAAGTTCAGGGTGCTGACTTTTTCCCCTGAACTAGGTAAATGATATATGTTTGATTGATTAAAGTGAGACAACCCATTTTGAGGTGCTTTCCTTTAGAAAAGCAGATCTAAGAACCTGTGCTAGCAGCCACCCTGGGTATGCTAGGGTGCTTGCTGATACTATGTTTGAGTATGATTGTTTCTTATTTTGCTGTTAGGTTCAAGGGAGGAATGTAACCTGAGTCCCAAAGCCCACTGGTATGAGACTCTCTCCTCATTGATGGAGGTCTAAACCCCACACCTGCATGAGTGGCAGTATGGAGTTGGCAAGAATGGGAGAAAAGAGACCTCTAATCACTTCAATTTGTTTAGGTCTACAGTTTTTTTCAGGTTCTGCAGTCTCTTTGGGCCCTATATATAAGATTATATGGAGATGTTCCTGGACTTTGATCTTCCAGAAAGATGAATAGTGGATCTTGGCTTCTAGCTTCGAAAGAGAAGATGGACAATTTCAAACTCCACTTCAAGTTGCTGATGAGAGAATAAGACATTAAGAAGAAGTAGACATGAGAGGATCTGGTAGTCTTCATCATGTCCCTATACCCAGCTTCCTACACTAAAGAGTAAAGAGAAGTTCCCCTTGGATGAGATGTGGGACTCTTTCTTGGTTGAGTTGTTTCCTTGCTTCTAATGGGAGAGTTCGTTTACTCTGTATTTTCTGATCTATATTCTCCTATATGTTCTTTCTGTTTTGCTATTGACTTAGATAAATGGACTTCTTTGCGTAAAAAAGAAAATGTTGGGGGCAAGGAGGAGATGAAGTAAAATCTTCTTGAATTAGGGCTGGCCCTGAGCCCTGAATCCTAGGAATGACCCTGTCCTCTGCCAATTGTGTCAAACTGTCCCTTCCTGCTGTCATTTCTGAATCTCAATAGAAGTAATTCTCCAGCAATTCCAAGAAGTCAGGACTAAGGACAAAGTAAGTAGCAAGTCATGGGCTCCCTAATAGGCAAACTATCGTGATGTTCCTGGATAACTTTATCCCTCACCATCACCTCCCTTAGTTATTTGGCCTCAAGAGAAAATTGGTACAGTTTTGCTAGATTACATAGGGATGTTCCTAGAGCCTGACTCCATACCACGTTTCTTTGACATTCCCCACTGCAGTGTGCAATAAATCTCCTGTGTGTTTTTTTTTTTTATGTTACCCAGTTGGTTGCAGTGTTATAAACATAAAATGTATAAACAGCCAAATTTGCTCCTCTCACCAGACCCACCAGGCTTAAAAATAGCTTTAGGCTGAAACAGACCATACCACTCCACCCAGCAATGTCATAAACAGATAACAGAGTGGCAAGAAACTCACTAGGGAGGGATCCAAAGAAAGATTTTCATTAGTTAGGGAATTGTTAAAAAGTCCTTTGTCCTTGAGAGAATCTAAAGTTTTCAGTGAGCTCTGAGACTGGTTCAGAATAATGTTATCCCTGCCCAATATTGGTTTCACTTGCTTCTCTACTCTGTCTTGACCCTGTGGTCATTCATTTACTCCATCTCTGTTCCTTCCGACCTCCTACCCTTCCTGCTGTACTCACCTCCAACTCTCATTAACCTTTAGCCCTTGCTTGTTCTGCTTCAGTCTAATTGTCTCATGCTGGTAAAAAAAAAAAAATTTACAAAACCATGCTGACTGGGTTCACTATAGACTTAGGTGATCTGATCTCAGCTGACCGCTCACAGCAATTCTTTTATTCATTTTTAATTGAATCTCTACTATATTTCCCACAATAGCTGTTCTAAACTTCCTCTTCTCTCCTCAACTTTACCACCCACTTCATATTCTCTTTACAGAGAAGATTAAAGCAATTAAGTCAATTAAACACATAGATTATTTGTTGAAACTTGAGATAAGCAGAGAATTAGAGAACACCTTCCAGGCCTTTGATGAGTTCATATCACCACTTTCACTAGAGTTATATTTCAGGACATGAAAGAAATGTAAGAAATCATTTAGGATCCCCTATAAGTGATCTATGAAATACTGAAGAAAAATACTTCAGGTCTGGAAAAAGACAAATATTGTCATGATTTTCAAAACAGAAAAAAAAATTATGTCTTCTAACCATAGACCAGGGAGTTTAATTTTGATTCCTGAAAAAAAAATTCTAGATCACATTATTAAAAGGCTGGTAAGTAAACATGTAGAAAAGGTAGCAGTTATCACTCATGTAGCTTCATCAAGAAGGTTTATGTCAGACTAACATAATTTCTTTATTTGGAGTGGAGGAGGGAGAGAGATTCTAGACTAGGAGATCAGGGAAATGCTATTGTTGTAATATACCTTGATTTTATTAAAGCATTTGACAGTCCCTAATGCTCATCTTAAAGATAAGATGTAGAGAGAAGAGCCAGATAGTAGTATGGCTAGATAAATTTAGAACTGATTGAATGTCCACGTTCAAAGAGTAGTCATTAATAGTTTTATGTCTGCTTGACAAGAGGTAAGAAGAGTACCCAAGGGTTATATGTTCAGCCATTTGCTGAGCCATGTGCTATTTAATATTTTTTATCAATAACTTTGATAAAAGCATCCATGGTATGCTTTTCAAATATATAGTTAATAGGAAAGTGGGTGGAGTAGCTCAACCATTGGATAAGTCAAAATTCAAAAAGATCTTGGGTGACTAGTTAGAACATTAAGCTAAGTAGAATAAGATGAAATTGAATAGGGAAAAATGTAGTTTTAACCTCAAGTTCAAAAAATAAATTTCACTAAGTCAAGATAGGAAGCAAGGGATATGTTTAGAAAGCAGTTATTGAGAAAAATCTGGATTGTTTAGTGGACTGTATGCCCAATATAAGTCAACAATGTAATATGGGACCAAAAAAAGGAAATGAGACTTGAATTGAGAAGTATAGTGTGTGTGATCAATCAATCCTCATGTGCCATAAACTTAGGTTCTTTCGCTTTCTCATGACTCTGTAGCTTATCAATGTTCTTTCAAGAACATGGCACTGAAAAATTCATAAATACCTACCAGAAGGGGAGGGGAAGGGAGAAGAGATCAGAGGAAACTTTGTGGAAGAAATGCCATTAAACAGTCTTGAAGGAGGAGAAGGATTCTGAGAGGTAGAGATGAAGAATGAGTAGTTTGTAGGCTTGGGGTACAATTTGTGCAAATCCATGGAAGTGGAAGATGGAATATCCTTAACTTAAGGAATGACTGAATGAATTATATATATTAATATATCAGCATTAGTGCTATAATATAAGAAATTATGAAATGGATGGTTTCAGATAGATATGAGAAGGCTTAAATGAATTGTTAGGGTGAACAGAGCAGAAATCAGACACATATATAATAACAACAACTTTGTTAAAACAACTTTGAAAGCCTTTGAACTCTGATTATTCCAATGAGCAACTCCAGTTCCAGAGGACCAATGGTGAAGCTTACTACTCGTCTTCCATTGAAGAGCTTAGAGATTCAAGATACAAAATGAGAAATATGTTTTCAGACATGATCAATAAAGGAAGTTGTTATGCTTAAAGATGTATATTTTATATTTGCTTCAAGGGTTTTTGTTTTTCCTTTTTTTTTCCAGTGAGGAGAAGAGGGAGACAAAGTATATTTTTGTTTATTGAAAAGAATTAAATTTATTTTTTAAGAAATCAATATTGTCATTGCTACTGAAAAGAGAGTATCAATCTATTCTCCTGTGACTCTACTTACCATCCCTATGACTTTTCAAACCAAAACATCCCTCAGAGGCAACCACTTTGCTAGATATATAGTCTCTTCCTATTAGAGTATAAGATTCTTGAGGTCAAAGATTTTCTCACTCTTCTATTTGTATCCTTGGCAGTTAGTACAGTGCTTCTGCATACCATTCATTTCATTATTGGCTACTTTACTCATTATCACCCCTGTCTCCCCTGTCTCCCCTCTCTACCTTGCTTCTTGTATCGAGTTCCAGTTAATCCCAGTTAAGGAGATATCTTCAACATGTCTAAAGTTTGTCTATCGACTTTCCCCCAAAGTCTGCCCCTTTTACTATCTTCACTGTTTCTGTTAATGACACCCCTAACCTCCCAGACACAAAACCCAGGAGTCAAAGGTTCATAAGATCATCCATCTAGAAATGACTAATAGATAATCTACTCTAACCCCTACATTTTATAGGTTCAGAGAAGTTAACTGTCTTGCCGAAATTCCTACAGGTAATAAGTGACAAAGACCAGGTGGAATCTAGGTCATCTGATTCCAAAACCAATGTTGCTGGGTGTTTTTTTCTCTTTTTTCCTTGCTGCTTCCAACTGAGTTTGCCATCACGAAAGGTGTTCAAGCAGAGGCCAGATGTGCTGGAGCAGATTTAAAGTACTGAGTCTCACACTACCTCGTTCTAGAAGTGCTGAATAAGTATTTAAACTATCCATGATTCTGTAATCCTATGGGTATTCCCCACAGATATTGGGATTTAAATCAGCATTGACATTTAAATAAGGGATGACTGAAGAATGCCATAGAGCTCTTCCCTTTCTACCACTTGCTTTCCTGGGATGGGTCTCTGGGCTCTCTTAAACTACTTAAAGTCTACCTCCCAAGAAGATACATACACATGCACATATACATACACATATAATTAAACATATACACATATAGTACATATTTCAGTTATAATCATATATACACATGTTATATACACATACATATACATATACACATATAATACACAGGGACCTAGGTGGCACAGTAAAGTACTGAACCTGAATTCAAATCCAGTCTGAAGAACTTACTAGCTGTATGACCTGAAGCCAGTCACTTAGACTCTGTCTGCTTCAGTCCCTATATCTGTAAAGTGGGGAAAATGATAGCATCTACCTCATGGGGCTGTTATGAGGATGAAATGAGGTAATTTTGTAAAGCGTTTTACAAACTTTGAAGGACTATGTAAATGAGAACTGTCATTATTACCAATGAAATTTACCATATCTCTTCCCAAAAGGGTGCTGATCTCTTGCCTAGAACTGTCGGAAACAGCCCTACCTGGAGACAGGTGGTCAGACTAAATGACTTCAAAATATCCAATCCAGATGCAGAATTTCAAAAGACAGTAAGAAGTCTGAATTCAAAGCCCTGATTTTGTAACCTTTAATTAGCATCTTAGATTTGCATATTGAGTCCTTTATTTTCCTTATTTGAGGAAACTGAATCCTCATTGGAGCCAGAATACCTCTAAGAGAAAAAGAGATGGTGCAGGTAATAAATTGTAGCTGTCTAACCTCCTGAGTGAGATAAATTCTGTCTCCCATACAGACCCATTCAAAGCACAATTTATTATCCTTCAAACAATGGGATGTATTGTACCATAGATCAGAGCAGTGCTGCCCTTGGGTGGGGAAGGGAGGGAGGCCCACAGAAACAGGCTCTCATTTTTCCTACTGATCCCAACACTGCTAAGAGGCAGCAGGAGGACATCAATCCAAATTATAGGTGGGGAGATGGAAAGACAGGGTCAGGGAGAGGAACTCTCCGGGGAAATGGAAGGGACCTCCATGAAGCATCTGCAGAGCAAAGGGAAAAAGGGGTCTGAATTCAAGAGGAGAGAGGATGGTGAACGAAGGGAAAGTTCTGCCTAAGGTGAAGAGACTCTCTTGACAAGGGGTTAGAAGTTTCAAAGCAGCGCCTAGACACTTTCTGCTTGCTTATTAGGAGGTGGCTTTGTTCTGAGCTGTTCCAAAAAAAGACCAAACATCCAGAGAAACAGCTCTGCTCTGTTCTGTGGAAAGTTCAGTGGGAGTTATGGAGTGTGGAGCAGTGGTGTGAAGTAGTGCAAAAGAGGACTGAGGTGAGAGACAGAGAGTTGACTTTAGTTCTCTGCCAACTAACTCTTGGGCTTTTACTAGCCTCTTCCAGGCTCTCATTACCTCTCACGGAGACTACTGTGGTGCTCTGCTTGTATTTGTATCCCTAGCACTCAGCACATTTCCTGGCACATATTAAGTGCTTAATTAATGTTTGTTTTCTTCCTTCATTCCCTCCCCTCTCTTTCTTTCGTTCTTTCCTTCCTTCCTTCCTTCTTTCTTTCCTTCCTTCCTTCCTTCCTTCCTTCCTTCCTTCCTTCCCTCCTTCCTTCCTTCCTTCCCTCCTTCCTTCCTTCCTTCACTCCTTCCTCCCTTCCTGCATTCCTCCTTTCCTTCCTTCCTTCCTTCCTTCCTTCCTTCCTTCCTTCCTTCCTTCCTTCCTTCCTTCCTTCCTTCCCTCCTTCTAATAGGATTCTCACCTTTTTATCTCTCCCCTCTCTAATCCATTATTCACACAACTGGCGAGATAATCTCTCTAAAGGCTGTCTGACCATGTCAATCTCTTGTTCAAGAACTCTCCAAGATTTCCTATTGTTTCTTGGGTAAAAAATGTACACCTTGCCGTTTTTTGCAATTTGGCTCCAACCTGCCAGTTCCATATCCCTAGAATGTGCTCCATTCTCATCTCTGCTTCTTAGAATCCCTCGACACCTTCAAGGCTCATGTGCCGCCTTCTGCAGGTTCCCTTTCCTGATTGCCCTAATTTTTAAAGCTCTCCTCCCTTCCAAATCATCATTTTTCTGGCTACTTGTTTATTTGTCGCATAATCACAGTATTTGCCATGAGAAGGGACCACAACTGCCCTCTAGGTGCATCAGCACCTGAAAGTTTAGGTCCAATATAATGTGAGTGATTATTCAGCCTCTGCTCAGGGTCTGAGAAAACTAGCGACTGGAATTGATGGGCCTGGAATCAAGAAGAGCCTAAGTTTAAATCCCACCTCAAATACTGCCTAGCTGTATGGCCCTGGGCAAGTCACTTAACCTCCCTCAGTTTCCTCAACTGTAAAATGAGCATAATAATAGCACCTACTTCTCAGGGTTTTTTGAGGATCAATGTGACAATATTTTTAAAGAGCTTAGCCTGTCACATAGTAGGCACTTAATAATTTTTGTTTCCTAATGAGGGGAAACTTATCACCTTTTGAGAAAATCTATTCCACTTTGGTTCAGTTCCAAATGTCAGGTATGTTTTTGAGTTTTTTTGTTTTGTTTTATTTTGTTTCCCCTCTGACATCAAGCCTAAATTCTTTAGGATATTTATCCTTTGTTCTTGGTTCTGTCTCCAGGTGCCAAACAACATAAATTGAATGGTGCAATGGCTCTCATATCAGAAAACATAGATTCAAATACTCTGATATCCTTGGGCAAGTAACTAAACTTCTCCAGGCCTCAGTTTATTCACCTCAAAAATGAAGGTTTTGGACTAGATGGCCTCTGGGTTCCCTTCTAATACTAGATCCTTTCCCACATGACAGTCTTCCAAAATACTGAAAACAGTTATCTATGACTCTCCCCCTGTCTTCCAAGTCTTCTCTTCTCCAATATAAATCTCCCAAGCTCCTCCAACACCATCTTACGTGACATGAACTCCAGACACTTCACTGTCTTAGTTTCTCTCTCATATACTCTACAGCTTACCAACATCCTTTTTTTTTTTTTGAGGGGGGAAGGCAAGGCTTGTCCAAGGTCATACAGCTGGTAAGTGTGTCAAGTGTCTGAGGCTGGTTCTCTATTCACTGCACTACCTAGCTGCTCCTACCATTATCCTTCTTAAAATGTAAGACCAGAACTGAAAACAGTACTCAAGCACTCTGTCCAACCAGGGTAGAGGTCAGAGGAACTATCACATCCTTATCCCCTCTGATCAGAAGTGAGGACTGAAATGAGGCTGGTAGACAGTGAAGAAGCACCTTCTTCCTTCTGTTTCTTTGTGCCCTTTTGGTATCTTTTGATGCTCCCCCCCTTCCCTTAGGCCCCTAGGAACCTCAGGCCTGAGTCAGCCTTTTCTGTCTAGGAGCAAAATTACAAGACAATGAATGAAATTGTAGATATTTTCAGTAGTAAGTAAGAAAAGGGTTTAATCCACATTAAAGGACTAGTAACTATATCATTCCTGCCCAGAGTCTCTCCATTTGAAAAGAGAAATGCCTATTGACTGCAATGCTTGACCAAAAATGAATGAATATCTATTGGAGGAAATTAAATGACATCAGATTAGGAAAAGAAGAATCGTAGAATATTAGAGCAGAAAAGGATCTTATACATCTAGTTCAGCCCCCTTATTTTATTTTTAAATTAAATTCTATTTTTTAAATGAACAAAAATCAATTTTTTTTCTCTCTTCCATCTCCTACCTCCCTCTGGAGGGAAAAATCTGGTGGAAGTGATGCCTCTCACTACAGGCTAATGCTTTTCCCTCCAGTTAGATATAAGCACCAATGGCAGGCCCCATTTTTTTTTCCTTTGGCCATAATATCCATAATGTCTCCTCTGGTAGTTTGCCCATAATAGATGCTTAATAAATGATTGTTAGGATGAGTTGGATTAGCCAGGTGGTGCAATGAAAAGAGTGCCAGTCCTGAAGTCAGGAAGACAGGCCTCAGACATTTACTAGCTGTGTGACCCTGGGCAAGTCATTTAACCCTGTTTGCCTCAGCTCCTCATCTGTAGAATGAGTTGGAGACGGAAATGGCAAACTCCTCCAGTATGTTTACCAAGAAAACTCCAAATGGGGTCACGAAGGGTTAGACACAACCGAAAATGACTGAAAGAAGAGAATAAGCAGTAGATTGAGCACTAGGCCTAGAGTAAGGAAGATCTGAATTCAAATCTGGCCTCAGACACTTCTTAATAGCTGTGTGACCTTGGTCAAATCACCTAAACTTCATTTGTCTCAGTTTCCTTAACTCTAAAATGGGTTTTATAATAGTACCTACTTCCCAGTTTGTTGTAAGGATCAAATGAGATAATGCTTGTAAAGTGTTTAGCACAATGTCTGGCATGAAGTGCTACATAAAATACTAGATATTCTTATTACCTCTCCCTCCAAGCTTCTGCTTCTATGAGACGAGAGGCTGACTTATGTGACCTCTAAATTCTCTTCTAGGTTTGAAATATTACCAGAACTAAAAACTAAACAGACCCTACCCTCAATAAACTTACGTTCTAGTGAAGGAACACCCTATATTCACAAATAAATGCAACACAAAGAAAACTACATGAGGAAAATTATGAAGGGAAAGAATGCTAACATCCTGAAGATTAAGAAAGGTTTCAAACAGAGATAGCAATGGGCTAAGCCTTGAAGGCAGATAAACATTCTAAAAGGTGTGATAAAGGAGTCTATCTTAGGAATTGGGAGATAGCCTGTGTGAAGCCACTGAGACACAAATTGAAGTACTGAGTTCCGGAAAGTCAGTTCAATTTGGCTGAAATGAAGAATTCATGAAATAAGGCAGGATTGTGAAGGGTATGAAATGTTAGACTAAACTTGTATTTTATCCCAGAAGCAATGGGGAACCACAGAAGGTTTTTGAGTATGTGAGTGACATGAATAGAACTATGCCTTAGGACATTGCTTTTTTCCCCCCTTTGGGCAGCATCTGATAGATGAATTGGAGGGGAAGGAGAATAGAAACAGGAAGACCAGTTGAATCTTGATTACGATAGTCCAAGGAGAAGTAATGAAGACCTACCTGTTCTAGGATGCTAACTGTGTGACTGAAGGAACAGGACTAAAGAGGAGAAATGTTGTAGAGGTGGTATCATTAAGACTTGGTAACCAGCTGGATGTGGGGGATGAAGGAATGGGAAAGATATAACTTTAAATTTGCTTGGGAAGGTAGTGCCATCCTCTGAGTCTTAATTAGCACAAGGCTACTAGGATTTTGCCCCAGGACACACATATGTTATAGGACAAGAACGGGAATTCATAGTTTCTTTCCCTAGAGTATCAAATCCTAGGGGCAAGGAAGAGTACCAGAAAAGGAGCTCTAAGTGTGAAAGGACACCGTGGAGAGGAAACATTACCCACACTCCAAATACTGCCACTTTCCCTACTACCATTTTGTCAGGATGGCACATGCCTTGGACAGATTGTCTATCTTGCCTGGCATGGGGATCTACACACTGAGGAACACCTAAGATCTACATGTGATCAGCAGTGATATAGATGAGAGCCAGTCTCAAGGTGTCTGTAATGGGAATGGGAATTTGAAGATCTTCCCTGCCCCTTAATAGACCTAGGGGGGAGTTTGAAGACCTCCCCTGCTTTGAAAGTAAACTCTGCCCCTTAATAGGCTGAATGTAATTACATGGAGTCTGTGATGGAGGGAATTTGCTAAAGGGTGCAGCAGAGCCCACAGGAAGCTTCCCTGCTGTGAAGATAAACTCTGCTCCCTAATAGGCAGTATATAGTCATATATACAATGCATATAGTATATATAACAGTATATACAGTCACATGGAGCCTATGGTGAGAGAAGTTTTGCTGAAGGGAAGCAGAGTCTGTAGGAAGCCAGTCAGAGCTAGCCAGACACTGGGGAGGAGAGAAGATGCTCATTAAGGAAATAGAGAGGTTTGTGAGTATATATTGACCTTGTGTTGGTTTGTGGGAAGGCATATTGGTTTGTGGATGAAGGATGCTGTGGCTCTCAGAATTATTATAGCTTCTGAATATCTTTGGTACTATGATGGAAGTGGCTTACTGGTTTGGGGATTCATTTTTCTGGTGTCTAAATAAATGTTTCAGTTCTATTCTCTACCTGGAGAATCTGGTATATTTTGCAATCAAATGTCATGCAATACTTATAGTCATGGTCTTTATTGTGATCGTGGGTGCTGTAAATATTGCATTGGAGCTACAGTGTCCCACAGTCTTAATTGTCACACTGTGATGCCATCATGAATGCACCCAACCTAAGCAGACTTTCTGTCTGCCACTTAGCCTAGGCATGAGTCCTCTCAGAAATCTGGCATATGGCTTCATATGCTTACTTAGAGTTTTTTGAGATCTCTTTAACCACCATTACCTTCAACTGAATTTGTCTCTAGTACCAGAATTCCTTGTTCCAGCTCTTGGTGTTCCCAACAGAAATAAAGAAGTTTAGAGAACTAACAGTTTTAGGTAGAGATAACATGCTCTGTTTTAGATATTTGGAGTCTGAGATGTCTTTGGGACATTCAAATGAAAATGTACAATAGGTGGTTGGTATTATGGGGCCAGTATTTCAGAGAGAGATTTAAGTTTTGTATTAGATTTGGGAGTCAATTCAATTCAATGAATATTTATTAAGTACCTAAATAATGTATGCTAGGCACTGTGCAAAGTGCTAGGGACACAAGCAAGAGAAAGAGACAGTCCCTACCCTCAAGGACCTTATAGTCTAATGGAAGAAGGCAACACATAAATGGAAGCTAAAAAAGGAGGAGGGGAGGAAAGAGGGTACCTGGTGCAGGGGCATATTGTTCCATAGAGTGGAAGCCATCAGAGCTCTTGATGGGGAATGGAGTTTATAGGAGGACTTTGGAAGAGTTTAGTTCTCTATCATCCAGCCTTCCAATCAGAGAGGAGAGGCAGCTGAGGGTGAATTGAGAAGGTGAAGAATATCCAAGCCTGACTCATTTTTTTGTGGTAATGAGATTTCAAGTGATCAGCTAATGGGGTTGTTCCATGGAGCAGAAGCCAAGCAGAGCTGCTGTTGAAGCATGGAGTTATGTGATTGTGGTGTTATTTGTGTAGATAAGTGTGGATATAGCATGGGCTCCAGTGGAGCACTCATACTTTATCTCCCACTCTCCTCACTTCCAACTTACATTTACTCTAGAAGATCTGGGGAATATGTAGAGGGCAAAAGATCAGCCATGACCACATCCCTATGGCTACAATTCACTCTGGGGGTCTTAAGGATAGCTCTTGGTATATGTGGGGGTAGGGGGGAGTGGAATACATATGCACATGGATGTATATATGGATATATGGATGTTCTACATACCACTGTGGCTCCTGAAACTCCACTGATATGCTTCCTATTTACACAAATCAGATGCAATAACACTAATGACTAGTTTAAACATAAATCATTTAGCAAATGAGAAGGCAAAAGCAATAATTATAACATTAATTCAATGGAAGGCAAATGCAGAAATAATCAAAACATAACAATCCATCAATAAACTTATACCCACAAATGCACATAGTTTGGAGGGAATGTAGAGAAAGTGGACACTTACAAAATACTTACCAATAATGCACACAAGGAGAAAAACCCACATGCTTGGGACAACTCATGATCTAACCTCAGGCCAGGAATTTGGCAGTCTCATTTCAGAAATAGTCTGCACTTGTTCTTCTGAATATTTCCATTCTCCTTTTAGAAAAAGCTGCTTTTCTGCTACTCTCATGCTGCTGAAACGATATTAAGTTATTTCAATAAAGAACTAGTATTATATTCTTTCAGTGAAACAGTAGTCCTGTTTGGTGGTGCAGCTTTCTAGGTCTGAATCTTTGATTTGTTACTGAAGCAGTGTTAAGCTATTCCAAAGAAAAGAAGTTCCTTGAAGCCAGAGAACTGCGAAGCTCTTCAGATCTGCTCTCTGGACAATGCAGACGAGCCCCACCAGTTCTTCACAAAGGGGAAGAGAAGGGAAAGGGAATAAGCATCTACACAGTTCCTAGTATGTGCCAGGCACTGTGCTGAGCACTTTACAGATTATTCTCTCATTTGATCCTCATGACAATTCTGCAAATTAGGTGCTGTTATTATCCCTTTTTGCAGATGGGAACTGAGCTATTTTACTAAAATAATTTATCAGTGCTTCTGCAGTCTGAGAATAGCAGAGAAATGCCTTTGTCTAGTAGGAGAGTGAAGAGTATCAGAAGAATGTATCTGGGCTTTTAATAGAGCTCAGCTCTATACTCTGACCCCTACCTCCTTCAATGGACCCCTAAACTCCAAACAGCAGAAATTTGCTCAGGCTGTGATAACATCTGCATGGCTATACTCTGTATTACTGGGTCAGAGAGCTGAGGAACCAAGGGAATGGAGCAAGATATTGTAAATGGGGAAACAATGTGGCACTTCATTAAATCTGAGGGAAAGAGTCCAGCATCCAGTTGGGACCAGTTCTATCTCCTCAAAAGTTCAGGAAACTGAGGTTAAATGATTTGCCTAGGATCACATAGTTACTAAGCATCTAAGGCTGGGTTTGAATTCAGGTTTTCCACTTCAATACCTAGCTGCTTCACAAAGCAGCATTCTGCTTTCTCTGATAAGGTCCCTGTAGGTACAGTGCTCTCCTACAGTAAAAATAGCTCCTATATCAACTGTAAGGTCTGCCTGCCCTCTATCACTTCTCAAATCATAGATAGCATTAAAAGGGATGTACCAACACATACAGCCAGTTCTACTCCATCCAACCAGTTTCAAGAAGCTACAAAGCGGTCTTCCAAAATAAGGTCTCAAAAATTTTAGCCTGTGTGACTTTAGCTAGTTCTCTCAGCTGACCTAGTCTGAAGCAACTTTTTTCAAATATTTTTATTGATGTATTTCATTTTTTACATCACCATAGTTTTCCCAAATATCCCTCTCAAAGAGCCATCCCATATAATAAATAGTATTTAAAAGGAAGGGAGAGAAAAAGGGAGAAAATATCAGTATATGAACATAGCTTAATTTTGTAATATGCACTTGGTTTTTTGTGCATGTTTTTTCTTCCCATTTACATTTTTGTATATTGTTCTCTTAAGTCTTTTTTTACTTCACTCTATATCAGTTCATGGAGATCTTTCCATGCTTCTCTGTATTCATCACATTTGTCATTTCTTACAGACCGGCAGTGTTTCTTTTTGCTTTGTCAGCATGACTGGAACTTCTGTTTTTTGAGTTCAGAAGTTTTGGGCAGTATTTTTATATTCTTACATCATGGTATTTAGGTGTTTTAACTTGCTTAGGTTACCACTAGATCCTTAGGTTTTCTCTATACGTGTGTCTTCCAGATCAACGTATATTGAGATAATGTTTTCTTTTGAGATTATTGCTTTTTGCTTCTATTCTTCCAGACTGGCCTTCACTTCTGTGTATTCGAATTCCTGATCAGTTGTCCTCTCTTAAGTTCTTTGGTCAGACTTTACACCATGGATTCAAGTGTTCTTCTTCTGCCAGTTATTTCTTCTATGCAGGCCATATATTCTGTTTTTATAACTCTCATTTCTCTATTAAACCACTCAGGAACAGCATATCATAGGTTCATCCTCTCCTCAAAATCCACAGGGTTCTTCTCTGCCTCATCAGGTCAGTGGAATCATTTTTCTTTGTATTGTGGTATTCATTCATAGATGTTTGAACTCATTTACTAGATCCATAAGCCATTACATTTCCTTCTGCTGTTAATGTCAGTACAAATATTGATTTACCTGTTTATTCTCAAGATATCTGAGTTTTCTTCCTCTTGATATCTTTGGTAATTTCAATTGTCTCCCCCCCCCCCCCCCTCTTATTTTCCTCTATTACTCACTTTCCTACTCCTTCTTCTCTGTTGGTAGTTTTTCCTGGAGAATGGATCTCAAAGCATCTAAACTTCCTCTTACAGTGGGAAATTCACAGTTCATCAGACCATCTTTGCCCCAAGTGACCTTTGGGGAGATAGAACTGGTCCCAACTGGATGCTGGACTTTCCCTCAGATTTATTGAAGTGGCACATGTTTCTCCCATATGCAATATTCTGCTGCATTCCCTTGGTTCCTCAGCTCTCTGACCCAGTAATGCAGAGAATAGCCATGCAGCTGTTATCACAGCCTGAGCAAATTTCTGCTGTTTGGAGTTTAGGTATCCACTCGAAAGAGGTAGGGGTCAGGGTATAGAGTTGAGCTCTATTATAAGCCCAGATATATCTGAACTATGCATGACCTGCTGGGCTATACCATTTTTCTTCTGAGACTCTCCACTCTCCTACTAGACAAAAGCGTTTCTCTGTTATTCTCAGACTGCAGAAGCACTGATAAGCTCTTTTAGTAAAATAGCTGCATTATACTCTTTCTGCGACAAGCATGTCCCTTAAGCCTGGAATTTTGCAGAGCTATGCAGGTCAGCTCTCTGGACTCTGTGGACTTTCTCCCTCTCTTAATTCAGAGAGGGCAGTAGAGGACAACACAGTCATGGCCCTAAAGTAATTTCCCCTTCTCAAGCTGTAGATGGTGCAAAAAAAGCATGGCAGACATGCCTAGCCCACTCTTCAAACTAGAGGATTCTGTTTTCCTCCAATCAACTCCCAACAATAGAACTCTCTTCTCATTAAATCAGCCCCCAGAGCAGCTACAGTCTGTCTTTCTGTATTCAGATCTCAAGCTGTAGATGTTACCAAAGAACAAAGCTGACTAGTCTGGCCATCTCTTCATCTACAACAGAAGATTCTACTTTCTTCCAATCAGCTCTCAAAATTAGAACATTCATCCAATCAGCTCCCAGCAGTAAAATCAGTTACCCCCTAGCACTAGATCAGCTCAGCCATTTTTTACATCAGTTAGTCTTCTTGCCTCTGAGTTGCTTTCAAATAAAAATTCTCAGTACATTTATCTGATTACAATTCTCTCAAATCTCCAGGGCTTCTTCAAACTGCTTTTCTATGAGTTTTCTTATGCAAATGTTCCTTCTGACCAACTTCAACAAATAAGACGTCAATATCGGAAAAGGAAAGACCTTATACTGTGATCCTATGAAGTTGAGTACCAGGAAAATTGAAGGTATCAGACTTAGCTTCATGGAGAAAATGGTACCTGAGTTGAGCCTTGAAGAAAAACAAGGATTCTGAGAGGCAAAGATGAAGAGAGAGTGCATTCTAGGAATGAGTAAAATTATATCCCTATGAAACCTCACCAATTAATTTCTCAAGAACAAACAAAAGAACTAGGTTGCTTGGCAGGAAATCAAACCTTGCCTCCCCGTACCTCTTACCTCTGCCACCTCCAAGGTCTCCCCACTTCCCCTCCGTTCTTAGTTGGCTGCACTATCTGTGATCTCCAAGTTCCCTTCCAGGGAGGAACTAGAGGCATTTTTTTTCCCCAAAGCAGCCAAGGGCTGCTGTTGGAAATAGTACTATTCCTATCCAGAGCTCTGGTTAAAAGTCTGTCACAGAAGGACTTCAAAGTCAGTGACCTGAATACCGGCACTAATTAGCTGCCTGTTCCTCAGAATTTCACCTTTCCTGGTCCTACTAATGAATAGGAAACAGAGGACCTGGGCAGGGCTAGGCTAAGCTTTCAGCAGAGGAAAAGCCCACATACTTTAATCAATAAAGAGTCAGGGCCTTAGGAAAGAATGACAAAGAAAATAACTTTTATTCTCTTTCAGTTAAAAGTTTATTCTTTTCCCCAAAGGAGTCATGTTAATGAAGAGCTCTCTGCTTTGCAATTGGATTTGATTTTTATCAAACCTCCCTAGTCTTCTGCATGGATGTGACCTTCCACTCAATCTTTTGCCCTGCTGCTTTCACTTCCTCCTCCATGCTCTCTCTCTGACTCTGTTCTGGAGGTGGTTTCACTACAGAGAACCCTCACGATCCCTTTGAAAGAAGGGTTCAATTCCTGGAAACTGCTCAGCCTCTCCCATTCCCTTCCTAAGACGAGTGATCCTCTGGCTGCGGAAGGACTTAGGAACTATGAAGATGGCCATGAAGGGAAAGGAGAAGGAAAATAAGAAGGGACTTCTTTAAAATGGGAACTTTCATCTTTTGAATTTACTCTCCACACTTCACTAAGTCATTCTTGGTATTCCTCCGGGACAAAGGTTTTAAAGTTAAGAAGTTGGAAGATATATTAACTATCATCTGTCTCTTCAACCCTCATTTTAAAGAGGAGAAAACTGAAGTCCCCAGCAGCTAATAATAATAATAATAATAACTTACATTGATATCACACCTTAAGGTTTGCAAAGTGCTTTCCATCTGCTATCTAAATTGGTCTTCAAAATTATTCTGTGAGGTACATGTTATTATCATTCATATTTTACAGGTGAAGAAAGTGAGCCTAAGAGGTTAAAGATTTGCCCAACTCAAAGAAATAAGGGTCTCAGTGCCCACATTTCTGTAGTCACTACTATGGGGGGAGGCTGAGACTGAGACACACCATCTCCCAACTCTGGACATTTTCACTATCTCCCATACTCTCTTTCCTCAACTCTGCTTCCTGGCTTCCTTCAAGTCTCCAGTAAATTCAACCTACAGAAAGCATTTCCCAATTTTTCTTAATTTTCGTGCCTTTTTTAATTGATAAATTCCTATTTATTTTATATAAAATTTGTTTGTACATAATCCCATGCTGCTTCCTTCATTAAATTGTGAATTCCTTTAGGGCAAGCCCTGTCTTTTGCCTTCCTTTGTAGCCTCATTGCTTAGCACAGTGCCTGGTCCATGGTAGGTACTTAATAACTGTTTATTGACTAATAGGTGGAACACTTAAGCTTAGGAGTTCTGAGCTATAATAGAACTCAAGCATTATCTGCCCTATCAATACCAGAATGGTCAATTCCATACCTGGAGGGCCACCAGCCTACCAAAGATGGACTGAAATGTCCTAGATCAGAAATGGAGAAGGTCAGAGATCAACAAGGGGATCAGACCTGGAATTCCAGTCTCCAAAAAACAATGATAATAATAAGGAACTTGCCCAGGTCACATAGTTAGGGTCAGAGATAGGTTTAGAATCTAAGTTTTCCCCACCTAATCCAATACCCTTTTCACTATATCAGAAGCCTAGGATGAACTTTTTTTTTTTAAGTTAGAAGCTGGTGGAGGTCAGGAAAGAAAACATGGAAGACACAAAGATCGTCAGAGGTGTGAGGTTCTGGAAACAGGATTTTCCAGCCTGCATTGTAGGGCTTGGTCCTCTGGATAATGAGAATGAGGCTTGACTCTTCAGTGCTGGGACCTGTTCTGAGAAGGATTGGGATTCAATCTTGACCCCACCACGTCCTGCCCATGTGATTCTTCACAGCTTTGGCCTTTCATTCCTATGTATTTAAAATGGGGGATTTAAAATTCCAGTTTTAAATCCAGTCCTAGGAAACCCCTTAGGCTCAGTGGCCTAAGAAGGAGAAGTCCTGAGATTCTGTTTTATATATATTTTATATATATATCTATATATATATATATATATATATATATATATACACATATACACACACACATATGTATATATATATATATATGTACATACACACACACACACACACACACACACATATATATACACACATAATTTTTTAAAATTTTTTCTGAGCAGGATAGCCTCAGGCTCCAAGGCTCTAGGGGTCTAAATTTTGGGATATGTGATCACTCCCTTGATTGCTTTGTTTTCTGTTTTTGCTTTTTATTTTTTTTTTAATTTTTGTTTATTTTTAGTTTACTGTTTTTCTTTTTAAAGAAAGGAATATTTTACTAAATACTCTGCTATTATTATTCAGTGATTTTTCAGTCATGTCTATCACTTTGTGATCCTATTTGAGGTTTTCTTGGCAAAGAAACTGTAGTGGTTTGCCCATTTCCTTCTCCAGTTCCTTTTATAGATAAAGAAATTGAAGCAAAAGGACTTAAGTGACTTGCTTAGGGCCACACAGCTAGTAAGTGTCTGAGGCCAGATTCAAACTCATGAAGTCTTCCTGACTCTTAAATCCAGTGCTCTATTCACTGTGCCGCCTAGCTGCCCCTCCCTTGAGTACTTTGGGTGTAATTCCCATTCCTAAATTTGTATCCAGGTAAAATTAGATTAAAATGAAGACTTCTGAGTGAACAACAAGATTGCAGACTAGACATTTTCTCTGGTCTGTATCATCATACCTAGGGCAGCTACTAGCACAGATTCTTAGATCTGCTTTTCTAAAGGAAAGCAACTCAAAATGGGTTAACAATCTCACTTTAATCAATCAAACACATAGCATTTACCTAGTTCAGGGGGAAAAGTCAGCACCCTGAACTTCAGAGAATGCAAACACAAGTTACACAAGTTACAAACAAACAGAAAAACAGATCAGCAGACAGATTCCAGCGCCTGACCATTACATCAGTCACCTATTCAGATACCAGAGAGGGAAGCACCAACATCTGGGTTTTTCACAGCCGGGGGGCTCAACGGCTGCCCAGGGTCTCTTCTGGCCAAATCACACAACTCTTCTCAAAGTGAGCCCCAAACCAAAACCTCACATCAGGGCGTATATATAGCCTTCTCCTGGCTTGGAGGATGTCACAAGCCCTCTTGACCCACTGCCCAATCACAAAGCTACAAGGCACAGGCATTCCTGAAAAACAAGCCTCCCGCCACAGGCTCCACATGACCACATCCAGCCTATTAGGGCACAGACTATACTTTCAAATAGGGGAAGTTTCTCAGAGTCACGTAGCCAGTTTAGCAAAGGGCTGAGGGGCAGAGAAGATCTTCAGATTCTCATGACATGGTCCCTACAACTTCTCAAATTCATCCAAAATGGAAATTACACACCGAAGACAAAGCAAATTTAGCTATTTCCATGATCTTGGACATCAAGAATCCAAAAGAAGTTAAAAAAAAAAAAAAACCAACCCAGGAACTGATACTCACTGACCTTAAGTTCACTCAGCACTCCTTCTCCACCATCCATACTACCAGGCATTATCAGACCCAAGGACTTGACACAGACCCACATTAAAACTCTTTTCCACACCCTGGTACTCCCTCCCTCTTTCTTGTACCATGGAGACTACAGCTCTAGGTTGCAGAAGTTCACCTAGAACTTGACAGCTAGCTTGGCCACAGCCCTTCAAGAGAGAAAGAACCAGTGCTGCAAGGCTCTGAATTGTCAATGCTCAGCCAGGGAACTGAATAATAGAGGGAGAATGAGACAGATCAAGACAGGACACATGAGGGACTGTGCCATACTACACCAAGCATGAGGGGAAGAGCCCAGCATCTAACTGGGGCCGTTTCGGAACATCCAGAAGTAATTTGGCACAGAGGCTGGCAAGCCAAGAATTGTCAAGTGTAGAAGGAAGCTGAGACGCTTTGAGATGTAACAACAGAAGGAAATACGGCTCTGGATTTAGTAAATGAATTCAGGCATTTATGAATAAATATTGTAAAATAATAGAAAATGATTCAGTCCTTGATGAGACAGAAGACCCTGTGGTATTTGAGGAGAACATGGAGCCACAATATACCATTCCTGAGTGGTTTAAAAGAGAAATGCTAATTATGAGAGTGCAATTTATGTTTTACGCAGCAAAAATAATGAACAAAGTAGAAAAACTTAAATCTGCAATAAGTCTCAGCAAAGAAACAAAAGAGACAACAATAGATTGAGAATGCAAACACACAGAAGTGAGGGACAACCTAGAAGAGGTAAATTTAAAAAAAACAACAACGTTAAAAGAAAATACACTCACTATGCAAGCAAAATACCCTGATCTCAAAGACAGGCTGAGCAAGCACAGCCTGAGGACTGTGGGTCTCCTGGAAGAACATTACAGGATTAAAAAAAAACACCTTCATGCTGTAATGAAGGAAATAATAGAATTGTTCAGAAGTTCTGAACACAGAAAACGGAATTTCGATCGACAGGATTCACAGGTCACTCCTGTCCGGGAGTGAAAACTTGAAAACTTCTCAGAACGTGTCTTGGGATTTGGTGCCCGTTTTGACTGTCAGCTTCCTCCTTCCCCTTTCTTCCCTCCCCCTTCTTAACTACTGCCATATCAGCATTAAGCCCTTTGGGAGTTTTTGACCTCCAACCTTTTTCCCTCCCCCTCCCTTGCTGTGGGACCCTTCTCCCTTTCCCCTGCTGTCAATCAGCATTAAGCTCTTAGCCCCTCCCTTCTTCACTTTGGCCTTTGCCAAATAAGGATAGGGACATTTGAATTGGCTCTCCCCTATTTCCTTGTTTGTTGTAAGCCCGCCTCCCAGCCAATGGGGGAAGGGACAGAAAGGGGAGGGGGAGGGAGCTTGAGGGCATTAGGGTATAAATTCTTGTTCTGTCTTTTGTAATACACCTTCTTTCCCATCCCGTCATGGAGAGGACCACCCTCTTCTCTTAGGGGGAAGAGAAGAAAATGTCCTGTTTTTATCCTGAAAAATCTCTGTGTTCTTGACTAAATTTTGAATGGGGTTTTTCATCCCACATATCCCCAAGGGGGAAAAAAGCCCAAGACTTCAAACTTCAAAACACAGAGTGGTTAAATTTAATAACCCAACTTAGAAACAACAAATTCTGCAGCCATGAGGAGAAAGATTTTCAGATACAAAGAAAAGGACGTTTGAATAACAAGACTATTCCACATCCACTAGAAAAAGGAGGAAGCAATGGAATAATGTGTTAAGAAGAACGCTGGAGCTCAGGATGATCTATCCCACAAATCTGATCTTAACTATACAGGAAAAAAGATGGATGTTCAATAATAAAGAAGAGTCTGAAACATTTTCAGAAAAAAAATAGAACTGAAGAGATCCAATCCTAAATGAAACACAGGAGGACTAAATAAATGAAGTAGGCATGGATAACAACAAAATGACATTAGAAAGACCAGTAAGAGACTGCTTTCTAAAGCACACAAGGGGTCAGGGGGGAAGGTGGAAATCTGGTAGAGATAATGATGGAGAGACAGGCTCAGGGTGTTATAGATAGAACCTGGTGACAGGGGAATTAATTCTTCTTTTGTGGGACTACATTTCAACACAGGAGGGTACATAAAAGGCAGGGAGGAGAACAGGGAATTATAAAGAAGTCTGTGATATGCAGAGATCAAGTCAAGGACTATCAGTGAGGGGAAGGTGACCTCTGTGGTCTCAGAAAGAGAAGAGTCCCCAGGGTGAGGAGGAGGTGGGAAAGATCAAAAAAGGGGGGAAAGGAATGCAGCCTTACTTTAGAAGTGAGAGGGGTTCGCCTGAATATTCCTATAAAAGAGGGATTATGAGTTTACACGGCATGAAACCTGGGGAATTTCATGCTTGAAAAGCCTACTCGTCCTGGAAAGGGTGGAGTTGGAACCCTTGGAGGCAACTGGTACCTGGAGGAATGGGAGAGCATGGATACAGGGAGAATATTTCTAGGCAAACATGGAAAACAAGAGAGGGTATAGATCAATAATGGGAGAATGGAGAATCCTACACCTGTAATTATTGGCATTATTCTGAGAGGCACAATGGAAAAGGGAAATGAATGGGTAAGTCCTACAGGGCAATTGCAGAAAACACCTGGAGGGGAGAGTCTAGAACAGATACCTTGGGAGCTTTGATTGTATGAAGAATATAGAGAAAAGAGAAAGACCAGATGATTATAAAGGTCATGAAGCTGAGAATGAAAGCCTAGAGTAAATAGAAAGAGAAGATGGATAATGAAAAAAGGTGAAGGAAATCTTTTTTTTTGAAAGGGGTACAAAAAATGAAATTTTAAAAGCTGATGAACAGTATTAGCTGAAGGAAAGGAGCAGAAGGGGAAGTCTACTTGACTGAGAGGAAAAAAGAGGGAGAAGGGTAACATTCAGAACATAATGGTCAGAGTTTTGGAACTTGAATTAGGAGGACATGAGTTCAGGTCTCTCCTCTGAAATTTACTTACTTTGTGACAGTGGGCAAGCTCTTTACCCTTCATGTGTCTCACTTTTTTCATCTGTAAAATTATGATGATAGTATCTAGGGTATCACTTAATAGTTGTGTTATTATGGGTAGGTCTCAACTTCTGTGAGTCTGAATTTATTCTCCTATAAAGTGTGAGGAAAAATATTTGACCCCCATCTGCAAAATGAGGAGGTTGAAGCAGATACCTCCAGAGCCCTACCAGCTATAAATCTCTGTTGCTGTGACCTGTATTACCTACCTGGAAAGATTGGTAGGAGGCTTAAAGGAAGATGGCCGGGGCAATCACTTTCTCCCTTTCCACTAAGGGACTCTTGTCCCATGCTCAAAGTTAGACCAAATTCAATCCTAGAGGAGTAGAAAGGTACTCAATATGCAATATGAATCAGCTATGGGACAGATATTTATTTCCCAGATATAAAAGGCTAAATACAAAACATACAAATGTACATTGATGGAGAGACTTAAACAGGATTCGATAACAGTCATAACTACAGCTATACTTTCCCGAGAGGCTGATACTTAAACTTCATCAAAACATAAAAGCAGTTTGCAGGACTGCCAAATAGGCATTAGATTTCCCTGTGGCTCTGCAGTTTGCATAAGTCCCTGGCCATATCTTCTTCTAATCCAGGCCAGGACTTAAATTCATCCTTCTGTGTAAAGAAGAAGCTCTCCTTACCACCAGTCAATTCTGCCCAAAGGACCCAAGATCTCCAAAGCTTTTACACTCTCAAGGTCACCTCCAAGCCTGTACAAATCTCTCTGGAGGCTTATTCTCAGTCACCTACACAGGAAAATGAATTACAAAGAGGAGGAGGCAGTCAGAGGTTCAAGTACAAGCTTGTCTAATTGGGTCCTCCTGATCCAGCTACCATATGGGTACATTCACCATGATTCAAGAGTGAGAGAATTCAGCTCCATCTTTCTCCCCTCGAGTCACTCTATCACTTGATCAGTCTAGGACTTTGGCAGCAGCAGCAGCAGCAGCAATAATAAAAGTAATCATAATGACACAACACACTACTGAGCATCTCATTGCATGAGATCAAAAGGGATTCTTGTCCCTATCTAATGCTGTTATTGTTATTACTGTAGTTCTCATTCCTCATTTAAGAAATGGGCTCGCTATTCAGCTACCATAATGCAGGAATAAAAGAAAGAACTCTGCCCCCATCTCTACTCTTCATAAAAGGAGAGGTATTTGTTATGATAGGAGAGTTGAAGAAAAGGCACTCACTAGAGCTGCCCAAGGGCCAGATAGGTGTAGCAATAGGCAATGGACAGGGTGCTGGAGTCAGGAGACCTGAGTTCAAATCTAGCCTTAGAACTTCCCAGCTGTGTGAGGCTGGATAAATCCCTTAATCCAGTGGTTCTCAACCTTCCTAATGCTGCAACCCTTTAATATAGTTCCTCAAGTTGTGGTGACCCTCAACCATAAAATTATTTTCTTTGCTACTTCATAACTGTAATTTTGCTACTGTTACGAATCTATCTGATATGCAGGATGTATTTTCATTGTTACAAATTGAACATAACCCACAGGTTGAGAACCACTGCCTTAACCTATCTGCCTCAGTTGCCTCAACTGTGAAATGAGGGTCATAGTAGCATCTACCTCACAGGGTTATATTGAGTATCAGAGAAGATAATAATTGTAAAACTCTTAGCCTAGTTCAGATCATGTAGTGGGTGCTTTAAAAATGTGGTTCTTCTCCCAACCTCTTTTAAAAGTTGTTCTGAGGGGTAACTAGGTAGCACAGTTAACAGAGTACCATCCCTAAAGTGAGGAGGACATGAGTTCAAATCCGACCTCAGACACTTAACACTTACTAGCTGGTTGACCTTGGCCAAGTCACTTAACCCCAACTGCCCTGCCTCTCCCCTCCAAAAAAACAAAACAAAAAAAGTTCCTCTGAGTCATTGACTCTTCTTGTTCAATGTTCAATGTCCTAATTTCAAGCCCAAAGTCAAGTCTATAAGATCATCTTCCTCTGAGTTTTGGGTTCCAGCTTCAGATCCTTTTGCCCCACCTTCCCCACCGACACATATTGAATCATAAATTTAGAGCTAGAAGTTACTTTAAAGGCCATTTAGTTTAAAACCTCCATTTTGCAGAGGAGAAAGCTAAGATCCACAGAGGTAAAGTCATCCCATGGCCCCTGCCTCCCAGTCCAGAAGGATGCTCACAGCCCCTTGGATTCACAGTTCTATTTTTCTTTTAGAGGGGGGGATGTGTGTGTGTGTGGGTGTGGGTGTGGGTGTGTGTGGGTGTGGGTGTGGGTGTGTGTGTGTGTGGGTGTGTGGGTGTGTGTGGGTGGGTGTGTGGGTGTGTGTGTGGGTGTGTGTGGGTGTGTGGGTGTGTGTGTGGGTGTGTGGGTGTGGGTGTGTGTGGGTGTGTGTATGTGGGTAAGTGTCTGAGGCTGGATTTGGATTCACAGTGCTTTACCTGACCGGAGAGGAGCCATGGAGTTCCAGGAAAGATACAAAGTTACCAACCGCTAGCTACAAAGCTTCCTGGACTTCCAAAATGATCTTTAAGCTAAAGCCTAAAGCAGGCAGAAGGCTAGGTCAAGTACAGCATTGATGTACTTGGGGAAGAACTTGGCAGATCAGTGAGACTGGATTCAGGAAGCAGTAAAGAGAGGACTGGGAGGCTAGGTCTCCTTGTACCTTGCTCGTACACTTGCCTTCTTTGTCGTCTAGTATATATAATGTATAGGGGCAGTTAGGTGGCACAATGGATAGACTGAGTCAGGAAGACTCATCTTCCTGAGTTCAAATCTAGCCTTAGACACTTAACTGTGTGATTCTGGGCAGGTCACTTAACCCTATTTACCCAGTCTCCTGTAAAATGAGCTAGAGAACAAAATAGCAAACCATTCCGGTACCTTTGCCAGGAAATCTCCAAATGGGGTCACGGAGAGTCAGACGTGACTGAAATGACTGTACAACAACAACAAAACTGATTGTCATAGCTATCTGTACTAGTCTTATCCTGTACCTAGACTGTAAGCTCCATGAAAGGAAGGACCAAGTCTTAAGCCAGACTCTGTATCTTTCCTATAACACAGCAAGGTCATAGATTTAGAACTGGAGGAAACCTTAGAGGGGGGAATAAGGAAATAAGCTTTTACATAGCACCTATGATGTTCCAGGCACTCTGCTAAGCTTTTTCTTTTATAGCCAAAATTATCTCATTAGATACTCACAACATCTCTTCCACCAGCTGCCTCTAAGAGACGCTATCTAATCCAACTCCCTCATTTTAAAGATGGAAGAACTGAAGTCCAAAGTGACTTGCCTGAGATCACACGCATAATAATTAATGGGAAGGGAATTTGAGATTTGATCTCACTTTCTTTGTTTCCTGGTATAGCATTCTTTTCTATAGATCATGCCACTTATTTAGTACTAAGCATTTGTTGGTTGAATTGTTGAATCCACCCATCCCACTAGTGAAAGTGTGAATGGTCACATTGTTAGGTAAGCAAAACCCAACAAGAGGATAAAAACAAAATGCTCTCTGACTTCTGTACCAAGGAAAAAATAAATGGTTGAAAATGTTCCTAACTGGGTAATCCAAGCCCAAATTTCTATTTTGTGTTCAGTTGTCTGAGAAAGTCAGGTCAGATATTGAGATAATAGTAATTCCAGAGCTCTGGCCAGTTGGTGAGCAAAAAAAGCCACGGGAGGACTCCATGGTAAAAATCAATGAAGGTTGCATTAAGAAAGGTTTAGCTATGGAAGGTTAATCAGTGGATTGCTCAGAATCTCCTACCCACTTTGGAAGATCTGGCACACAAAGAATAATGGGCCTGGAGCTAATTGGGATGTGAAGAGGGAAATATTTCCAAGTACCCAAACAGAAAGAAACCACTTATCTCTTCAATCCCTAGAGGACTACATAAAGGAAAATAGGCTGCAATGATAGCAGAAAGAATTGTGGTTAGACCTAAAAATACTGCCTGATTCAAAGAGTTATTGAACATCAGAACAAGAGTAACTATGGGCTCTGATTCTTTTAATGCAATTAAACAAATTTAAAAAAACCATTTGTTGATGTCAATGAATGGGTGGTTAAAGGATCTGAACAAACAATTAAAAAAAAACTGCAAACTATCAGCCACCATGAAAGAATGTTTGTAAGAGAAATGCAAAACAATTCTGAGGTTTCACTCCACACCCAGAAAACTGACAAAGATGAGGAAAGATAGAGATAGTCAGTATTGGAGGAATTGAGGGAAGATAGGCACACAAATGCATTGTGGGTCGATCGGTAAATTGGTACAATCTTTCTGGAAAGCAATTTGAAATTATTCAAATGAGAGCTTGACTATAATATCACTTAACTATAACCTAGAGATTCCCCTGTTAGGCACCGACCCAAAGGAAGCCAGTGACAACAAAAGGGCCAATATGTACCAAGAGATTTAAAGCATATTTTTTTGTGTCCAGCAAAGAATTGGACACAAAATCTATGCCCATCTTTTGGGGAATTGTGAAACAAATTGTGGCTCATAAATGTAATGGAATATTATATTATTATAAGAAATTAAAAATACGGAAAAGAATAAGAAGACTCATAGGAACTGAGGTAAAGTAAAGTAAGGAGAACCAGGAAAGCAATACACA
Source organism: Pseudochirops corinnae (assembly GCA_028646515.1). Taxonomy (NCBI): domain Eukaryota; kingdom Metazoa; phylum Chordata; class Mammalia; order Diprotodontia; family Pseudocheiridae; genus Pseudochirops; species Pseudochirops corinnae. Next base: position 145,912,447 of record CM053588.1, read on the forward strand.
CCATGACTACAACAATGCAAATAGAAAGAAAAAGAAAAACAAAATAATTGAAATTGAAAATGATGAAACTTTATTGTGACCAAGCTTGGCTCCAAAACCTCCAGAGGTGCTCAAAAGCATCTCCTTCTGCCCCCACCAATTCTTTTGCAGAGGTAATGGGACTATAAGCATGGAATTTTGCATATAACTCCAGGCTTTTTCAATATGTTGGTTAGTTTTCCTGAGGATTTTCTCCCCCTCCTCTCCCCCTTTTTTTTTTGCTTTTTAGAGAGGGGAAGACAATTGGGGTTAAGTGACTTGCTCAAGGTCACATGACTAGTAAGTGTTAAGTGTCTGCGGTCCCATTTGAATTCAGGCCCTCCTGACTCCAAGGCTGGTGCTCTATTCACTGTGCCACCTAGCTACCCTTCTCCCCTTTTTATACTCTTTATTTTAAAAGATAGCTTTCTGGATACATTAAAAAGTATATTTGACACAAAACCAAAAAATGTCAAGACAATTTTGTTTTTTTCAAAAATCTGTTGAGTGTCAGCTATGCATAAGGCACTGTATAGGTTATAAAGAAGACAAGGAGATGATCTCTGCCCTCCAATAGAAATCTCATAGGAGGACTGACTGGTTTAGCTCTCAAAGATCTGAGTATCTATCCCACCTGTACTACTTATTAGTTGTCAGACCTTGGACCACTATGAGCCTCAATTTCCTCATCCATAAAACCAAAAATTTTCACTTACTACTTTTATTGGGCTAATCTAGGGATTGAATTTAGTGTCATGGTGCATGGAAAGCAGAGGTGTTGAATGTGAGGTTTATGGGACTGCAACACTCCCAGGCACGGCCCAAACCAGATTAAAATAGGATTAGGGACTATTTAAATAAGTAGACAAATAAATAAAAAATACAGTAAAATATAGCTAGCATTACATTTTGAAAGTAAGTCAATCTGCACCCTGTAAGGATCCTTGTGTACTATTTAGAGGTTCCATTTCTATTCAAGTCTGACACCACTGATGTAAAGCATCTTATACCATCGTGTGTGGTCAGTGATACTATCAATGGGGGTATTGCCCTCAACGGTACTGCTTGTAACCCACCCCCATCTTTATCAGATGACAAATTTAGAGTTCATTTTCCAGATGGTGACATAGAATTCCAGAAAAGCTAAATAATTTGCCTTGGGTCAGCAGAATGAGGAATCAAATCCAGGTCCTCTGCCTCCAAATTCGGTGGTTCTTTCCAGTACACTAGTATGTGAACTCCTGTTTGTGCCCTCATTATGTTTTCCATAAAGGATCCACTCAACTAGGAGGCCTTCCTCTAAGTTAGTAATTTTTTTTTCAATGCCTTGTTTATTTACTTTTAGTTTACAAGATTCAGTTCCACAATCCCTTGAGTTTCAGATTTTCTCCCCTCCCTTCCCCCTCCCGCCATGGTGGCATGCAATCATGTATAGGATCTGCAAATTAAGTTAGTAATTCTTGATGGAGGGTCCATTAACTTGATTTCTTTAAAAAAAAGCTTGATAACTGTATTTTGATATAATTTCAATTCTTTTGTAATCTTGTGTTTTATTTCATACATTTAAAAATGTTACTCTGAGAAGGGGGCCATTGGACTCCCCAGGCTGCCAAAAGTGCCCATGACACACAAAAAGTTAGGAACTCTTGCTCTATCTAAGTCTTTGACATTCCATGGAATCACAGCAATCCTGGGGCTGTGTGCCTGCCATTCCTTCTTCTTGCTGTATAAATAGCCCAGATTTATTTCCAATGACAAATTTCCGGAATGAACACCACTTGTTTGCAAGTCATTTTTGCTTATAGGATGATTATAAGTAGACCAGATCTATTTCCAATGGCAAATTTTCTAAATGAACCCTACTTGTTTGCAAGTCATTTTTGGTTATAGGCTTGATGGATCACTGGAGCTGTGATTTCATTGCTATAGGGAACTCCCAGATAAGGAAACTCTCTCTGTGACTGCAGGATAGCACCTTCTCTTCATCTTACAGTCTTACAGAATTGTCTAGAGCCTTGACATACCTATGGCTACCCAGCCAGGAAATTTCCAAGATGGGGCTTGAATCCAGGTCTCCCTGATTCCAAAACTGGATCTATTCACTATGCTAAACTGCCTCTCATTGTTGGTAACAGGCTGTGTAAAAAATTAGACAGCTCGACATTTCAGAATCCTATTAGAAGAGACTCCCTATATCTGGAAATGGTTTGACAAGTTGTCTTGGCTAAGTTATTCATCTTTTCTCTACCTGCATTTCCCATCTATAAAAGAGGGATTAAGACACTTGTTCTACCAACTTCACAAGTGTGTTATAAGGGGAAAGAAACAAGCATTTTTAAGCATCTATATCTGTTAAACATCTACGATGGTGCAGGTGCTGTGCTTTAAAAATTTTTTTTATTAATTTAAATTTAAATTAATTTTTAAAAAATATTCTCATTTGATCCTCACAACAACTCTATGAGGTAAGTACTATCATTATCCCCACTTTACAGTTAAAGAAACTGAGGCAAATGGAGGTTACGTGACTTGCCCAGAAAAACATAGCTGAATTTGAACTCAGGTCTTCCTTACTTTAGGCTCAGTGCTCTCCATTACTGCCTCCAAGAGTTTTAAAGAACCACATAAAAGCTAGCTATTATTAGAAGCATTTCCGTGAGCCATTGCACCCTATAGAATCAGTGATGATTTCATTTTTATTAATTACCAAAAAAAATCCAGGGGGGAAAAATATCTGGGATTGGAAAAGATTGCAATGAAATCTCCCCCTTTGAGCTACCTGCAGAAATAAAGTTGCAAATCACGATTTGTCTGCAGCACCTCTGCCTTCAAAGCCACAGCTCCTCTGTTCTCCATTCCAACTTCACAGCATCCTCAGCACTAAATTATCTTTATAGATTATAAAACTGAGGCCCTGGACTGGTAGAATTTGGAAGGTGTGCAGACACCTGGGTGTGATGTTTCTCCTGAAGAAAGTGGAACAGACCATCTATTCTCACTTTGGCTGCAAACTATATTTTATTTTTCACTTAAATACCACTTTCCAATTTTATTCCAGATGGTGAAGACTTGTCCCTCCTGCTCAGAATAGATGGAAGACCATTACAGCTCCTCCAAGTGCCTAGATAATAAGAAATCCTTTCTCTAGCTAAAAAAAACAATATGAAGATGAAGATAAGGGAAAATATTAGAAGGAGAAAAGAGAAAGAGAATGGGTTACCTCACCTCAGAGGTACATTTTAAAGCTTCCAGCATCCTACTCTCAATTAGCAGATCCACAATTCAATTCCCCAGCTCATTTTGCTTTATTTTTCTCTCTCTGATCAGGTCAAGCAGAATTATTAGAGGCATTTGAAGAAGGTTTTTTTGTTGTGGGGTTTGTTTTTTTTTTTTGTCTTCCAACTCAAGAGTAACTTTTCTTGATCAAGCTACCAGCTCTGACAGGTCAGGAAGAAATCAATAGCTCAACTTTTAAGGGGTTGGGGGTGTTCCAGGGAGCTTCTGGGCCTCTCCAGGCAAGCGGGCTGTCCCCTGAAAGATAATATTTCTTTAGTGAGGATTGCCTCTCCAGAGATGGAATGAGACAATAATCAAAGCGGGGTATATTTTGTGCACGTACTCTCAGCAGCTGAGGATTCTGAAGCTTGGAGTCTAAAAACAGAGCAGGCTTTGGGGAAGATAATTTTCTGAAGAATGTTAAAAATGGCCCATTTTTCTTTCCTCCCTCAAATGTGTACACACACACACACACACACACACACACACACACACACACACACACACACACACGCCAGCACAGACTTGCAACAACTGGGTAAGAATTTAATACATTAAGGTCCCTTCTTTCTACCAAACTTGTCCCAGTCCTTACTAATTGCTCTTCTCCCAGGAGAGTGATATGTTCTCCTGGAGGTGTTCTAACCTTTCCAAAATTCCTATTTAGTTCCAAGTGTTGTTTCTCTGTCTCTATGCTTCTCTTTGTCTTTGTGCCTCTCTTTTTCTCTGTCTCTGTCTGTCTCTGTCTATCCGTGTGTGTGTGTGTGTCTGTCTGTCTGTCTTTCTCTCCCCATCTTTCTGTCTTTCTCTCTCCATCTCTGTCTCTCCCCATATTAGAGGCATTTGAAGAAGGTTTTTTTGTTGTGGGTTGTTTTTTTTTTTGTCTTCCAACTCCTTCTCTCTCTCTCTCTCGCTCTCTCTCTCTCTCTTCTCTCCTCTCCCTTACACACACACACACACACACACACACACACACACACCCCAACTTGCACTGAGTCTCCCTACTTCACACTTTTGTACATTTCCACCCTCACTGTCTTCCATTCTGACTTACTGCCAATGTGGCATCTTCTAGAAAAGGGGCCACTCTATAAAATGGTCCCTGAAAAGATGTTTACCATCTATGTGGATAAAGCCAAGCTAAGCAAGGGAGTAGGAGGGCTGGTTCTGCTTTCTAGTCTCATAAGAGATCACAAATGATTCTTGGAGAATAATAAGGTGAGAAGGAGGGTTAGGGAAGAGGGGAGGAAGATTCATGGACTCTTTCAAGCCCAGAGGAACTATGCCACTGATATCTTTTGTGTAGTGGGAATAGAATAAAAGACTTAAGAGCCAAAGACCTGGGTTCAAGTTCTGGTTTTACCATTTAGGATCTGGTGGAAGAGGAGGGTGTCTCAAACTCCAACTCTTGGGTGGGTTACAGCTTGGTGTGGTAGTTTTGAATCTTGGAAGTCAGAGGAGCTTGGTTTGAATCCCAGCTCTGTCACTTTCTACCTCTCTGAGCTCAGGAAATCACTCAAGGGGATAGTTTTAGATGATTTCTCATGTCCCTTCCAGCTTCAGATCTGTGATCCAATGACCTCTCAGAGTCTCATGCATGAACCAGGAGTAATAATATTTGTACTACATGTCTCACAGGATTGTTGTGGGCAAAGCACTTTATAAACTATAAAGCTATAAAACTGTAAGCACCCCGGCTGTTAGAATGAAGGGACCTCAGAGACCATTTATTCTAAACCTTTCATTTCAGTGATGAGGAAACTGAGACTTAGAGAGGTGAATTCACTTGCTTAAGGTCACACAGCTAATAAGTAGCAGAATGAGTAAGGATATGAATCTAGTGCTCTTCCCTCTACCCTAGGCTGCAGTGAAGAGTTATCATTTGAGTACATTATTGAGGGGCAAACAAGAGGGCTTTTCTGACTCCTCCAGAGGTACTGGAACCAGAGAGAACAACGGATCAAAAGGGAAGCCAGGCTTGAGGCCAGAGGTAGAGAGGACTAAGCTGGAAAGAAAAGGTTTTTTAGCTTAGCAGAACCAAGCCACCAGAAGACATCATAACAAAAGCAATCTATTTCTATAGCTCCTTACAATTTTTTTTTTCAAGATAAGTTTTCTTTCAATTTCCAGTGAGGAGAATAACCAGTCAAATATCTAAACAAGAAGAAACAAGAAGATAATAAGAAAAAATATGTAACCTCTGGCCCCAGCCACAGCACTGGGCTCACATAGATCCTGTTCAATGTTGGGGACTTCATATGATTTTTGTCTCTAATGCAGAGTTTCTTTGAATGCCTCAGAATTTATCTTGTTTTGTCCCTGTCTAGGGCTTTCCCTGGGAATATGAGAATTCGCTCGTATCTTCTTCTCAACTAAAAAGGAAAATGACTTCCAGCTCTTGTGTAAGCATTCAGGCTAATGGGAAAAAAAATTAAGGAGATGTTTTATTTAACCTGAGAGAAGGAAAGGGAGATACATACCTGAGCCTGGAAACAGTTAAAACAACTTCTCTTCTCTTCTGTGTCTCCATTTCCCAAGGGCCAAAACAATCTTCTAAGCATGTAGTAACGCCTCAAGAAGCCCCTTCACTTTTTGTGAAAGAGGAAAGGACTTGAGATTGTTATAATGTTAAGCAATCATCCCATCAGGTGAACCCCGACTCTCTCAGAACTTAAATTTTAAGACTTATAGTGCTACTTTTGTGTAGTAGAAATAGGATAAAGGACTTGGAAACCAGAGACCTGAGTTCAAGTGCTGCTTTTATCATTTAAGGGCTGAAGGAAAGGGAGGGTCAGTTTCATACTGTAACTCTTGGGTGGGTTACAGTTTGGTATAGTAGCTTTGAATCTTGGAAGTCAAAGGGACTCAGTTTAAATCTCAGCTCTGTCGCTTCCTACCTGTGCGAGCTTTGACAAGTCCCTTAACCTTTAAGTGGGTTTGGGAAGGGGGCGCTTGAGGATGATTGAGAATAAATACTCCTTCCTTGGTCCTAGAGGTTCCGGATACCTCACAGTACCAGTGAAGGGCATTATAGACTCTTTGCCTTGTTATTCCTTTCGCTATTCTCTGCTTGGATCCAGTACTTCTCCACTTGGGCCAAGAATTTCTCTGTTTGGATCAAGGATTCCAAGTGGTCCAGTCAATCCATCAATACTTGTTAAGTGCCTACTCTTTCCCAGACACTCTACTAAGTGATAGCAATATGAAGACAACAAATGATCCCTGCTCTCAAGGACTTCACAGTTTATTAAAGAAGATGACGTGAAAACAGTGTGTACAGACAAGCTATTTGGGATAGGATAAATGAGAAGTAATCAGCAGGGGAAGGGGCTGCTAGAGGGATCAGAATAGGTTTCATACAAAAATAGGATTGGAAGGAAGCCAGGAGGTAAAGGTGAGGAGGGAGGGTATTCCAGGCAAGGGGAACAGGCAGTGAAAAAGCCTAGAGCTGGGAGATGAAGTATCCTGTTTGAGTGACAAGCAAGGATCCAGTGTCACCAGGAACTCTGTTGTTCACTCCTCTTCAGCCTGGATTTGGTTCTTTCAAATCACCAATTCTATGGCTCCCTAGAGATATTTTATAAATACATAGGCCTCCCTTCAAGGGTATGAGTCTGCATCTTTCTAATCTATGAGATATTTCAATCTCAAGCTCTTCAGTCCCAAGAGTCTGGGCCTCCTTTTAAAATCACACAGCTAGCACAGTTATATGAACTAGCCATGAGTCATCAATAACCAATTATCAAACCAGTGTCTGGAATAGTAGAAAGAACTGAAGATAGAGTTGGAGGATCTGATTCCAGTCTTGGCTCAATCACTGACAATCTGTGTGATTGTGGCTCTTGCTCCTGCTTCCTCATGTACAAAATGAAAGAATTAGACCTGTTAACCTCTAAGGTCCCTTTAAACTGTAAATCAGTAATCCTGTGCTCCTATACCCACCCCACACCCCTAGCCCAGCTCTTAGGAACTTACCATTTGGAATTTTTGAGTACCAAGTCATTGAAAAGCCTAATAGGAGAAGATGGTTCACCAGTAACCACAGTGGAAGAAGTGGACCCTTAATGGATTCCCCGCCTTTGATGTGAAGTAGGTGAGACCATCTTCTTTTTCCTCTCCTCTTTCCTCACTTTCATTCCCAAAAGATGGAGGCTTATTAGTTTTGCTGAGCTTGATTTATTTAAAGAGTTTGCTCTCTAGTGTTTTGTTAAGCATGACCTTAAGTACCATTGTAATGTGGTAAGAAGATGAGAGTGTACAATTCGAAGAAGATATGAATGCATGCGTGTATGCATCATATATTATGTGTTATGTATATCCATATGTTTATACTTGTATATATAGGAACATACATGCATGCACACACACAAATGTGCACCTCTGTGTATATATAATATAAATACACATGCATAATGTATGTACATGCATATATACACACATGTATATGTATATGCACATATATGCTAGGATCCCATTCCTGGCTTGATGGTCAAGAGGGCATATTTTCTTATTTACTTATTCAATTTGTTTTCATAGATTTATAAAACCCAAGAATACTATTGAAACAAAACTTGGAGCTTTCATTCTGTCTACCCTTCAGACCACATGACTGAACCTCTGCTTCATTTCTGTTTGGTGTAATTACTGTGTGGATTCCTGAAAGAATCAACAGGCTTCCAAAGTTAAGTGTTTACCCAAGCTCCAGAGAGACTAGGGGAGGGAGAGAGACAGAGAGAGATAGAGAGACAGAGAGAGACAGAGAGATAGAGACAGAGAGAGAGAGAGACAGAGAGAGAGAGAGAGACAGAGAGAGAGAGAGGGAGAGAGAGAGAGAGAGAGACTAGGTAAGAAGGTTTCAGCCCAAGCAAAGTCCCTGGATGAAAAGTAGAGTCTTTCTAGCCCTTTCCTGGTTAGGAGGGGAGTTGGGTCACTCAACAACCCCCCTTGGGCTCCAGAGTGACACCTAATAGGGGTTGCATTTCTTAAATTCAGTGTATCCAGGGCAAGAAGACTTCACACAGAATAATGAAACATACTTCCTTCTTCTTGGCAGAGAGACAGGGGACTATAAGATCAGAATATTGTGTGTTGGTCTTGTTTAATTGTTTTTACTTCTTTACAGAAGAGGATTCCCAGGAGAGAGGAGATATCCAGAAATTACTAGAATGTAAAAACTAAAGGCACTCATAAAACTTCTCTTTAAGAGCTAATATCAATGGGACTTCATAGTTAAGGAAACATCATCAATATCAGAACAAGAAACACATCAATTGAACTATAAAACCCAGGAACAATGTCTTTATGCAAAATAAAACAACACCAAGAAAAGTGGTTGGAAATGTTTCCATAAATTTGTTTGCAGATGGTTCCAAAGGTAAAGAGTGAGGATAAACACAATAAAATAAAGGATGGGCATGATAATTTTAACAAAGTAATAATAAAATCATCCTGCCTGTTTCTGGAATTGCCTGTGTTTTTGCTATAGTTGTCTTTATTTACATGGCTGTAGTCATTGTAAATAGCATTCCTTTGGATCTGCTTTCTTTACCCAGCATTAACTTCACGTGAGTCTTCCCATATTTCTTTGAAGTCTTCATTTTCATCTTTTTATTATAACAATAATATTCTATTATATTCATGGGCCATAATTTGTTCAGATAGTTTTCAATCCATTTCCAGTTTTGTCGCTATTGTTATTGCAAATGCCTCTGCTAGGAATATTTTCACACAAATAGGCCTTTCTTCTTCCTCTGTGTATAAACTCTTTAGGGTACAAAATTAGTAATGGTCTCAGCACATTTTTCAACTCATCATATGATTCCAAATCACTTTTCAAAAATATTGAACTGATTCAAAAGTTCCATCAGTGTTGTAATGTTGTGCCTGTTTTTCCACAGCCAAGCCAGCATTAAATTTTTCTGTCTGTAATATTTTTGACAATTTGATATAAATTAGATAGCAACTCATAGGTACCATAATTTACTTTTATCTATTTGATAGCAATTTTGAATATTTCTTCATGTGGTTATTAATAGTTTGTCTGTCTTCTGCAAGAACTGTCTGTTCACATACTTTGATCACTTAAAATATGCTAGTTGAAGTGAATTGTATTGAATAGATTTACAAAGAAGACAGCTACATTCAATAAAGGGAAAGGTTCTATTTCCAAGGCTATAGCTACAGAAAAGAACTCTCAGTCTTTAAGTAGTGAAGAAAGTCTGTTGTATCTTCATATGTATCTTGCAGATGAAAGAACAAATCTGCATTATACCAGAGTGAATTATCTACTTTTTTTTCATTAGCCAGGATTTGGTTCTCCCAGTATGGGGCAAGGCAATTCTGTATAGGTCAGGGCAAGGTACAAAGAAAGGTATGATATGTTTATCCATATATCTGCCTCAGGATACTTTCCACAGCCAAATAAAATCATTTAAAACTTTTTGCTTTTATCAGTGCAAATAAATGAGCTTTACTTTTGCAAGTACACCCTCATTAAACAGAATTCCTAACTTAAGAAATGCATCAATTGTCACCAATTAAATCTGAGAGTATAGCACACTTCCATTTTACAGAATTTTGGAGTCCAGGGAAACCACTATGGTTATCATCTCGTCCTAGTTAAAGAACCCAGCATACCATAATTCATGCATTACATAATTTTGAATGGCATTCAAAAGGCATCATGATATGTTGAAATAGAGTACTAGACCAGGAATGAATCAATAAGCATGTATTAAATGTTTTCTACATGCTGAGCACTGTGCTAAATACGGAGGATACAAAAAGAGGTGAAAGACAATCTCTGCCCTCAAGGAGTTTAGGACCACGAACCAATCACTTAACTTCTCTGTTTCTTTATCTGCACAACAGGAATAATATTTATGTATCTATCTCATGGGACTATTGTGATAAAGTGTGTTATAAATTATAAAGGGATATATCAATCTGTAAGTATGTATTAAGTGCCTACTACAAGGCAGGAATTGTCCTAGGTTCTGGGGATACAAGCACAAAGAATGAATAGACCCCCACTCACTGTAAACTTACATTCTAATGGGTGAGGCAACAAGTAAATGTATAAGTATACACAGCAGACACATAACATTAATAAACACAAATACACATAAAAAAGCTGTATGTGCTTGAACACTAGCAGTCAAAAAGATTTCATGCAGAAGGTGATATGTGAAGGTGAATGTGCATCTTAAAGAAGAGATGGACTCTGGCAGGTAGAGGTTAAGAAACATTTCTTGTTGTTGTTTTCCAGTTGTTATTCAGTCACGTCCAACTCTTTGTGCCCCCATTTTGGAGTTTTCTTGGTAAAGATCTTGGAGTAGCTTGCCCTTTCCTTCTCCAGTTCATCTTACAGATGAGGAAACTGAGGCAAACAGGATGAAGTGACTTGCCCAGGGTCACACAGCCAGCAAGGGTCTGAGGCCAGATTTGAACACAGGAAGATGAGTCTTCTTGACTCTAGACCCTCTATCCACTGAGCCACCTATCTCCTCCCCTCCCCTGCAAAAAAGAGTCTTTACTGCAGTTGAAGATTTGATAGGTGTTCATTTTTGTTATTTAGTCTTTTCAGTTGTGTCCAACATTTTTTGATGCAATTTGGGATTTTCTTGGCAAGATATTTCCTTCTCCAGCTTATTTTGCAGATGAGGAAACTGAGGCAAACAGGGTTAAATGACTTTCTGAGGGTCAGGCAAGTAGTAAGTGTCTGAGACCAGGTCTTCTTGACTCCAGGCCTGGTACTCTGCCCACTGCACCACCTACCAGGAATGAGAGAAGGCCAGTGCAAAGGCCCAAGATGGGAGAGAGAGGAAGATATCTATCTATCTATCTATCTATCTATCTATCTATCTATCTATCTATGTATATATATATATATATATATATATATATGTATATGTATATGTATATACTTTCTGTGAGGAATAAAGGGAAGGTGAGTTTGGCTAGATTGCAGAATGCAGGAGGAGGAGTGAAATTCAAAAAGGCTAGAAAGATGGATCCAGGTTGGATAGGACTTTAAAAGCTAAACAGAGAAATATATATATTTGATCCCAGAGTTAATAGGAAGTTACTGGATTTGGCTGAAGATGGGAGTCACATGGTGAGATCTTCACTTAAGGAAAATTACTCTGGAAGCAATAGACTGTAATAATGAGGGACTTGATGCAGAGAGAACAATCAGGTGGCTATTTCAATAATCTAGGTGAAAAGCTATGAGAGCATAGACCAAGGTGAGAGCTGGGTGAATGATGAGAAGATGTCAGATTAGAGAGATGTTATAAAGATAGAAATAGTAAGATTTGGCAACTGATTGGATATGTGAGCTGGGGGAATTGAGAAGTCTGGGATAATGCCGAGATTAGAAACCTGAGACACTTGAAGGATGGTGGTACCTTTGACAGAAATAGGGAAGTTTTGAAGAAGGAAGGCTTTATATGAATTGTTAACTGTTTTTTGTGAAAATGATCAAACCAAGGGGCAGCTAAGTGATACAGTGAATAGAACATTGGCCATGGAGTCAGGAGGACCTGAGTTCAAATCCAGCCTCAGATACTTGTCATATTTTCTAGCTGTGTGATCTTGAGCAAGTCACTTAACCCCAATTACCTTGCCTTCCTCCCTCCAAAAAAAAAATGAGCCAACTATAATCGTATCTAGAGTTCTTCTAGTTCAAAATTACTTGATCAAGGATTCCCTATAATTTGGTATTTCCTTCATTAGAATGTAAACTCCTTAATAGTAGAGTTTTTTCATTTATTGTATTTTTATCTTCAAACCTAACACGGTGCCTAGCACATGGTAGGTACTTAAATGCTTGTTGATTAATAATTAATATTTGAGAACAGATCATATGGCCTTTGTTGGAAACCCCCCAACGAAGGAATGCTCATAACCTCCCAAGGAAACCCATTCAAATTGTGGACAGCTCCAACATTAGGATTGTTTTTCCATACATCCAGGCTAAATCTGTCTTTTGGCAGCTTCTATCCATTGATACTGTTCTATTTGCTGGGGTCAAGTGGAATAAAAATAATCTCTTAGCAGAGCCAAGATGGCAGAGTAAAAGCAGGAACTTTTGTGAGTTCCTGTACCAAACAACTCCAGTACCTGTAAAATATGACTCTAAAAATTTTTAGAGATACAGAACCCACAAAGTGACAGAGAGAAATAAATCTCCTGCTAAAGGCAGCCTGGCAGGCCAACAGGAAGTGTCTATTGCACTGAGCTAGCAGCCAAGTGCAGTCCCACATGAACTGTGCAGGCCCAGACTCAGGCCGGCCACAACCAGTGGCACAGACCATCCTTAGCAGACTTCAGGAGAGTGAATCACCAGCAGCTGCAGCAGTTTCCAGACTTCTCAACTCATAAATGCCAAAGAGAAAGTAAAAGGTCAGTAGGGAACTCTGTTGGAACTGGAAGACAGAAGAGCCAGGTCTGGTCCCTGCTCCCAGGGCAAGAGGTGGCAGCTGTGCAGCGGCTGCAGCTGCTGCCACATGGCTGCCTCCAGAGCTGCTGGAATGCAGATCATAGGGGGACCAAAAGACCATTCAGAGGGTAATCGCTTTTGCTTTGACCTGCTTGGATCTGAGACGCTGTCTTGGAGGATGGTCCTGGGGTGAGAAACACCAGTGTACTAGGGCTTGTGGTAGCTGTAGAGATGGTGCCCTCCTCATAGCTCTGGCAATTGTGAAAACTCCAGCAATTTGGGACATTGCTCTCTCCATTCTGGAAGCAGAGTTCTATCATGGCAAAGAGCTCAAAAATCAAGTAATTGGCTGGCAAGAAAAGAGAGTCAAGAGCCTGCTAAAGGAGACTCCAAAAAATACTGAAGAAAATAACACCTTAAAAAATAGACTAACTCAATGTCAAAAGAGGCCCAAAAAACCAATGAGGAGAAAATGCCTTTAAAAGTCAAATTGGACAGATGGAAAAGGAATTTCAAAAACTCACTGAAGAGAATAATTCCTTCAAAATTATATTGAAGCAGATGGAAGCTAAAAACTTTATGAGAAATCAAGATACTATAAAACAGATCCAAACAAATTAAAAAATAGAAGGCAATGTGAAATATCTCATTGGAAAAACCACTAACCTGAAAAAAAAGGGATAATTTAAAAATTATCGGACTACTTGAAAGCCATGATCAAAAAAAAAAGAGCCTAGAAATCATCCTTCGAGAAATTCTCAAGGAAAATTACCCTGATATTCTAGAACCAGAGGGCAAAATAGAAATTGAAAGAATTCATCAATCACCTCTTGAAAAAGATCCCAAAAAGAAAATGCCTAGGAATATTATAGCCAAATTACAGAATTCCCAGGTCAAGGAGAAAATACTGCAAGCAGTTAGGAAGAAACAATTTGAGTATTGTGGAAACACAATCAGAATAACACAAGACCTAGCAGCTTCAACATTAAGGGATTGAAGGGCTTGGAATATGACATTCCAGAGGTCAAAGGTGGTAGGATTAAAACCAAGAATCACCTACCCAACAAAACTGAGTATAATGCTTCAGGGGAAAATATGGTCATTCAGGGAAATCGAGGACTTTCAAATATTCTGGATGAAAAAACCAGAGCTGAACAGAAAATTTGACTTTCAAATACAAGAAGCAAGAGAAGCATCAGAAGGTAAACAGGAAAAAAAGAAATCATAAAGAACTTAATAAAGTTGGACTATTTACATTCCTACATGGAAAAATGTTCATTGTAACTCATGACACTTTTCTCAGTATGAGGATAGTTGAAGGGAACATATGTGTGTATGTATGTATATATGTATATGTATATGTATATATGTATACATATGTGTATAAATATGTGTGTATAGGAGGGTGTCCATGTATATAAATACATATGTGAGTGTGTGTAAAAAAAAGAATCTTTCTTCCAAAAGACTATCCACCAAATACTTCCAACTCTTCTCCTGGCTCAATGTGTCCAGTTTCCTTTATTAATATAGAATGTTTGTGGGGTTTTTTTTAGCCTTTTTAGAAGTTTAATCTTCCAAACATTTGAAGTTTGACCCTTCTTGACCCTTAAGGGTTATTCTTTTTTTAAATAGTGTCTTATTTTTTCCAATTATATGTAAAGAAAATTTTCAACATTCACTTTTATAAGATTCTGAGTTCCAAACTTTTTCTCCCTCCCTCTGTCCTCTCCCTCTCACCAAGATGGCAAACAATCTGACGTAGGTTATACATGTAGAAATCATATTAAATATATTTCCACATTAGTTATGCTGTGAAAGAAGAATCAGAACAAAAAGAGAAAACCAAGTAAAAGAGGAAAAAAAATCTTTGATCTGCATTCAGACTCCATAGTTCTTTCTCTGGATGTGGATATTTCCATCATGAGTCTTTGAGAACTGTCTAAAAGCCTTGTATTGCTGAGAAGAGCCAAGTCTATCAAAGTTGATCATTGCACAATGTTGCTGTTATTGTGTACAATGTTCTCCTGGTTCTGCTCACTTCACTCTGCATCAGTTCATAGAAGTCTTTACAGGTTTTTCTGAAACCTGACCATCATTTTCTTGTATCACAATAGTATTCCATTATATTTATAAACCACAACTTGTTCAGCCATTCCACAATTAATGAGCGTCCCTTCGGTTTCCAATTCTTTGCCACCACAAAAAGAGCTGCTATAAATATTTTTGTACACGTGGGTCCTTTCCCCATTTTTATGATCTTTTTGGAATACAAACCTAGGAATGGTATTGTTGGATCAAAGGGCATGCACAATTTTATAGCCCTTTGAGCACAGTTCCAAATTGCTCTCCAGAATGGTTGGATCAGTTCACAACTCCACTAAAGGCATTAGTGTTCCAATTTTCCCACATCTTCTCCAACATCCATCATTTTCCTTTTCTCTCATTAGCCAATCTGATAGGTGTGAGGTGGTACCTTAAAGTTGTTTTAATTTGCATTTCTCTAATCAATAGTGATTTAGATTATTTTTTCATATGACTACAGATAACTTTAATTTTTTCATCTGGAAACTTCCTGCTCATATCTTTTGACCATTTATCAACTGAGTACATGTAGCATGATCTCGAAATCCTTCATCATCTTGGTCACCGTCAATACCAATAGGTATGCTGGTGAGACAAAGGATGGGTAGTTTAATGAGGAGGGAATTTTCTCATCTGCTTGTTCCTGCTTAAACTTTGAAGGTACTGAACTGAACATGAGCTCTAAAGATCTAGGGTAGGGAGAAGGGAAGAGGGAGAAGGAGGACATTTAGTAGAAACATTTATAAAATGAGAAATTTGAACTAGATAATCATTAAGGCTCCTTCCAAGCTCAGTCGCTGATCTTCACTAAGCCCAGGTGGTAAAACCTGGCTTTAGGTTCTGACATTGGTTAATGACTTATTGCATATCCTTGGGCAATCCTCATCTTTTTGGGCCTTAGTTTCTTCATTTGTAAAATTTAATAGCACAGATAAGTTAGATAATATCCATTAGGGTCCTTAAAGCTCAATAGAGAAAAGTAGCATATGGAGATAAAAGATTCTACCCACCCACAGTGAAGGAAACGATCACAATGTCATAGAAGCTTAGGGTTGGATCAGGACCCATCTGCTCTTTTTCACAGAGGAGATAACTTTGGTTGGTCTGCTTCCAAATCACAGTTAATGATAATGTTATCAAATAACTTACTTGATGATGAGCTCTAAGGCCCCCTTCAGCTCTAACATTCTGTCATTCAGAATCTTCCTCCAAATTACCTACTTGGGCTTCTTGTCTCTTCTTAGAGGCTCCCCACCTTCCAGCCACAACCCAGGCTCCTAACTTCCCACTAGCTCCAGCCTTTTCATGCTGTTCATTAATAGTAAGGAACCAGCCACAGAAACCTCTAGCTACATTTTCACATCTGACTAATTTGCTTTACTCCTTCCAGGCTTTGAGGTGGGTGTCGGGGGAGGTAGGAGGAGAAAGATGAAATGAAGTTATTTTCGCTCAACCCCTCTCCTTTTCTTCCCCCTCCCCCATGGAGCTCAGAGCCTAGAGAAAGGGAATGCTATCCCAAGAGTTCATTAAAGGAACCCAGAGAACATTAAGGGGCTTATCCAGCTGCTATTTCATAGCATCAGTGATATCACATTCAAATGTCTTCAGGACTGACGGATGTGATAGGGATGCCACTGATTCGGCTCTGGTGGGAGAGACTTGGGAAGGTATTGTTCTGGTTTATTACTGATAAATTTTTAGTTTTATCAGTCACCTAGAATAAAACGGAAACTCGATTTTAAAAGAAAAAAAGAGTCTTTTTCTGATCCTTGTTCCACCACACCCCTAGCTTCTAGAATTTCTCCCCACCCTTAATTGCTTAATAATTGATTGGTTAATTGATTGAAAACTAATAGTATAGAAATAAATTCACAGCCCATAATATTTGAATTAGAAAATCTGTTATGTAAGTCAAGCATCTCAGAGCTGCAAAATAGGTTTTGTAGCCGAAACTCAAAAATAGGTGATGTTCAAAGTTAACAGCCAGGTGGTATAGTAGATACGATGCTGCAATTGGAGTTGGAAAGATCTGAGTTTGCATATTCAGTAGCTATCTGAGCAAGTTACTTAGCCTCTATCAGACTCAGTTTCTCCATCTGTCAAATGGGAATAATATCAACCTATTTCCTCATCTGTCAAATGGAGATAATAATACCATCTACCCCCATGGGGCAGCACTAGGGGCAAGGGGAGAGGGGAAGGGCTCAGTGGATAGAGTGGCAACCCTGGAGCCAGGAGGACCTGGGTTCAAATGCGGCCTCAGACACTTACTAGTTTTGTGACCCTGGGCAAGTCAACTTAACCCTGTTCATCTCAATTCCCTCATGTAAAATGAGCCAGAGAAGGAAATGGCAAACCACTCCAGATCTTAGCCAAGAAAACCCCAAATGGGGTCCTGAATGGTTGAACAGTACTGAAATGACTCACCAACAACATTATTGGAAGCACAGACTACTGTAATTCAAGCCTATTCAACCAAGTCTATCTTTCATGCACCCCACTTCCTCAGGGTAAATTTTCACTCAACAAGTCCTTCCCTGCTTTGGGATCCCCAAATCTTCTTTCACACATCATAAAGGTTTATTCTTGTTCTCCTATGAACAAATGCTCCAGTCATCTTAAAAGGGGCCCTTCTCTGCCTACAAAAGTGATCCTAGAAATCAGCATATGCTTCACCTTCCTATCACATACAGCCACCCAGTCGGGCCATCTCTCTGCTTACCCCTTCCCTTCAACCCCCTTTGCAGCTTAACAATTTGATGGCACAGTGGATAGAGTGCTGGGCCTGGAGTTTAAAAGACCTGAGTTCAAATGCAGCCTCAGATACATACTAGCCACGTGTCCCTGGGTGAGTCCCTTCTCCAATTTCTGCCTCAGTAAAATGGGGATGATAATAGCACCTACTTCCCAGGGTTGTTGTGAGAATCAAATGAGATAACGCTTGTTAGCACGTATTACAGTCCTCACACATAGTAAGTGTTTAATGAATCCTTATTTCCTTCCTCTCTCTTGTTTGGGGCCCAGTAATCAATAGCCCCATTACTTCTGGACAAGGTATGTCGTATACATCCACCCAGTAGCTCTATGATACCCTGGGGGGGGAGGGCAAATTCCTTCACTGATCACTACTCCCCTTTTGTATGTATGTATTAGGACATTCCCGTACTAGAATGTAAGTTTCTTGAAGACTTTATCTTTTTGTATCTGTATTCCCAGCGTTTAGCATGACATCTAGCATACAGTCAATGCTTTTTCATTCATTCTTCAGAATAAGAATCCCCTACACAAAATTCCAGACAACTGTCCTACAGCTGTTGCTTAAAGGCCTCTGGTGTTAAAGGAACCAACTAACCACCTAGGCACCACACCCCAATTTAGACTAATTCTTGTGAAGTTTTCCCATATTACATATGAAAATCTACTCTGCAACTTGTGGGTTTGAGTCTTATATCCACTAACCCCTGTCGCAAAGCCCATTGCTTTGGGACTATCTCATTATTTGCGGACATAAATGCCATGCCCTGTTCAAGGTGCAGAGTTGAAAGACAAGAGCTTTAGTCTTCAGCCAGGCCACTGGCCAGCTGTTTAACCTCAGGCAAGTTTTTTGACCTTTCCAAGTCTCAGTTTGCTCATCTATAAAATGAAGAAACACTGTCTATTTCATGGGATTGTTACAGGATCTAAAGAGATCATCTAAGGCAAATCCAATTTAATGCAACAAATTTTTAATTAAGCACCTCTTCTTTATAAAGCGTTATGCCAGGGGAATATAAAATTAATCTAAAGGAGAATTTTGCTCCATGAAGCTTACAGTCTAGCAGGTTTTGCCACATAAACTACATAAACTATAAAATGAAATATAAATGAATTTGGGGTTAGTGATGCTTTATTCCCCTCTATTCACTTGGGCACATTTGGGGAGACACAAAACCCCTAGAGCATTGTCCAGCCAAAGAGAGGCCATGGGGGACAATAGGCACACTACCATTGTCCACACCCTGGCTCTGTAGCTTGGAGTGAACTGTTTCCTTGTCAGTAAAATAGGGCTAGGAATCCCAGGGTCACTCACTGAGCTCTCCTGAGGAGTGACTAACAACATTGATTGCAATTGGCTTTGCAGCTACAAAACGTTGCTGAAATACTTAATGATCACAAGAGTAATAATGCTGAGGCTCCTGCTCCCCTAGTCAGGGAGTGAGCCAGAAATAGCTCTCCCCTGGCGTGGATTGTGGGATACAAAGAGAAAAAGAGGAACATTCTGTTCAACAAAGAATGAAAGGTAAAGAAAAATGCCATCCTCTCCCCACCCGCTCCCTCATCACCCCAACCTCCCCATTTAAAAAGTGATGGCCATTGAAAAAGAATTCCGGAGGCTTCAAAAAGAGAATCATTTTGCTTAATGGGCGGACACAGAGAGGCACAATAGAGACATTGTCTGTGGGATATTGTCAAGCCTTTCTTGCCTTGCATTTAGTCTCTGTTAAGAGAGAAAGTGGGATTCATGAATGAAAACATTCTTAGAATATTAATTCATCTGCAGAGAAGGGTGAGGGAAAGTGAGTAGGCAGAGGCTTTTAAGGAGGAAGGAGCCTGGAACACTTTTCTCACAGGGACCCTGCCTCCCACAAAGCTGAGCTCCTAGAAGTCACTGGATGGTGTGATAGTAGATCAAGGGAAGACTCAGCCACGTGATGCTCGTTTATCTGCCTTATAGTATTCTTGGAATCAGAATCTTTTTTTCTAGTCTCCCTATTTTTGGTCTACATAGATCATCAGATGTTTGATCTAGACAGGGCCTCAGAGGTCATCTTGTGGAAGAGGCTGATGTGAAGGAGAGATTACACTTCTGTTTGGCCCCAAAAGACAGAACCAGGAGAAATGGACAGAAGAATGAATAGACAAGTTCAGGCTTGTTGTTGGAGGTGAAGGGAGGGAAGGAAGGAGAGAAACTTCCTAACTATGAATGCTGTTCAAAAGTGGGAATAGGATGCATCAGGAGGGCTTGTCAGTTCCCCCTCAGTGGTGTTCTTCAGGCAAGTATGTTTGATTTTTGTCTTTGCATAACCCCAGGGCCTAAAAATTGTGTCTATTGCTGTCTTGTTGAATGTATGTTATAATGGGGATTCCTTTTTTGAAGTATGGGCCAGACTCCATGGCTATTAAGGTTCTTTCCAAGCCTAAAATTTTATGATTCTGTAATGGTCCCATACCTCCCATTCCCCCATTTTCAGATGAGCAATTTAAGGCCCAAAGAGGAAGGGAAGCAATTTGACCAAGGTACAGTAAGGATTAGAACCTAGGGCTCCTCATGTCCAGCTTAGTGAGTATTCGTAGCAACAACAAAGAGGGGAAATCATTTAAAGTCACAAAGTCTAGTTCTTTCTGTAGATATTTACAAGTGGATTTTAGTACCTAGAACATAGTAGGTTCCCAAATTGTGTTGAATTGAATATTGAGTTAGAAAGTAGTTTTGAAGGGATATTACAAATAGGACCTATAAAGGATACATGGTGACTCTGTGTGTGTGTGTGTGTGTGTGTGTGTGTGTGTGTGTGTGTGTGTGTGTGTGGTGTAGGAGGAGGAGTGTCATAGTAAAAATTCCCAAAGCAGGCTGGGCAATTCCTCTTGGTATTAGAATATCTAAGTCTGGTATTCCTAAATTAGGATCTGTGAACTTGATTTTTAATATGTTGATAACTATTTTAAATATGATTAGTTTATTTTGCAATCATATATTTTATTATAAATCTACAAAACATTTTCTGAGAAGGGGACCATGGACTTCCTCAGACTGCTGAGGGAGTCCATGACACAGAAAAGGTTAAGAATCCCTGCTCTAGACCATCTTTCAAGGGGTTTGTGTCACTGATGCCCCCTTCCTAGTCCTCTCAGTCCCAATCCCACAAAGAGAAAGAATTTGAGTTGCCTTCAGTCTCTATCATCCCCTGGGACAATCCAATCCTAGTAGGTACTGTCCCAAGTACAACCCAACTAGAGCTGGGTCTCTCTGAATCCTCAAGGAGCCTGCAGCCCTGGGGGAGGTACCACGGATAAGCTGGGCCATCTCTTTGACCATGGTTTTGCAATGGGAAATGTTTCTTCAGGAAGACAGTCACATTCACCAGTCACTTCAGAGGTCAAACAGACATTGAGCGAGTTAAGTTATCCTCAAATAAATCCAGAGGAGCCTGACTCTAACCTAATCTAGGAGTCTACTCATCAGCAACAACAAATAGACAGAGAGCTTGTCTTCATTATTCCCAGCAACTGAGGGTAACAATGAGTCACAGAGCCAGAGCGGCAAACAGTCAGAATGTTTGTGCTGAAAGGCAGGTAAAGAGAGCATTTAGCTCAACCTCACTCATTATATACATGAAGAAATTGAGACTTGGAGATATTAAATAAATGATTAATCCAAAGGAGGTTATGGCCTCATGGTACAGTGGAAAGAGTATTGAACCTGAAATCACAACCCTGATGTTGATTTCTGATTGTGGCCCTTACTACCCTCAAGACCTTAGTCACCATTGGATTTTGCTGGACCTCATTTTCCCTATCTGTAAAGTAAGGGGTTTGGATTTAAAAACTACCAATATCCTTTGATCCATTCCAACTCAAGTTCTATGACATCTTAATGTTCAAATATTTTCTATTTGGTTTCTGTGACAGTAATGTGTTCTGTAAAGTAATTACCATTTTGTGTTTCCTTAGGCCAGCGTTTAAAATCAGAGTTACTTCTCTGTGTTTCCTTAGGCCAGTGTTAAAATCAGAGAATAGAGGTATCTCATGAAAGATTGCTATGGATAAGCCACCCCTAGAAATTGGAAGATTAGCTATAGTTACTAAAGAAGCAGAGTCTCTTAAGAAATTAAAAAAAAAAAGACTGAGTTGACTGACAAGAACTAGATTTAGGTCATAACTGTATCATTTCTTACCATTTCTTATTCAGTCAACAAGGATTTATTAAACTGCTTCTTTGTGCCAGGCACTGTGCTAAGTGCTGTGTGACCTAGGGCATCACATAACATCTCCAAAGGTCAGTTTCTTTATCTCTAAAACAAAGATAATAATACCTGTACTATTCTGACTCAGTCGTAATACTCAATCCTACCTCATATTTATAATAAAGCTTTGTAGCTTCTATAGCACATTCCTCACAACAAGCACAGATTAGGACATAAAACAGACATTTTCATTTTGTTTTGTATTTTGAGCCTCTGACCCAACTGTATGCCTCCTTCTCCTATTATTTTTCTTTCTGACCCTCCATTTTTGGGGAGAGGTTCAGGCTAGCCATGTTTCATTAACTTCCCAGCTGTGTTGCTGACCCTTCATCAGCATGCCTCTCTGCAAGAGTATCTTCCCTCACCACTTTCTAGGTTTCAGCTCCCCTTTCCTTGAGTTTTCTTTCCCCCACTAGAATGTAAGCTCTTTGAAGGCAGGGAGTGTCTTTCTTTCTGCTTAGACCTGTACCTGATACATAGTAAGTACTTAATAAATGCTAATTGCCTGCTTACCTTGAGAGACTGAATGAAAAGCAGTACAATGTTATCAATCAATTAATTAACAACCGTTTACATGCTATCTGCCAAACACCAGGCTTGTCATGAAAGATACAGAGACAAAAATGAAACATTCCCTGCCTTCAAGGTGCTTATGTTCAATAGAAGAAGAAAATATTTATAGTTATAATTATTTACATAAGGAATGTATTTAAAATAAATATGAGATAATTGGGCAAGGGAGGGGGAGGTACGCTATCAAGAAGAGAGATCAAGAAAATCCTCATGTAGGAAGTTGTGTTTTGAAACTGAGTTGAGCTGTGAAAGAAATGAGAAATTCTAAGAGGTGAAGGTGAGTAGAGGTACATTCTAGGCATGAAAGAAATCCATGAAGATGGAGAGACAGGAAATGGAATACAGTATAAAAAGAAGATTAAGCCTGGTCAGCTTAAAGAGCACATGTTTGAGAATGATGCATAATAATCCTGGGAAGACAAATTAAAGTTCAGTTGTAAAGGGTTTTAAACGGCAAAACAAGGATTTTTGTATTTGCTCTTAGGGGTAACAGGGAACAAAAAGAGTATGTTATTAAAGATAGTGATATAAGCAGATCTGTCCTTTAGGAACATAATTTTCTCAGCTGCACGTAAGATGGACAGGGAGACCAATTAAGAGGATATTGCAATAGTCTAAGCAATCTCCAGGACAATCAGGGGTAAAGCAAGGTCATTCACTTTTACCATTAATATTTGATAGAAATAATAGCTATAATAACAAGATAAAAAAAAGAATTTGGGAGAATAAGCATAGCCAAAAAAGGGGAGAAGAAACAAAATTAATATTTTGTACAGAAAATATGTTATATTTAGAGAATCCTAGAAAGTCAACTAAAAATTAATAGAAATGATTCACAACCTCAGTAAACAAAATAAACCATCAGAAATAATTGTCCTTTTTTCATAACTCCAACAAAGCACAGAAGAAATAAATTAAAAGGAAATTCCATTCAAAATGACAACAGTATATATAAAATATCTAGAAATCTACCTACACAAAAAAAATTTAAATGACTGTAACTACAAAACAATTCATATAGAAATAAAGGAATAAAAATAATCAAAAAGGAATGAATTGCTCATGGTTGGGCCATAGTGACAAGATAAAAATGACAGGACACCTAAATAAATTTACCTATTCAATTCCATGCTAATCACACTATCAAATGATTGTTTTACAGAATTAGACAAAATTGCAGCAGAAGTCCAGTGTTTCAAGAGAAATCATGAAAAGAAAAAGTGGGAAGGAATGGAATCCAAAAGACCAGATCTCAAAGTATACTATAAAGCAACAATCTTCAAAACAACATGGTACTGATTAAAAATTAGAAGAGTTGATCTTTAGAACAAGTTAGGCAGTTAGGTGACATTTATTAAGTGCTTATTATATGCATCAGATAACTGGGGATACAAATAAAGGCAAAAACATAATCCTTCAAGCAATTCCAATTCTGTTGGAGGAAATAATATGCAAATAATGATGTACATAGAAGATATATTAGGCATAAATGAAAAATAATAGAGAAGGGAAGGGGGAAGTGGAGGAGGACTGAGAAAAGTCTCATGCAGGAAGTGGAATTTGAGCTGTCTTGAAGAAAACCAGGAAGAGAAAGGGAGGAAAGAGGGCAATATAGGTAAGGGGAACAGCCATAGAGAAGGCACAGAGAGTGTGAAGGACAGCAAAAAGTCCAGAATAACTGAAAGGTATGTGGAAAGGAGTAAAGATGAAGAAGCCAGGTGGTAAAGGGTTTTTAATGCCAAACAGAGCATTTTATATTTGATCCTAGAGGTAGTAGGAGACCACTGGAACTAATTGAGTAGGGCAGTGACATGGTGTAATCTTTGTCACAAAAACCTAAAGAAGAGACTCTCTCTCTCTCTCTCTCTCTCTCTCTCTCTCTCTCTCTCTCTCTCTCTCTCTTTTTCTCTCTCTCTCTCCCCCCCTCTCCCTCTCCCTCTCTCTCTCTTTCTCTCTCTCTCTCTCTCTCTCTCTCTCTCTCTCTCTCTCTCTCTCTCTCTCTCCTTCTCCCTTTTCCTTTCCCTCTCCCTCTCCCTTTCCCTTTCCCTGTCCCTCTCTCCCTGCAGAGAGATAAAGTATAATGAAGATTGAGAAAAGACCATTATATTGGGCAATTAAGAGATCATTGATAAATTGAGAAAGGCAGTTTCAGTTGAGTGATGATGTTGGAAGCTAAATGACAGGGGGTTTAAAAGCAAGCAAGAGAAGAAGAAATAGAATTACCTGGTAAAGCTTTCTCAAGGAATTTAGTCAAAAATGGGAGGAAGAATTTAGGACCAATAGACAGGTGGGGTCATGGGAGTTGGGAATTGGATAAATCAAGTGAAGATTTTTGAAAGATGGGGGAGACATAAATATGTTTGTAGGCAGCAGGGAAATAGATATTAGATAAAATAAGACTCAAAAATAGAGGGGATAAGAGAAGGGGATAGGATCAAAGGAGTATGATTAAATAGACAAGATCCAGAAGCAATTGAATGTAATGGTAGAGTATTCAATAAGCCTAGTGGTACCAACTACTGAGATAAGGATTCATTATTTGACAAAAACTGCTGGGGAAATTGGAAAACAGCTTGTCAAAAATTAGACTTAGACAAACATCTCACACTGTACACCGCAATAAGCTTCAAATGGATTTATGACCTAGATATAAAAGTTCATATCATGAATAAATTGGAGGAATAGGTAAAGTTATACTTTTTACAACTATGGATGAAGGAAAAGTTTTTGGACAGGTAAGTGATAGAGGATCCCTGAAGATAAAATGGTTCATTTAAATTAAAACTGAAAAGGATTTGAACAAACAAAATCAGTGCAGTTAGAATGAGGAGGAATATTGTTAATGGGTAAAATCTTTGTAGCAAATTACCCTGATAAATTCCTGATATACAAGATATACATGTAATTGACATAAACATATAACAAAAGCCTTCTCCAAAAGAAAAATGGTTGAAGTATTTGAACAGGTAATTTTTGTTTTCTTTTTGTTGTTGTTGTTTCTTAAATTTTATTTTAGTTTGCATCATTCATTTCCACAAGATTTTGAGTTACATATTTTCTCCCCTTCTTTCCCCCACCCACCACCCCAAAACAGCCATCCCAGTGTGTCCCCCCTCCCCCAGTCTATTCTCTCCTATGTCACTTTTCGGTAGGGCAGGATGGATCTCCCAACCACAGTGCCTGTGTATCTCAAGTTCCAGTTGGATGTAGTCAATAATAATAATAATAATAATAATAATTGCATATATAAATATATAGATACATATTTATAACATTTGGTTATGGAACTTTAGATTCTAGATTCTTTCTCTTCCTCCCTTGTCACACACCCCCACTGG
>CM053588.1:145938682-145963360 GCA_028646515.1 Pseudochirops corinnae
TATTTGTCTTACAAACTCTTCCAGTCCTGCAGTACTTCATAATGTGTGCTTGGCTGCTTGTTGTATTTTGGCCACAAAATCAGGGAATGATTCCTCAGGTCCCTGCATAATGTTTGTAAAAGTTTTCCCTGCTTGGTCAGAACTGATTATCTCTTTCCAAGCTTGC
Source organism: Pseudochirops corinnae (assembly GCA_028646515.1). Taxonomy (NCBI): domain Eukaryota; kingdom Metazoa; phylum Chordata; class Mammalia; order Diprotodontia; family Pseudocheiridae; genus Pseudochirops; species Pseudochirops corinnae. The sequence goes on from CM053588.1 coordinate 145,938,849, forward strand.
ATTGCACATTCTTGAATAGTGTTATATACTGCCACTGGATAGTTTATTTGCATGTTAGGCGATGTATTAGGCCCTTCACCCAAAAGCATAAAAATGCTGGCTGCGTTAGGTCCCTCTGCTAATATAAGATCATATAGTTTACCATGACATTTTCCTTTATAATTGACCTCCCACTGTAAATAATCACCTGGGGTGAGACACATTTTAGCTATTTGCTTCCAATCAAATGGTTTCAAAGCTACAGCAGCTAAATTCTCCAATAATGACATAGTATAATTGGCTGTTGCCCCATACTCTTGTATAGCCCTTTTTACCTCCTTAAGATCTTTTATATTTAATTTTTCCCATGTCCTATTACCCTGGGCATCTGTTATAAAAGGGTATGCTAACAAATTGCGGCCTTTAAATCCCATTTCTCGTAATGCTTGTTCTTCCTCTTTCATAAGTTTTTGGAAGGGTGTAACTAATTCTGTGGTGGGACCGCCGTCAGACTTCCCAGATTTTTCAGGTACATATGTGGGATTATAAGGTGGACACAGAGTGAGGTTAGAAGGTTTGGTATTTTTAGGGGTCCTTCTCCCACAGGAGGTGTGGTTTCTTCCTCATCACTGCCTTCGCTCTCACCCATGACACTCAATATTTCTTTAAGATCTGTTTTGTCTGCTAAGCATACTTTGATAACATTATAAATTGCAAATATGGAACCAGAATCACTCTCCTGCCCATTCTCCTTAAAATAATTAACTAAGGCCTCTCCTACTACTTCCCAATCAGGTCCTCTGATTTGAGAACCGCTTGGGAACCATGGGGCTGCTTGATAGACTATTTTTAGAAATTTTTTCAGAATCTGTTTTTTAACTGAAATCCCTTTCTTATACGCTATGAGTCACAGTATCCTTAAATCTTTTCCTTCACCTTTTAAACCCCTCACTAATGTTCCTCCCATTTTTTAATGTCTCCGTGAGCTTCGAATTTTTTTTAAAAACTGAAAAACTGAGTGAACTGGCGATCGCCCTTCATAGAGCCTTCTCCTTACCTTGAATGAGATCCGTCATCCCTCGGATCTTCTTGCGGGCCGCTACCTGTCACCTGCTAGCACTTTCAGGGGGACTGGTTGCTGGAGACTTTACTGTAGTCCTGATGCCCTATGTTGGGCGCCACCTGCTGCGACCAGCACAGTTTGTGGCTCAGCAACCAGCTGAATGAAAAGAGAGAGAGAGAGAGAAAAAAAAGGAGAGGGAGAGACGGGGATGTATTTGATAGTCTGTTTATTACAGAACCATTTCATACAGAGCCATAGTACAAGAAAATCACAGGGTTTATATACCTTACAGCAGAGACTCTGAGTAAATTGAAATGCCAGGACCCTTCTTTAGTCCTGACCACTCTCTACCCCAGCCCAAGGCTAATTATTCAATGAGACTTCTTCTTCAGGACCTTTCCCAGAGACAAAAACAAAGCAGGGAATCATTTGCTAATTGACTGCCCGAAACTATTTTAGATATTCACAGAGCCAATGAAAGCATCCACTCAACAAGATTATATTCTTTCTGCATATCTGCCTCATAGAAGAGGGGGAGCATGAAAGTCTGGTCTACTACACTTTGTCATTGTGGTTTCCCTCCTCTTGGCACCCTCTGACTTGTCAACATCCTTAATGTAAAAAAAAAGTCTTTTCAAAGCACATGAATCTCTAAAATTAATGGTGCTGGCCTCATGCATCCTAATTTCTAATTGACAAATGGTGGAGAGAAAGTATGTTTTCTTAAAGAACTACGTGTAACAGACAAACATATAGTGGTCATCTCATTCCATGACCAATAACATGAGTATAAGGGTCAGAATAGATGATATGGAAGGTGTTATCTAGGAAGAGGGTTTCAACCCTATTCTCACCCTATAGAGCCTAATGATCAGCTCTATTGATTTCATTAGACATTTGCCATTCACCCACACTGTACTAGCTAGGTACTGTGCCAGGTGCTAGAGATATAAACACAAGCATAAAAATGGTTCCTTCCCTCAGGGAGTTTAGATATTCTATTGGAGCATGGTGAACAGAGTGCTGAGCCTGGAATTGAGACAGCCTGAGTTCAAATCCTGCACCAGACATGAACTAGCTGTGGAATCATGGGAAAGTCACTTATTCTTTCTTAGCCTCAGTTTCCTCAACTATAAAATGGATATAATAATAGCAACAACTTCAAGAGGTCATTCTGAAGATCAAATGAAATAATATATCTGGCACATTGCGGACCTTTAAAGCATCATATAAACGTTGTAATGATGACGACAAGGATGACAATGATGACGACAAGGATGAGGAACCGACATATCAACAACAGAATCAGTACAAGTTTCCTGTGGAGGGTATCAACTGAGCTAAGCCTAAAGGAAGCTAAATGGGGTGGAATGTTGGGGTGGGGTGTATTTTCTAGCTTTCTGCGCTATATCTTTTAAATTTATGCTTAACCCATTTGACAAATGCAGAGTTCTTTAAAGAGAAAAAAAAAAGTGAATAATTTCCAAAATTATTTTTTTTTATTATTTCCAAAAATTATTTCTACAAGCCTCAGAAATTGAATGTTAACTTAAAAGAACTAGGGGCCAAAGGAACATATGCCTATCAAGAAAGTAATCTAATTCACCTTGCTGCTTAATGGGCCCCCTTTATTTAAGATCTTATCATAGCAGCAAGTTCCTATCTTCTTTCTATATACCCAGGGCTCCTCTCTCTCATTAAGTAATGCAAATGTGGGATGCCCTTCCACCCATGAGGAAAACTTTTTTTGGAATAAAGGAAAAAAAAAAAAAAGCTGTAACAAACAACCAAAGCCCTTTGTTTCCAGGAATTCTAGTGTCCTGACCTGTTTTGAAGATGCCTTTGTTTCTATAGCTATGGCCTTGCACAGAGAGGAGAGAGGGAGCAGATGTTTTTTCATCAGATTACTTTTATCAGTTATTGCTCAGAATAGAACTGAAGTATAATTTAAGTTAATATATAGCTATACATTGTGGCATGCCAAGTTGTGCCCTTATCATAAGCCTAGATTTATCTGTGTGGGTGTATTTCAAAACCTCCTTTGTCAAAGTCCTTATTTTTTGAAGCTCTCTTTACTTCTGAGAAACTGTTTCTCTTGAAGATACCTAAATAGTTGGGAAAATAAGCCCTAGCCTTGGAGAAAGAGGCAATATTTTATGAGTTTTTTTTCCTTGCTATTCAAAGATGGGGCAACTAAGTGGTGTAGTGCATAGAGTACAAAGCCTGAAGTCAAAAAGACCAAGTTCAAATCTGGCCTCAGACACTTACTAGCTATGTGACCCTGGGCAAGTCACTTAACCCTGTTTGCCTCAGTTCCTTATCTGTAAAATGAGTTAGAGAAGGAAATAGCAAACTACTCTAGTTTCCATCAAGAAAACACCAAATGTAGTCACAAAGATTTGGACACGATTGAAATTATTGTATAACAACAACAAAATTCAAAGGTGGCATAGGGGGATATGTGTATTAGGTATAAAAAACATATTCACATATAACTTAATAATAAGTAAAAACTTCATATAAAATATTCAAACCCAGGTCTTCTGATACCAAATTCAAATCTCTTTCTGCTGTATCATGCTATTGTTTTTTTGGGGGGAGGGGGAAGTGAATTATAAAGCCATTTTTTTTTTGCCAATCCTTTAAGCTGGACCTACATGTTATACTTCTGGAAGTTGGGTCGCCAATTGGCATAAGAACACTTCTAGAGGGAAACACTGAGAGAACCAGTAGCCATGTTCTCAAACTCACTGTTGTGGGTGATATGGGAATAATGAGGCCTCCAAAATATCAAACTTATCTTGGGATTCATTTAATTTTCCAGCAAGGGAATCCTATTCACATAGTTGTGGACTCCCCAAAAGATTTTACACTCATTTAGAAAGCATTTGTTGCTGAATGGTGGGGGAAGTAAAGGGTGAAGGCTGATTATCTCTGTTGGTATCCAGAAGTCCCTAAAATTCTTAAAAGATGACTAAGAGGTTAAGCATGTACTTAGTATGTACTCCAAGTATAAAGGACAGCCTATGAAAAGGCAGATATATGGAGATAGTATAGCCCATCCTGGGAAGGTAGGTCAGTTTGGCTAAAAGTAGGAGGGCTTGAAGAAGAAGAAGAAGAACAGAAAATTAATCCAGAAAATTAAGTGGAAACCATGTTGTATAATGGCACCAGCTATGCTACCACACTACACTACTGTCTTTAAAATTTATCACATCTCTCTTCCCCAGGAAAGCCATCATTGAGAGATCTCACTATGTCACGAGATTGAATCTGCCTGGTGTTTACATCTCATCACTACCCTCTGCCCCTCTGAGTGGATCCTTTTATGGGATCCAGGGTTCAGCACAGTTTTCCTCCCTATTTCCCACTGGCTACAATGCTTCAGAGCTTGTTTGGAAGTGCTCTAGCCCTCCCTTCCTCCACCCCTACCTCCATCCCAGGCTTTGCCCCTTCTTTTTCTGTGTAATCTTCCTCTCCCCCCTTAGATTATAAACTCCTTGAGGTCAGGGACTGATTCATTTTTTATGTGTGTTTATATCCCCAGCACTTAGCACAATGCCTGACACATAGCTGGTACTTAATAAATGTTTATTGGGCGATTGGCCTGCCAGGGATCTTCAATTTTATTCCACAGCAATAGGGAGCAACTGAACATTTTTGTGCAGGGAAGTAACATGATCAGACCTGAATTTTGAAAGTATTTTGGTGTTATTGCTAAATTTGATGTTATTGCTAAATCTTCTATAGGAAATCCTTCCTGATTCTCATTGTTATTGATATGTTGTCTATTTCTCATAATGGACAGAGTGCTGGGCTTAGAGTTAGAAAGGAAATTATCCAGAAGAAGGTAACAAGGACCATGAGTCTGTGCCATCAAATGATTAACTGAGGAACCTAAGGATATTTAGCATGGAGAAGAGAAGACTTGAGGGCAATGTAACTGTCTTGAAGTTATTAGATATTTTCTGTTTTTCTCCAGGAGGTAGAATGATGAGAAATGGTTGCAAAGTTGGAGAGATAAATTTATCTTTGATATCAGGAAGAGAAACATGTCTAACAATTAGAGCTATTGAAAAGTGGGCTGTCTCCAGAAGTCAGAGGTTTCCTTTTCAATGGAGGCTGAATTACTACCCCAGTGTCAGGGATGACTCTTTTTTGGATGTGGTGGGACAAGATGTTTGGTGAGGTCCCTTCCAAACCGGAAATTTTGTCAGTAAATGCCCAATTTGTCTATAGTGTAGATTAGGTAAGTGGGAACAACATTTAATAAAGTTGCAAAACTAGGGCTTTACTCCTTATTCAACAACTCTAAGGTGTCTTTGAAAGCTAGGAAGAGAATTCAGAGCTGCTTGGGACACATTAGGAAGCCACTAAGGACTTTTTGAGCATAGGATCAATGATTGTACTTCGTCCGTGCATGATTTCAGTTTTGCAAATAATTCCAGCTCTTTCATTAATTTTCTGGATGACCTTCACCTCCCTGGACCTCAGTGCTTTTTTTTTTGTAAAGTGAAAATTGTTGGAGTAGATGCTAAAATCTCTTCCATCACTTAAAAGTCTATGACAGCGGTTCTCAACCTATGGGTAGCAACCCTTTTGGGGATCAAACGACTATTTCACAGGGGTCGCAGGGGTTGCCTAAGACCATCGGAAAACACATATTTCTGATGGTCTTAGGAACCTAGACACCACTCCTCTATCCATCTCCAGGCGGGTCTGCCCACATGCAGATATGCCCACATATGAGTATTAAAGGATCGTGGCATTAGGAAGGTTGAGAACCACTGGTCTCTGAGATCCACCTCCTCTCCCCACCTCCCTAACCCTTCCCTCCCATGAAAAGATTCTTTGGACTGAAAAATTCCCAGACTGAAAGGCACTGGGAAGCCTTGACTGACAAGGGTGTGTATCCAAGCAGCAGTTTGCTAACTGATGTGTGGTTTTAACGACCAACACATAGGGTGAACAGGTTTTATGGTATGGTTTTCTCCTGTCTTGCACTTACAAATAGGGTCTTTTGGAGTAGCATGGAAAATTTTTGCTATTTTTCTCCTATTTCCCTCTTTGTTTTTGTTTAAAATTTGGTTGCCTTAACTTCCATAAACATAGCCTATTTTTGTGCTTAAGATACTGAATGGAAAACTCCATTGCATGTTGTTGGACTGTTTTGGAAATATTTGGTCAAATGTGTTAATTTGGCAGCAATGTCATTTAAAGCAAGAAACAAAGCTGTGAAAATGGCTTTGGAACATTATCTTGAAGAGTGTCTAGCTGTTTTTTTTAAATATAGTTTATGTTAAGATGCATTTTTTAAAATTAATTTAGGGAAGAGTATTAGTATCTGTGAGAAAATGGACTTTCTTCTGGATTTCTTTTGTGGTCATTATGAGTGATTGCTTTTTCCTCTTACTAGTCTTTGTTCCAAAACTTAGACTGACATCTAGCTTTGACAATCATAGTGTGTTTTATTTTCCTGAGGGGGGTGGAGGATAGCTCATAATGCTGTTTAGTTTTGTATTCTTGGTGCATTGGTGAATTTTTAAATTGTTGTAACTGAAATAAATTACATGAATTGAAAAAAAAGAGTCTATGAGATCATTTTTTGATACTAAAAGTTCTGTTAGCAAGTGTTTATTGGGAGTTGACTAGATAGCAATCACTGGGCTGGTGTCTTTGAGTAGGGAATATTCCGACTTTGTGTAGTTACAACATCTCCTTTCTTGGGTCTTTCAGTTGTACTAAATTGTCAACTCTTAATTTTCATTGACTTGTGGGTAGCTTCCTAAACATTTTTACAACTCTTCATGTATATGTCCTATCTCTGGAATTAGAATGTGTGGCCTGGGAAGGAGGAAATGGGAAATGGGGAGAAGGTGTGGAAAGGTGGTTACGATTACTTCTGTATTTCTCTCATCACCTGGGACAGGGCTGCACCTACAAGCAGACTGTGATTGATAGCTAGACAGACCTTAGTTCCCAACAGATGGAGAACCTTGCATGCAGAGGGGAGTTCTGTCTATCTTTTCCTCCTACATCATTCACAGCTTCAGGGTTGCCATAGTGGGAAGTATTGGACAGAGGGAGATAAGTTCTCTTTCCATTATGACAAGAAGCACATGGTTTTGTGTGTGCATGTGTGTTTATGAGCCTGGCTCTCTCCCAGTTTTATCTGAGGGCTTTTTACCCTTATTTATGCTCTATTTGCCTTGTGTTTTATGCTTTGGGCAAAGAGATAAATCTAGTCAGGTGAGATGGAGCTTGCCATAAAGGAATTATATGCAGTTGTATTTTATACATGGGTTTTACTGTCTCAGAACCATGTCTAAGAAGGTGAGCCTGGGAGTCCCAATGAGTATTTCCTTCCTTGAGCAAGTGGCTCTACGGCCTTATGTCTCTTTTCATTGAGTTGCCAATTGAAGTGACTGAACCTTTTCTCTTTTATGAATCTAGAGCTAAGGTTTTCAAGTCTCCATAGCCCTGGGCCTCCCCTCTTCTCTAGGGTACAGTACTCATTACACTGTCCTTTGGTTGGCAAGATTATGGGAACATCTGATTCCTGCTTTGACAGTTCAACAAACACTTATTAAACACCTATTACATATATAGTAGACCATTGTACCTGCCATTGGGGAAGATAACAAGTTAGATAAGAACTGGTATTGTAAAGTTCTGCTTTAACTGGACATATGTACTCCTAAAAGGTATTGTGCTATGTAAAATGATGCAATAAAAGTCACAGGGCTTATGAGAAAAATGACATTAAGGGCACAAAACTCAAAAATTTCATCAGTGATATGTTTAAAAAAAGGTAGAAACCTAATTTAAAACACTAGCATATTATTATATACATTAAATTGTTAGGAAATACATTAATACTACAAAAAATAGTGGCTATGTCTGAGGCCTCCAACAGCTATTTGGTGGTTCCCATGTGGCTTAGTTGGCAAAACCAAAGTGGGACAAGCCAACACTGTGAACTTAGGTGGCTGGAGGTAATGACAAAAGAGGCTAATGGTGGTCCAGACCAGCCCACAACTGCTACTGCACTACACAATAAACATGGTGCTTTACCCTGCCAAAGACCTTAAGTTTGCTTGTGGAAGTCTGAGTCAAGAGGGTTACAGCTTGTGAGTTATGAAATGTTGCAGGTTTTTTGTTTGTTTGGTTTTTCTTTCACTGTTTCTCAGGAAGAAATCAAGTATAAACAAACTCCAAATTTGTGTACGACTCAAAATGTTTCCCAAAGTTTCAATTGTATTGGAACAAATTTGAGTTTGTGAAACATATTACAGCAGACGTAACTGTAGTTATTACCTTCTCAGAGCTCACAGTCTAATAGGGAAGATCACACGTATACAGTTACTGTAAAATGAAACATATCGCCTACTTCAGAAAAATATAAACTATGTTCCATGGAAGGTCCAAAGTGAAAGGATCAGGGACGAGTTCCTGGAAGAAGTGTCCTTTGAACTGGGCCTTAAAGGATGAATAATTTCTGGAGATTTTTAGGGGGGAGGGAATTACAAGTATAGACAATGATGTTAGTAAATGTAGAAAGGTACAGAAAAGGAAGATGTGAATGAGAAACAGAATTGTTCTGCTTAGCTGGACCAAAGTAGGGGAGGATTATGAGCTAAGGCTAGAAAGGGTAGTGTCAGGTTATGGATGACTTTGATTTCCAGGACTAAAGAGTTTGAATGTAATTTGGTAAGCAATAGGGAAGCTTTGGAGTTTACTTTAAAAAGAGTTTTGAGAAGAGAAATGGCATGTTCAGGCACAGTAAAGATATATCTAGCAGCAATGTGAAGGATAGATAGGAAAGGCAAGAGTGTTCAGGCCAAAAAATTGGTTAGGAGGTAATTATGCATGTTAGTAGTAATGAGATTATTTACTTAGTTAAAGTGGGAATATATCAGAGAAGACAAATAGAAGAGAAACTATGTAAGCGACTCTTTCAAAAATGTTTTAAAATTTTTAAACTTTCATTTAAAAGTATTTTGAGTTCCAAATTATCTCCTTCCCTCTAGCCTCTACCTTACCCAATGAGAAGGCAAGCAATATAATTCTCATCATACATGTAAAGTCATGCAAACTATATTACTGTATTAGCCACATTGCAAAAACAAAAACAAATAAACAAAGCAAGAAAAAATAAAGAAAGTGAAAAAAAAATCCTTCAATCTATACTCAGAGTTCATTGCCTTTTTCATCATGAATCTTTTGGAATTATTTTGGATTATTGTATTGATCAGAGTAGCTAAGTTTTCATGGTTTTCAATGATTATCATTGAAATACTGCTGTTACTATATACAATATTCTCCTGGTTCTTTTCATTTCACTCTTCATTGGTTCATATAAGTCTTCTCAGGTTTTTCTGAAATCATTCCTTTCATCATTTTTTTAATAGTGTAATAGTATTCCATCACGATCATAGGTTACAACTTATTCATTCATTCTCCAGTTGATGGGCACCCTTTCAGTTTCCAGTTCTTTGCAACCACAAAAAGAGCTGCTATAAATATACATACATATATATCTATATATCTATAGATATATATGTGTGTGTGTGTATGTGTGTGTGTGTGTGTATATATATATATATATATATATATATATATATATATATATATCCTGACCTAATGTCAGTGGGCAGCTGGCCTTACCCTTTCTAGGTCTTTGGTGTGCATCTGGATGTGACCAGCACATTCAACTGAGCAGAGTCAGAAGCCAGAAGAGTGAGTGATCACCAGACAGCTTTATTTTTCTCCATTTTTCATCCCCAGGGCTTCTCCTCTTTTGTTCCCTTTTCTGAGCCCCTTAGACAAATAGCCCGCCTCCCCTGCAATTGCCTCTGACACCCCAAGGGTCGGGTAAACACATAAAGGAAGGACGGAGCTCATGTTCTCGGAACAGAGCATATCGACAGAACATCTGGGTTGTGAAATGCAGAATAAAACAGGACACACTGACCCAGAGGCATAACTCTGCCATCATGACTCTGTGTTTCTGGTGTCCATGTCCTTCTGCATTCTCAGTATATTCTGGCGCTCATGTTCCCAGGCAGAACTACACGTACCTTTCCCCCATCATGTCCCCTTTCTTGTTATGTGCAGAGCATGCCCAAGGGCGGGGACGACTTACCTCTAGCGCTTCCAGACCAGATTTTATTACAGAATTCAGTAACTGTATCAAGCAAGGAGATAACAACAGGAGAAGACAAATCATACTAAAAGCAACTAAGCCCAAAACTAGCCAATGACTGAAGGAAGTCCAAGTAGTGTCGCAAAACCAATCAGTTAGTGTTTTCGCCCAGTCATTTGGTTTAAGTATACGTGCGGTACCTTTAGACATGTCATTGATCAACTTATCAAGATCTAATAGGTCAGAGGTTACATTGTCTTTAATAATTATCTTATTTAAATGTTTCTTAACTTGCTCCCAACTCCCATTAAGAGGCAAAGGGGTTACACAATGATACACATATCGGTAATCACAATGCATAAGCATTCTTTTTTCTAACATATCCACTTCATCGTCTATCTTAATCAGAGTTTCTTCTACTGCTTGCATAGTTTCCCACAGTTTTTTATTTATGATAGTCTGATCATGAAAGGCCCAAGTCACATTACGGGACCATTCTTCCAAGAAGTCCGCATTCACCATTTGGGCGCATGTATTCTTGACAGACAATACCAAAGAAGTAGAGCTAGCAAGAAAGGAAAGCAAAGCAAGTATACCTAACACAATACAGCTAACACAGTGTTTCTGCCTTATAGGGGCCAGGTCCCCAGTGATTTTGGTCAGTGCGTGTCCTGCTGAACTTTCTTGCCACCCATCAGCAACCTTAACAGGCAAGAGCATCTGTGGGGGACATGTTACAAAAAACAAGATTTGTCCTGTCATCTTAGTCATACATTCAGCCACTGTGCAATTGTGGCATGTAACATTGTACAGGCCATTTGGTTCACTCGAAATGTTAACTTGTGACGGATTGCCATATAGAAACGCGTGATTCACAGGGGCACAGAGGAACCCGGTATGGTGCATGTGGCCTTCATGTATTGCCCCCACTGTGAGCATGACCTTCCATAGTTGCCAGTGTTGTTATTAGGATTAGCTGGGTCATAGCATATACATAGATAGATAGATAGATAGATAGATAGATAGATAGATAGATGGATATAGATATAGATATAGATATGGATAGATATCTATCCATATCTATATGTATATCTATATGTATATCTATATATCTATATCTATATCTATATATCCTTTTCTTTTGATCTCTTTGGGATATAAACCTAGTACTGATATTGCTAGGTCAAAGGGTATGCATGATTTCATAGCTCTTTTGGTATAGTTCCAAATTGTTCTCCAAAATGGTTGAACCAGTTAACAACTCCACCAGTTTTGCATTAATACATGTATTTTTCCATATCCCCTTCAGCATTTGCCATTTTCCTTTTCTGTCATATTAGCTAATCGGATAGGTATGAAGCAGTGCCATAGAGTTGTTTTTAATGAGCATTTCTTTAATTATTAGTGATTTAGACCATTGTTTCATATGACAGCTTTGATTTCTTCTAAAAACTACTTGTTCATATCTTTTGACCACTTATCAATTGATGTATGGCTCTTCTTTTTATAAATTTAGCTCAGAACCCAATATATTTGAGAAAATGAAGCCTTTACAGAGAAACTTAAAAACTTTATCTTTAGTTTCCTGCTTTCCTTCTAATTTTGGCTGCATTTGGCTTTGTTTGTGCAAACTATTTAATTTTGAGTTATCAAAAGTGTTCAGTTTACTTTTCATGATCCTCTCTGTTATTTGGTCACAAACTCTTACCTTATTTATAGATTGACAGATATTTTCCCCATGTTTCCCCTAATTTACTTATGATATAATCTTTTATGTCTAAATCATACACACATTTTGACCTTATCTTGGTGTACAATGTGAGATCTTGGTCTGTTCCACATTTCTGCCAGTCTGCTTTCCAGTTTTTTCAGCAGTTTTTGTCAAATAGTAAGTCCTTGCCCCAAAAGCTGGATTATTATGTTCATTTACCAATGTATATTTTGTACCAAACCTATTCCACTGATCAACCAACCTCTCTTTCTTAGCCCATGCCAAATTGTTTTGATGATTACTGTTTTATGATATAGTTTGAAATCTAATACTGCTTAGGCTTGCTTCACTTTTAAAAATTATCTCTTGATATTCTTAACCTCTTGTTCTTTTGTTATTATTTTTTCTAGCTTTATAAAGTAATAATTTGGTAGTTTGGCATGGCACTAAAACAGTAAGTTAGAACAATCGTTTTTATTATATTGGCTCAGCCTACCCATGAGCAATTAATATTTCTCTAATTGTTTAGATCTGCCTTTTTTTGTAAGAAGTGTTTTATAATTGAGTTCATATTATTCCTCTGTGGGTGCTGGTAGGTAGACTTCCAAGTATTTTATACTGTCTATAGTTACTTTAAATGGAATTTCTCTCTTTCTGCTGGGTTTTGTTGGTAACAGAAAGTGATACTCCTGAGTTTTAACAAATTGATTTGGAAAATTAAGGGAGAAAGAAGAGATAGAGGTAAAACCAATATTTTGAACATGGTTCTAAAATTAGTTTGGTACAATGACAAGAATTCTGGACTTGCAATCAGAAAACCTGGGTTTGAATTGTGTCCTATACGTTTACTGGTTCTGTTATCCTGAGAAAGTGATTTAACCTCTCTGAGCTCCAGGCATTTCTCCAGGCAAGACTATAAGTTATAGTTGTGTAGTCAGTGGATGGAATTCTCACACCAACAAAGTCATAGACTGAATACAGATAAGATTTAGATCAGTTTGTCTGAAAAAATATCTAGGAGTTTCAGTTGCCTGAAAGCTCAATATGAGTCCACAGTGTGATTTTTGTGGCCCAGAAAATTAATAGGTTCTTAGGCAACACTAAAACACACACACATACACACACACACACACACACACACACAAATATAGCTTCCAGGAAAAAGGAGATAATATTGCTGCTGTGCTTTACCCTGGTAAGACTAAATCTGGAGTATCATATCTATTCAGTTTTCAGTGCCAGAGTTTGAGAAGGGCATTGAAGAGCTGGAGTGTCAGCTTTGGTATTCACAACTTATCAAGTATCCTCAGTGCCTTCTGCTCCCTTCTCGTTGGAGGACCAGATGGTGGAGTCCATATCTTCATTTCTCACATAATTTTCCTCCTTTGGGTTGGATTCCATCACGCCTCCTTCCCATCCTATTTGTCTTCCTTTTGTTTGTTGTTTTCCTCCATTAGACTGTGAGTTCCTTGAAGGCAGAAGATGTCTTTCTTTTGCATATTTGGGAAGTAGTATGCACATAACAGACACTTAATAAATTTTTATTGGCTTACTTTCTGAGAGTGGCCAGAGGACAACATCTAGAATAGGGAAAGGCTTCAAGGTCATGATATATGAAGATTAATTGAAAGAATTAGACATGTTTAACCTGGAAAAGAGAAGACTTGTCTAGGGAGGTAGGCATGACCCTTATCTTCAAATATTTGATGAGCTGTCACCTGGAAGAAGTATTACATACTTTCTATTTTGTCCCAGAAGGTAGAGCTAAGATCAACGGGTGGAAGTTGAAAAGAAGCAAATTCAGGCTTGATATAATAAAAATTGTTCTCATAATTAAAACTGAAAAAGTGGAATGAGCTACCTTAGGAGGGAGTGGGTTCCTCATCATTGGAAGTTTTCACAAAAGATTAGATGGCCACTTCTTGGTTATGTCATAGACTGGATTTTTAGACTGGATTGAACTAGATGACCACTGAGGTTCCAATAAACTTTGAGATTCTGCAATACCATTGCTCTGGTCTCTTCCTCAGAGAAGGCCCATAGATAGGTGATGGCTAAACAATTCCTCCCACTAGGGAAAGGACTATAAGCATTGAGTCAGTTGTGCAAAGATGGAGTTGTTTACCCAAGATATGGAGAGTTGGGTCAAGGAATGAAAGGCAGATGTTGCTGTCTGAAGATGAAATAGGAATCAATGCAAAGGTTATACCAGGGTTTAAGGAGGAAACAGAGACGTCATGTGAGAGCCAAGCTGAAGAATTCAATCTTGAGGTGGCAGTGAGTGTGAGGTCACATAGTTTTACTTCAGTTTCCTCTATGGGCTTATGTGTTCTTATACCTGTTCATGTGTGACTGGCTTTACCTTCCAGCCTCTCCTTAAATTAGTTGTAACTGGTAAGATCCTTGAATAGCCAGCATCTAGGGAATGTCTGTCTCTAAGTCAGGGGTTCCTAAGTTAGAGTCCATTAATATGCAGAAAGAGGGGGAGACAGAGAGAGAGGGGGGGGGGGGAGGGAGGGAGGGACTGTATTTCCACATATTATTTTACTTTGTAATCCTGTGTATTTCATACATTTAAAAACATTATGCTGAGTAGTCCAGAGGGTTCACTAGATTGCCAAAGGCATCCATGACACAAAAAGTTTAAGAATTCTGGCTCTAGTTGATGGTGGAACCAGTGAGAAAATAGAAGTCACAAGCAGTTTAGGAAGAAAGAGCATAAATTTGGGTTTGGACATGTTGAATTTGAGGTGAGAACCCAGACATCTGAGTAGAATTGCCCTGTAGGGTCTAGAGTTTGGGAGGCTTCCACATGGACCTGATAGGTGGAAATAAACGTCATATCTAAAGGAGAAAGCCAATCTCTTTTATACCAGAAGGCCCAGAAACACTCCCGAACCCTGTCCCCCTCCTGGCTGGTCTGTTTGTGGAGTGATGGAGAGGCAAGAGTGCTGAATGAGTCAAGAGGCTTATATTGTACTGTGGTACTATAGGCAAGTCACTTAACCCAGTGAACCTTAGTGTCTTCATCTGTAAAATGAGTATAATGGTAAAGATTATTCTTACCCTTCCTCTCCCTCCCATAGAGTTGTTGTGACCCTCAAATGACATAATGTATGTAAAGTGCTTTAAAAACCTTAAAATTCTATGTAAATGTCAGCTTTTATTTCGGAATCTTAATCTTCCTTCAAATATAAAATCCTCTGTTTGCCTTTTAAAAACCTTTATAACCTGGCCTCTTTCTACCTTCCAATTTTATACTTTTCTCTCCTCCAGGTACTCTGCTATCCAGTGGCACTGGCCTTGCTATTCTTTCTGGATGACACTCCATCTTTATGACTCTACGTATTTTCCCTGGTTCTCCCTCACACCTGGAATACTCTTCCTCCTCTTCTCTGTCTCCTGACTTCCCTGTTTCTTTCAAATCTCAGATAAAGTGCCTTGTATATGTTTGTTTGCAGGTTGTCTATTCCCTTAGATTGTAAACTACCTGAGGGCAGGGATTATTTATCTCTTGCTCAGCAAGTACATACTAGGTGCTTAATAAATGTTTATTGAATTGAATTGAACTTTCTAGAAGAAACCTTTCTGAGTCTTCCTTAATCTTAGTGACTTCATTCTTAAGATTATCTTCAATTTATCCCATCCTATAGACTTATTGTTTGCATGTTGTCTTTCCTATTAGACTGTGGGGTTCTTGAAGGAAAGGATTTGGGGGTGCTATTGTATACTCTGAGGAGTATAGCATGGTGACTGTCACATAGTAGGTATTTCAAAATTCTAGCTGACTAACTTCAAAGCTCAACTCAGATGTCAATGTATGCTGAAGCCTTCTCTTTACCTAATGGCTAATATTGTCTTTCTCCTTAAAGCACTCTGTGTTTATTTCTCTGTGCACACGTTTTATCCTTTCAATAATGTGTGAGTTTCTGGAAGGCAGGGGATGCTTCATTTTTGTTACTTTATCCCTGGTGATTAACAAAGAATCTAGCATACAGTAGGGGCTTAATTGTCATTTTGGTCCCACACAGGGACTAAAAACTTTTCCAGTATGTAACTAGCTAATATAATAAGTTATTTTCCTTTGTGGGGATATGGCTAGATTTCCCTCCTTCCTTTAATTTCTCCAAACCAGCTCTCTCACTCCTCTTCATGGAAACATGTATGCATGTTAACAGAGACCTTCTGAAGACAGGGAGCCATTGTTGCCCTGTAATGAAGCATCATTCCCATGATTCCAGTGAAGATTCCAAGAATTTTTGACTAGTTCAAAAGGGAGGAGAACATCATGGCAAGACAATAGGAAGAAATAATCTGGGGACAGATGGGGCCTGGCAGTGCCCCTCAAATGGCATCTATGTCTGGTTCTGTGTTTCTTTGATAAGTAGGGTGAGGATCAGCCATCAGCCCTAGACTGCAGAACATAGACCCTATTGTTTTCAGTGGTTCTCAACCTTCCTAATGCCGTGACCCTTTAATACAGTTCCCCACATTGTGGTGACCCCCAACCGTAAAATTATTTTCGTTGCTACTTCATAACTGTAATTTTGCTACTGTTATGAATCATAATGTAAATATCTGATATACAGGATGTATTTTCATTGTTACAAATTGAACATAACCCACAGATTGAGAACTGCTAGTTTAGATACTTACTCTAGGCTCATACTACTAGCCTCCAGGTTCTCTGTCTCAAAATACTCAAAAGAGAGACTGCTTAGTAGTAACTGCCCTGGGGTGCTGTCCATTCCTGCAAGATTCGGACTTCCTTCATTCTATTAGTCAAGAGGATTAGAAGGCCTTTGATTTTGTCCTTAGTCAAGTTACATAGGACTGTTGGACATTTCCATTTGCTTTCAGGTCTTCCATCCATCACTTTGCAAGCAAGGGGCAACTCCTAAACCCTGTTGTTAAGGCAATTTCCACCTGCTTCTAAGCTGAATCTCTTGTTCTATAAATCAAATTCTATCCTCCATAGGAATAGAGAACAGCTCTCTTCTATGTCACCATATCTCTAAATTTTTGAAGGTGTGTTCTCAGCCTTCTCTAACTCCAGATTTAAAAAAAAAAAAGAATCTTTAAAGAAAGGATGGCAAGCCTGCAAAGGGGTACGCAGCACCAGCAACCACTGGAGTTTTCCCTTTCTATGCTCTGCATCCTAGAGATATTGTGGCAATGCAAACTTGTCTATTCTTTGGACAATCAACTAAAGAAAAATATGTGCTGATACTGGGATGGACAATGGCTTCAATAATTAGACCTCTTCTTGTCTGGTGAGGTCACTTTGCAGATTTCTTCTATAGATGGAAGTGGGTAACTTAGGGATAAGTACAGGTAGGATGGCAACACTATTGCTGGATGGAGGAATTTTGACTTGTTGCATTCCCAGCACAAAGTACATCTCCCCTTCTTACATGTTTTGACTATTTTAGATTTGAACTTGCTTCATTTTAGTTTGCTTTGGAGATATTTATCCCAAAGGATTGTAGCTAAAATGGCCCTTGGGATATAGGAGCTAATATTAGGAAGATTTTTTTGGACTGAAACATTGATATAGGGAACAACCAGTATGGAAAAATCCCTCTGTCATTACAGGTCTGTACCTTCTCTGAAACTTCTAGTCTCAATGGCCTAGAACATTGAGAAGTTTGGTGACTTGGCCGAGGTCATTAATGCAATAATATGTGTCAGAGGCAGGATTTGAACCCAGGTCTTCCTGAAACCCAAGGTTGGTGATCTATTCTGTAAGCCTCACTGCTTCAATTTGTAGAAAATAGCCTGAAGAAAATGACATTTGGGGACTCCAACTACAGATAGAGCTGGACAAAATATCACAGGGGCTACTAATGGCCAGGCCCTTGGGGGGGGCGTGGTACTAACACTAAGGTGTCAGCCAAGCTGGCTGATTTCAGAGGCAGGTCGACAAACGTCCTGAGGAAGGTTCGGCCACAGATTTCCCACTCGTGCCCTATTTCATTACAGGTTGACCAGCCTGCTAGTCCTTCTCATACCCCTGCCCGTCAGCTTCATGCCAGCCTGCAGATGGTGCCAGATGCTGGGGAAGCCTCCCCCCGCACTGAGGAGATCAAGTTTGCCTCACAGATGCCCGCCCGTGTGTTTGCAACATTTGGATCGCACAAGGTGTTACAAGGCAAACATGTTTTTATTGAAATATCTCTGCCCTCCAGCGTATTTATTTTATTTTATTTTACAAGATTCAGCTTCCTGCTGATCTTCCAGTGAGGGAAAATGAGCTTTTGAAAATGGTTTCCTTTTTTATTTTTAAACACTTACAAAGCAATGTCAGGGCAGCTGAGCTGAGAGATGGGAAGATCCCGGAGTTAGTATTGAGCAACGGGAGGAGACTAGATGGAAACTCAGAAGAACTGTGACCTCATACAATTCACTCTCTTTTTTTAGGCTTTAGGTATTTAGTCTGTAAATGGGGTGTTTAGAGCAAATGATGCCCAAACTTTCTCCCAGTTCTAACACTCTGTGACACTATGATCTTCTAAGGACAATCTCCCCTTCCATCTGTCCAGAAGTGTTTGGGCTGTTTGGGGGTTTCTAAAAGCCATTCTTCTTCTGGGGATCTCTAAGTCTCAGGGTGTCTAATTTTTTTCAAACAACAGAACATGAAATCAGCCAAACTTGATCCAACCTATTAGAGTTGGCTCTAGTTCAACTACATATTATACACAGAATAAGAGCTCCCCTATTGTGAATAATGACTTTTCCTCTCATACTTACATAGTACTTTTATTTTGTATCTCTCTACTGCACTTGTGACGTACCATGCATTTTGTAATCTAATCTATAGATTTTTGTTTCTAATATCTAACCTAATTTACGCTCTTCCACCCCACTATTGCCATCTTCATCAATTTCTTCTTGCCATAGTAATGCTCTAACAATGAAGAATTATTGCTGGGCCAGGGGGCTGCTAACTAATCTCTATCCCTTTCCCATTAAGGAGGCTCTCTCACTAAACTCTCACACGTGGCCAGGTCAGGTTTAGTCCTAGAGGAGCCTGGCCTCTAATGAGAAAACTTAGGTTCCCTTTACTCTTCCTCTTTGGAGTATCCTGTCCTCTACCCTGATGCTCAGGGAGGCAAGATGGTACAGTGGGTAGAGTGCCAAGACTGAAGTAAGGAAAGCTCATCTTCACATCAGACAGTTGCTAGCTGTGTGATCCCGAGGAAATCATTTAACTCTGTTTGCCTCAGTTTCTTCATTTGTAAAATGAGCTGGAGAAGGAAATGGCAAAACATTCTAGTATCTTTGCCAAGAAAACCCCAAATGGGGTCACGAAAGTCAGACGTGACTGAAAATCACTAACCAACAGCAGCTCTGGCACCCAATACTTGTTACTGTAGCTCATAACACTAGAGTGTTATCTGTAATAAAATTACTTAGTTCAGGCTTTGGTCCATGTCAAGGATCTCACCAAAATAACAAAGTGTAGAAATATGCTTAGTGTACAATATGAATCAGGTATGGGACTGGTTTTTATTTACACACTGTTATGGGAATGGAAATCTGAAGACCTTCCCTGCCCCTTGGCCCTTTGATTGGTTTAAGTGACTCTGAGAACCTTCCCTGATTTGAAAGTATACTCTGTCCCCTAATAGGCTGAATGTGGTCACATGGAGCCTGTGGCAGGAGGCTTGTTCTTCAGGAATGCCCACACCTTATTACTTTGTAATCACAAAGTGGGCAGTGGGTCAAGAGGGCTGGGACATTCTCTGACCCAGGAGAAAGCTATATATATATATATACCCTGACGTGAGGTTTTGCTTTGGGGCTCACTTTGGGAAGAGCTGCAGGATTTGGCCACATGAGACTCTGGGAAGCTATTGGGCCCCCCGGCTTTGAAAACCCAGATGTTGGTGCTTCCCTCTCTGGTAACTAACTAGATATGGATGTAATGGTCAGATACCTGGAAGCCTTGTCTCCTGATCTGTTTCTTTGTCTGCTTGTAACTTCCATTTGTATTCTGTTTATCTTCTCTGAAGTTCAGGGTGCTGATTTTTCCCCCTGAACTAGGTAAATGATATATGTTTGATTATAGTAAGATTGTTAACCCATTTTGAGTTGCTTTCCTTTAGAAAAGCAGATCTAAGAACTTGTGCTAGCAGCCATCCTGGGTATACTGGGTGCTTGCTGCTACACACACACACACACACACACACACACACACACACACACACTCTCACACACACACACACATGTTGAACACAAAACACTCACAAGCACATTTAACAGAAGTGAATGGTAAAAACTGGCAATACTAATTACGGTTATGCTCTGTCAAAAGGTTGATACTTAAAGCCATCATGAAGCTGTCTCTAAGACCATTAATTAGGAATTTTACATTTCACCTCAGGACTGTACTGTCTCCCTCAAAGTCCATGTTTTTTGGCAAGTCAGAGCAGGGATTGTGCTCCTTCCCCTGCTAGTGGTATCCACCCTCTTCAATGCCAGAGTTCCCTTTGCCAATAATCAGATTTACCTGGTTGATCCATGACTTACAAACCTCTAACACTCACAAAATCACCTTCAGGTCCAGATTCAGCCATGTTGGTATTGATAGTCATCTACCTAGAGAGAACAAATACAGAAGATGAGAAGCCAAAACTCAGGATCAGGCTTGTCTAGACAGCACATGAAATTTAACTGCCATGTGCTCATGGCAGCTGCATAATGGATGGGATGAGCTACCTTTTCTTCTACCCCTGATAGGAAATCTACTGAAAGAAAGTTCCATGATGGGAGAAATGAAGGAAAAGAGTAAGCCAGAGGCAGTCACTTCATTTTTAAAGATCTATTGAGTTATCAGACTCAATTGAGTCTCAATTGAAGGACTGCAATAAAGAGGTTGCTTGGCCGTCTCAAAATGTAAGTCTTTTATCCCTGAATCATACATGGCAGGAAATATCAGACTTCCTCATCTCAAAGTGCCAACCCCCACAGAACTGAGTCATGAACCTGTGATCAGTTGGATTAGGATTCTCTGCACATCCTCTGAGCAAACTCCCATTACAACGATAATAACTTAAAATTTCATATCAATAAGCACTTATTAAACATATATTTTGTTCCAGGCATTATGCTAAGCTCAGAGATATGACAAAAATCAAACAGTTCTTGCCCTCGACGAGCTTGCATTCTCTCTCTCTATCTAGAGCTTTAGAGCTTATACAGGACTTTCCTCCTGACTTTGGGAGGTGGGTCATGTTAATGTGATTATTATTTTCATTTTTCAGATGGGGATGACTTTCCCAGGGTCACAGATAGTAAATGATTTAGCTAAGATACCAATCTGGGTCTTAAAGCCCTAAAGAAGTAGATTATTACTATTTTGGCTGTTATTATTACTGGGGCAGAGTAAGTCAAGAGTGAATAAAGTGGCAATCAATACTAATAACAGCACTTCCAACAGCAGCGACATTTCTGTAGCACCTACTATGTGCCAGGCACTACGCTAATAAGTACATTACAATTACTGTTGTTCAGTGGTTTTGCAGTTGTGTCCAACTCTCCATGACCATATTGGGGGTTTTCTTAGCAGATATACTGGAGTGGTTTGCCATTTTCTTCTCCAGCTCCTTCTTACAGATGAGGAAACTGAGGCAGATAGGGTTAACTCATTTGTCCAAAATCATACAGTTAGTAAATTCTGAGGCTGGATTTGAACTCATGAAGATAAGTCTTCCTGATTCCAAGCCCAGTGTTCTATCCACTGCACAACCTAGCTGCCATTATAATTATTATCTAAAGATGATGACTATAAACATTTACACAGTACTTACCATGTGCCAGGCATTGTGCTAAGCAAGTGTTTATACAAAATTATAACATGTAATTTTAAATAACAACTGGATTAAAGAATTACAAAGGAAAGTGTCATGTGAGATCTGAGGGAGGAGATTTTTATTGAGTAGGGAGAACAGGGAAGGAGGAATGGGGAAGGGATCATAAATTTATTAATTGCCTACTGTGTGACAAACATTATACTAATTGTTTTACAAATATCTCATGTGATGCTTGCAAGGAACCTGTGAGCTTTTTACAGTTTAAAAAAACAACAACTGAGGACCAGAGTCAAGATGGTAGCATAGAAACAGGAGAACTCCATGGCTCTCTCCATAACCACCTCAAATACCTATGAAATATGACTCTAAAAAAATTTTAGAGCTCCAGAACTCATAAAATGACAGAGAAACAAGGCTCCCACTGAAGGCAGCCCAGCAGATGGACAGAAAGGGTTCATCACAGCACTGGGAGCAGAGCCCAGCCCCATGTGGTTTTAGCCCCAGGTGTCCAGGAGAAGCCATGGATGGAGCTTTCAGGAGAGCGGATCACCAGCTGCTGTAGAGGTTTCCGGAATTACCAACCCATAAGAGCCAAGGACAAAGGGAAAAGGTCAGTGGAACTTGGCTAAATTATGGAGAGAGGGTCTGGCCAAATGCCTCCAGAGCTAGAAACAGTCTGAAGCAGCGGCCCTACAGCTGCCTCCACGTGGCTGCTTTAGAAGCTCCAGGCCTGGAGATTGCAGGAGGGCCAAGCACTCATTCAGAGGCTAAGTGCTCTTGCCTTGAGCTGCCTGGATTGGGATCGTGGTCTTGGGTGGTGGTCCTGCAGTGTGTTTTCAGTGAGCCAAAGCTGCAGAGACAGTGACAGCCTCCTAAAAACTCCAGCAGCTGCAAAAACCCAAGCAATTTGGGACAGAGCTCTCCCCTCTGAAAGCAAAGTTCTACCGAGCTCAAAAGTCAAGTAGCTGACTGGCAATATGAGCAGGTAAAGGAAACAAAGAAAGCTCAGCAATCCAACTTTAGATTCCTTTTTGGGGGACAAAAAGGATCAAAGCATAGACTGGGAGGAAGACAACACAGTCAGAACTCCTGAACCAAAAGCTTCCAAGAAAAATGTAGATTTATTACAAGCCATAGAGGAGCTTAAGAAGAATTTTGAAAACCAAATAAGAGGAGTGGAGGAAAAATTGGGGAGAGAAATGAGAATGATGCAAGAAAATCATGATAAGAGAGTCAACAACCTGACTGAAGAAAATAACACCTTAAAAAATAGACTGACTCAAATGGCAAAGGAGGCCCAAAAAGCTAATGAAGAGAAGAATGCCTTAAAAAGTCAAATTTGCCAGATGGAAAAAAGAATCTCAAAAGCTTGCTGAAGAGAATAATTCCTTCAGAATTAAAGTGGAGCAAATGGAAGCAAATGACTTTATGAGAAATCAAGATACTATTAAACAGATCCAAACAAATGAAAAAAATAGAAGGCAATGTGAAATATCTCATTGAAAAAACCACTGAGCTGGAAAATAGATACAAGAGAGACAATTTAAAAATTATTGGACTACCTGAAAGTCATGATCAAAAAAAAGAACCTAGAAAGCATCCTTCAAGAAATTCTCAAGGTAAATTGTGCTGATATTTTAGAACTAGAGGGTAGAATAGAACTTGAAAGAATTCGCTGATCACACCTTGAAAAAGATCCCAAGAAGAAAACTCCTAGGAATGTTATAGCCAGGTTCCGGAGTTCCCAGATCAAGGAGCAAATATTACAAGCTGTCAAGAAGAAACAATTTGAATACTGTGGAAACACAATTAGGATAACACAGCATCTAGAAGCTTCTACATTAAGAGATCAAAGGTCCTGAAATATAATATTCTGGAGATCAAGGGAGCTAGGATTAAAACCAAGAATCACCTCCCCAGCAAAATTGAGTATAATGTTCCAGGGGGAAATATGGTCATTCAATGAGGTGAAGGACTTTCAAGCATTCTTGCTGAAAAAACCAGAACTGAATAGAAAATTTGACCTTCAAACACAAGCAGCATGAGAAGGTAAACATGTAAAAGAAATCATAAGGAACTTATCAAAGTTGAACTATTTACATGCCAACATGGAAAAATGAGAATTGTAACTTATGAAACTTTTCTATATAGACATACACATATGTCTATATAGAAGGGTATATATGCATATGAATACATATGGGAATGTGTGTATATATAGATGTACATAGACAGAGGGCACAGGATCAATTGAATAGGAAGTGATGATATTTTAAAAGGTAGAAATGAGAGGTGGGAGAGGAATAGAATGAGAGGAGATAGGGAGAGACAGAATAGGGTTAATAATTTCATATAGAAGAGGCAAGGAATAACTGTTACAATGGAGGAGAAGTACAGGAAGGCAAAAAGGGAATGGATCAACCTTATTCTCATTGCATTTGGCTTAGGGAGGGAATGACATACACTCTAAAATGGGTATCTTGCCCTGCAGAAAGGTAGGGGAGAAGGAGATCAGAAGGGGGATGATGGAGGGGAGGGCAGGTTGGAGGGAGGGTTGTTAGAAGCACACACTTCTTTAAAGGGACAGGGACAAAGTAGAGAATAGAACAAGTGGGGGGCAGGATAGGAAGGAGGGAAATATAGTCAGTTTTTCACAATATGTCCATTGTGGAGATGTTTTGCATTACTACATATGCATGGCCTGTATTGAATTGCTTGTCTTTCCAGTGGGGGTGGGTGACAAGGGAGGAAGGGAGAGAATCTAGAATTTAAAGTTCTAAAATCATATGTTAAAAAAAT
>CM053588.1:145963860-145983048 GCA_028646515.1 Pseudochirops corinnae
CCTCTCATCCCCCTTCCCCTTAATGAGTAGAACTTTTCTCCAGCTGTTTCAGATCTCTTTGGGAATTTTCTTTAGGCCTTCATGGAGGATTGGAGAAAGTCTTCAGTACTTACGATGGGCTAATTTTTGTTTAAAAGGAGCTTAATGCTCATTCCTAGCAAAATTCTGGAATTTATTATTAAGAGAATGGTTTGTGAGCACTTAGAAGAGAAACAGTGATCAGGAGTGAGTGTAGGTTCGTCAAGAACAAGTCTTGCCAGACTACTTTCTTTGCCTTTTTGAACAAGGTTAATAGACTGATCTTTCATTGGAATACTACTCTGATGCCTCCTCATGACATGAAAATGATACTAGTTTTCAAAGACTGTACCAGAAGAACACAAGCCCTGGCAGATTTTGCCACATTGAAAAGGCTTTGAATATGGCCTTGGGAAACAGATCAAATCTGAATGGAAAGAAGGTATCACACAGGATGTGTGATATAGGTAGAATTGACAAGAATCAGAAATTTTATGACTACAGGATTGGGGAGAGCTGGCCAGAAAATAATGTGAAAAAGATCTACACATATTAGTGAACTCAAATCTCATTATGAGTCAAAAGTGTGATATAGCAGCCTTAAAAACAAACCCAATCTTAGACTGATTAATGGAAGCTTTGTGTCTAGAATCAGTCTATCAATCAATCAACAAACATTTATTAAGAACCTACTATGTGCTAGGTACTAGGATACAGTACAATGAATGAAACAATCCCCGTTTGCAAGAAGTTTATATTCTGGTAGTGGAGACAGGAATACATATGTAAATATATGCCAGCGTAAATATAAAGTGAATGAATAAATGGGCTGATGGAGCTTTCTCTCTCAGTTGCTCAGCATCTATTCTGTCTGCCAGATAGCCTCGATATTTTACCTTAGTGGGGTAAAAACAACAACAACAATGACAACGATGACAAGGACAAGGACATTGACAATAATGACAATCCCAAAACAACACATTCTCAACCTAGCATCTTATCTTCCTCCATGCACTGTAGCTCAATGTACCAGTTCTCATTCATTGGCAGTGTCTTTCCCTTTTCCTCTTTCTCACACCTGGAGCCAGTTACTTTCAGATGTCATCAGTTCACTGAGAAGATTGCCTTTGTCCTGTAACTGCTCAAGTCATGGTTCTTTGTCTCTGAACTGAGTGCAAAAATTCATCTGGTCTGTAATGAGTTAAATGTAGACATCCAGCTCTCTTGATAATCACTATTCTATTCTTGCCTTAAGTAAATCTGCTCTTTGAGAGACTCAATTGAAAAGAGGGAGTCTGGTCTAGTATCTTTTCACTACCAAGTGATCCTTCAAGAATGCCTGGTTTGCTCTCCAAAGAAGTCCTGCCCACTATCTTTTAACCTTGCAGGTGGATGTAACAGTAATGAAATTTGAAGAACCCTTTGTATTGCCAAGCTAACAGGTACTTAGCACTTAGTTTCAAATTAAGCCTCTGTAAAGAAACAAGGTATGAACCCATGTTGCTGACGTAACAGGAAGGGACTGAACAAGGAGG
This sequence comes from Pseudochirops corinnae, assembly GCA_028646515.1. Classification (NCBI taxonomy): domain Eukaryota; kingdom Metazoa; phylum Chordata; class Mammalia; order Diprotodontia; family Pseudocheiridae; genus Pseudochirops; species Pseudochirops corinnae. Next base: position 145,965,414 of record CM053588.1, read on the forward strand.
AGCTAAAACCATATGTAAGGAAAAGCACCAGCTGGGAGAGTCAGAATTTCTTGGGGTAAGCATCGTGGAGGCAGAGCAGCTGCTGAGAGAGACAGAGAGAGAGAGTGAATGATGGAAATTTTAGACACCACAGTCAGTCAGTTGGATAGATCTTTCAGTGTGGGCAGGAAGTCACTTCCTTCCAAACCAAATAAATAAATAATTGATCCATTAAATAAATAGAATTAAGTGATAAATTAAATAAACCACATTAATCAATTAAACTAAATAAATAAATAATGAAGTTGACCTCCTACACTATTTATTGACATGACCAATGTAACTCTGCCTAAGATAACAGTATCAATGGGACCAGGGAGAAAGAGTCATGCCTGCAAAAAGTGAAGGTGGTGAGTTGTGAAAAACTGCTTTATCCAAAGCTTCCATGTCAGACAGTGTCATTCAGTAGAGTGAAGGAGACCTGACTTTATCACAGTCACACAGTGTGATCATGGTTCACTCATAGTATGTCCTTAATTCTAACTTCTCATCTGTAGAATAAATACTGTGATGACTTTCTGGTTTTTGGTACAATTTAATCCAATTCAGTAAACATCTATTATATTGTGCCTTACAAAGTTATGAGGTTCATGACATCCTCTGCCTTGAGAAACTTATTGCCCAATATTATGAACTATAACATAAGTTAGGAGTTAATATATAGGAAGGTCAACAAGGAGGATATAGAATTAAATATAGAAATGTCTTCTGTGTGCTTTGGGATCACTGGCTATAAATGCTGAGTCGTGCTTCTCAAAAATGGGACCAGGGACATAGGAGTCAGGGCAAGCTATGTTCCTAGGACTTCATTTTCTCTAATAATCAAACAAATTGTCATTTCTATGGAATAGCATCTGTGGTTGTATCCAACTACTCCTCTCCCCCTCTTCCCCAACAATCCCTGGTAGGATATAGAAATAAATCATGCATGTCACCTGGAGAGGTGGTGGAAGTATAATGATGGATTCCAGAGGTTCATTTTTCAAAGTTGTAAGAGCAGAGATTGTTTACAAATAAACAAGCTGTGCTCTGCCTTCCTCTGTGGGTAATGGTGGCCAGTTGGGAGATGGAGTACTCACAGGCATCCCTGTCAGATTTACAACCTTGCACTTTCGTTGGCTTCTAGATAAATGGTAGCATGGGCAGCCACTGGTGGCTGAGATCTAGCAGGTGGGTGAAGTGTCCCTAGGCATCCTGAGACTGGAGTGAAATATCTCTCAGCATTGCCAAGTTCCTGTACAAGCTATTGCTTCCCCATTCTACAGCAATGTTATCAAATTATCCTCAGGCTTGACTTCATAAATTGGCCTATATGGACATTTCTCTCATAAATTGTAAGGTTGATTTTTTTTCCTACTTCATTTTTCCTAACTCCTCCTACCCTCATCAACCTTCTCTACCTTTTTCTCTGCTTCTCCCCAATAAAGCTGAGGAAGACCATCCTATTCTACCAAGAGGAGGAGTCTAGAATAATCATTGCCCTCAGAGAGCTTTGTTCTCCTCTTGCAAATCCAACTTATCTTGGCTTTTTAAAATTTAACTAAATTCATTATGTTAAGATTTAGGGTTTATGGGTGTGCAAGACCCCAAAATACCAACACACCAGGACCTGCTGAATGAATTTGACTCAAGTCTTCTCTCAGCTGAAGTGAAACAAAGTTTATTAAAGATTCGCCATAATGGTCAGACTCTTAAGGAACCCAAGTATTTGTGATGCTTGCATTGGACAAGCAGGCCAGAATAATCTGACACAGAGTGAGTCTGCACTAGATTAATCTCAGCCCTTTCACAGAGGCAAGATGGATCTTATATACAGAAAAATAGCTAGGCCTTCTTGTTCCATGGAGTTGAAACCAAGAAGAGCAGCAAATGCAAAATAGAGTAAGCTCAGCACATTTTTTGGCCCTCCATAAAGGCAGATGTTGGGAGGAGTTCAGTGTTTTACTTTCTAGTCATCTAATTGGAGGGCAGAGGAAGTTGAGGGAAGTGGTGTCTACCAAGTCAGCAGCTTGGTAATGAGGTGGGGGTATAGAACTTATCCTGGGAGGGGTTTCATGGACTTGAAACCTGGCAAGGATGCAGATACCAAGTGACTTGCTGAGGGCTGCATAGCTAGGGAGTGGCAAAGCAGGTTTCCTGAGTCTTTTGACCTTAATCCAATTCAACAACCATTAGCTCCTTCTACTATACCATGATTATTTTCAGATCATATTCCCTTATTAGGGATATAGTTATAAGCTTGTAACCTATAATTCACAGCAATGTACAGTCATAGGGGAGGGACTAGACTTACGATTTCCTTGGTCTAATTGTGTCATTTGTTGGTTTGTTGGGTTTTTTTTCTCCCTCATACTCACCATCTTTAGTATCGTTTTTTTTCTCCCTCATACTCACCATCTTTAGTATCATTTGTAATGTGTGGCTTTTAAGCATAAAGCGGCTGGCTACCTGTTTGAATCGGTGTCTCCTTATGAAGACCCCTCAGCCCTAACTTTCAGACTCACCAAAGGCGTTTCCCAGGGCCTTGGATGGGTGAGGACTGGACCAAGAAGGATAATCCTTTGCTTTCTTAGAGAGAAGGAACAGAAGGCAGTGAACCCTGGAAACATTGTTGAGTAAGTAGGTACCTTAAAGAGTTGTTCATACTCTGATTAATTCCTTATGTTTATTCCTGACTTTTCCTGACCCTCTGACTTACTACTGTAAAATGCCGAGACATCTTCTGAACTCAGGCAACTTATGACTTAAGCCCTCAACAAAGGTTTTAGGTGAAAGGAGACAAATTACATGCTGTCTCTTCTACCTATGTAGGCCAATTCATGAGGCCTTTCCCCCTTCTATGTCCCTCCTAAGGTCTCAGCTGGCATTTCTAGATTGGGTTACCAGCCTCTTTTGATTAAAGTAGGATGGTCTGATGGAAAGTCATAGACTTTGAGTTGTGAGATCTAGGTTCTAGTTTTGTTTTGCTATTTTTCTGACCTTGATGACTTTTCTTGACCTTAGACAAGTTTTTTTCTTTCTGGAACTCAGTCTCTTTTTCCATAAAATGAGTGAATTAGAATAAATGATCTTATAACTCTAAAAGTCTATGATTTTATTTTCTCACAAAAGATTAGCTGTCCTCTGTAATTTGCCCCTGCCTCCATGAAAACTAAGGTTCCATCTAATATCACAACCCTTCCAAAAAAATTTGAAAGGTCTTATACCTTTCAAATCTGTGGGGCAGGGGGAGTCTCCTTCCCAGCCCCTCTGGTATGCATTATTTCTCCCAAGAGGATTTTATCCTGTACCTCTAATTGAACTAATAGGGGAATTTAAGTGACATACTCAACATTGAATAAAGAGGAGGATGGTCTAGGGATACTTCAATAGTCTCTATTAACCATCATCTCTATCCTGTCACCCTGATTCTGTCCCTAGACCATTATGAGGTTTATTCTCAAACCCAGAGTTATTTACCCTAATATAAACTGCAATAATACCAGATGAAACAAGCTGTCACCTTACCTGTGGGACTTCTATTTTTCTAATATTAATTGGAGGAAGCTTGGGACAGGCAGACACCAGACATGATGAGGTATAAGTGATGTTAAGGAGAAAACAAGCTGTGATAATGGAACCCAACTCCCTGGTCACCAAGATGTCAGACTTCTCAAATAAAAGCTAAGTGAGTTCTTTGCTTTTAAAGATTGCAAATGGCTATCCTGTACTGAGGGCTCAGTGACTAGAGTTCACGGGGGGTCTTGGGATACCCCTTATATTTTATTGCATTAATAACCATCTAAGCTTGGGTAATGTCATCTCACCTGTGGGACTTGGTTGTCCCATTGCACAGGGCTAACACATTTTTATTATCCTTTAGAGTTTAGAAGAAGTTTTTCTCACAACAGCTCTGTGAGAGGGCCAGCACCAGTAGCATTTTCCTGATTTTAAAGATGAGTATCCTGAGGTCAAGAGAGGTTAATAATAGTTAGCATTTATATGTAGGCTTTTAAAGTTTGCAAAACTTTATAAGTATTATCTTATTTTATCCTCACAGCAAGCCTGGAAAGTAAGAGCTAGTATTATTCCCATTTTATAGATAAGGAAACTGACGTAGACAGAGGTTAAGGTGACTTACCCAAGGTCATATATCAAGTTAAATATCTAAGGTGGGATGTGAACTCAGGTCTTCTTGACTTCTCCACTGTACTGTCTAGTTGTCTAGGTTAAGTGACTTGCCCAGGGTCATACAATGGATTCAGTAAGGATCTGAACCTGGTGTCTAGACTGCAGGTCCAGGTTTCTTTCTACTACATTATGCTTTCTCTGGTAGTAGGTATCTCTCCAATTCTTAGCTCTGTGGAAGTTTCCCCACTATTTCTCTAAAACAGTGGTTCTCAACCTATAGATTATGTTCAATTTAAATACATCCTGCATACCATATATTTATATTGCAATTCATAACAGTAGCAAAATTACAGTTATGAAGTAGCAACGAAAATAATTTTATGGTTGGGGGTCACCACAACATGAGGAACTGTATTAAAGGGTTGCAGCATTAGGAAGGTTGAGAAACACTGGTCTAGAACATTTCAGCTGACTGGGCATGGACATTACAGGAATACTTTCCCTATTTCCCATCTCTAATCATACATCTTTGTTTCCCTTATTCCCCACCCCCTTACATGTACATACTCCCTAAATGTATTCACCTATGATGCTTTTGAGCTATGAGGGCCCACAGTTCAGGAATATAATGGCTTAGTGCTGGGAAGGAGAACCTTCAGCCTCAGGGCCACACATGGCCCTCTAGGTCCTCACTTGTGACCTTTTGACTGAATCCAAACTTCACAGATCAAATCCCCTTAATAAAAGGATTTGTTCGGTAAAACTGGAACTCAGTCAAAAGGCTGTATCTGAGACCCTAGTAGGTCACATGTGGCCTTGAGGTCTCATGTTCCCCACCCTGACTTAGTGTTTTGATTCTTCTGTTTCTGTGTATTGTAGATTGGCCTACCTGTCTGTCTTCAATTAGCTATTACCTGAAAGCAAGGACCAGGTTTCAACATTTCTCTTTGGACAACAGCCAACACCAAGTTATGGACAAGGAGATATCTAATAACAGATTTCCAAAATTCTCTCCCTCTTTTCCCATTCCATTCTCTTCATAACTTTTGTCTTGGGATGATATCCTCTTCCAGAAAACACTAAGGGGAACTGTTCCATCCTTCCAAGGGCAGGAGCCTGGAATTACATACCTAGAGAGCCTGGGAACCTTTGGGAAGGTTAGGCATCTTTTGCCCCACAAGTGAGTTCTATAAACCCTTCTATTTTTTTCTCCTCCCTGCTTCTTCAAGTCTTTCCAGAGTGAGGAGAATATAAAGCAAGGCATCTAGAAAGCCAGCTGCTGCTCCAACCCTCTTGTTAATATTCATGAAAACCTGTCCTTCCTCTTGCTCTACATTTAATGGTCTACTGGGCAGGCTCTGGAGAAGGCGTGTGTGCATTCTGAGCCAGAAAAAAAGCCCCAGAAGCACCTGATTGAGAAGCTGAAAAGAGTGGATGGGGTCACAGGCCTTTGTCCAGACTCTATTTTGTCACTTAGCAGGGATAAGAGAGAGGGACACAAACTTCCCGGATTGTGAAGGGTCTGTTTGTCTCAAGAAGGACCAGTCCAGACCTTGACAACTACACTTAGCTGGTCAGCCACAGACTTCATTCACCATAGAAGAGGCTGTTAGTTAGTGAATGGGGTCTTATTGGAGATGAAGAAAGAGCAGTCACCTGTTTTTAGCTCTGGGATCTCTGCTCCTGAGAGACAAAGTGGGAGCAGATTTGGGGATAAGACATTCTCTCCCCAACTCTTATCCTTGAATCGGTCTGTAAGGCTCTTTTGTTTGTTTGTTTGTTTTGCTTTTTGGAGGGCAACTGGGGTTAAGTGACTTGCCCAAGGTCACATGGTTAGTTTTTGTGTTAAGTATTTGAGGCCGCATTTGAACTCAGGTTCTCCTGACTCCAGGGCCGGTGCCACCTAGCCACCCCTATAGGCTATAAGCTTTAGTCATTTTATTTCCTTGTTTGTGCCTTAGTTGAGGTGAAAAGGGAAAGTTTGCAAAAGGTTAGTTTTATACGTATATATACATGTGTGTGTGTATACATATGTACACATCCACATATATGTCTATATGCACATATAGAGAAGGCAGCTAGCTGGTTCAGTGGGTAGAGCTCTGGACTTAGAGTCAGGGAGGCCTGAGTTGGAATCCAGCCTCAGACAGCTGTGTGACTCTGGGTAGGTCATCTGACCTCTGCCTTAATCCACAGGAGAAGGAAATGGCAAACCACTGCAGTATCTTTGCTAAGAAAACCCCATAGTTAGTACTGGAATGACATAGTACAAGGGATCATGAAGAGTTGAACATGACAGACTGCCTGAACAACACCAAATAAAGATACATAAATGTATACACACTGTCACATACATATATGTATGTGTAGATACATGTATGTTGTTATATATGTATATATGGGGTGAGAGAGAAAGAGAGAGAGAGAAGACAATCCCCTATCCCTATAACACAAGAGTCTTCCTGATTGACTAAGAGTGAGCCTGGAATTGTAGCATGAACAGATGAGTTTCAGTCAATGTGTCCAGGTATTCTGAAAAAAAAAAAATGCAACATTCTGTATGATAAGAATGTCCATATAGTAGACAGATCTCACTCTTAACTTCAGTAGATCAGGGTTCAAATCCCACTTACTGAGTAATTATGGTCAAGCTTTTTTTTTTTTTTTACCTTTTAGAGTCTCATCTTCTTTTCTGTAAGATGGGGATAGAGGTAGCCTGGAGTAAGTCAGGAAGACCTAGGTTTGAGTCAAACATCTATGGACTGTGCGACTGAGCCAATTCCTTAATCTCTTAGTTCTCCAAGGCAGTTTTCTAAGACTCTAAACTGCAGAGAAGGTGATCTACATAGGTAGAGCAAGTTTTTTACTAGGAGCTCTCTATACTAATGAAATAGAAAGTATGGATTTTTTTTTTTAAATAGAGATGATGATATTCATATTTTCTGATTCACAGGATTACTATGAGGCAAACACTTTGCAAAACCTAAAATGCTGTATTAAAAATATGAGCTATTATGAGAACAATAGACCTTGGGTTTAAAAAGATCAAGAAAAATTGTGAAGTTTAAAGGCCCCCCATCTTAGACTATGAAGATTTCTTTTTTACACATTTTTGATGACTATTTTTTGATTACTATTTTTGAATTTGTATGCTCTCTTCTCCCTTGCAACTAAACCCTTGAAAATGTACTCTCAGATCTCCAGGTGGCAGAGAGAACAAGAAGAGGAAAGTGGGCATTGGAATGGTCCCTGAGGGATGGAGTTAATGTCTGAAGAAGAAGGAGCAGGTAATCAGGGATTGGGGTACAGCAGATTTGTTTTAACTTAAGGAGATAGGAGAGTCCATGATCCAGAAAGGTACAAGAAGTGTAGTACTTTTAGTGATGAGAAGGCTTAGAGTCAAGAGAGGTAATTGTTGGGGACCAAAGAAAGGTCCCCTGAGTCAGTATCAAAGTGGTGCCTAGAGAAGCTGATTCTCTTTGTGATACTTCACGTAGCCCTCCTCACCTGGTACCTGAGATAGTGACATTGAACCTTCTAGAATATTCATTCTGTGACAGATCTCATGCTGACCACAGCTTTCTCAACTCCTCTCCTACATTCCTCAAGCCATCTCAGCAGCCCCATCTACTTTTCTTCATTCTCTCTTGTTCCTGTGGCTGCTATTGTTGGTCTTTCATTCTCAAAGAGGACCATGATATCAGGAAGGTGATGCCATGACTTGCAATTTCTAGGGCCTTCTCTCTAATCACAGAAGAAGCAATAGCTATACTCTTAACTAAGGATAATCTCTATTCACATCTTTGAGCTTAGTCCCTCCCATTTCCCCCCCAGGAGTTTGCTCCAGCAATCGTCTCCTCTTTCTTGTCCTTCTTCATCCTCTTCCTCTTCCTCATTTGATTACAGACTTTGAAAAAATGGACCTATGATGTAATTGATGCAATGCTTTCTCTATAACTTGAAAGAAAGTTTTAGAGAATTGTTTAGAGAGGCAGCAAGGTATCTTCATCAGGAAGACCTGAGTTCAAATTCCACTTCTATCGTGTACTGGGTGGGTTACTGCGAGAAAGTCACTTAGCTCCATATAATTCTCTGTTTAGAAACAGGCTTTAATGATTTCACTTCACATGTATAATTGATATATTGCTTGCTTTCTCAGTGGGTAGGGGAGAGGCAGGAGAGAGGGATAGATTAGAATGCAAAATTTTTTAAAATGAATGTTGAATTTTTTACACGTAATTGGGAAATATTTAACCAAATAAATAGAAATACAATTTAAAAAATATTATAACTCCTCAACCCTATTTAAACATTGTTCCATTTCTTTCCTCCGTTTTGCTACTAAATTTCTCAAAGACGTTGCCTATACCTGATAACCCTCACAACACATTTGCTTCTAAACTCTTTTGATTCATTTTCTATATTCACAACTCTCCCCTCTCCCTCACTATCGAAACTTTGTTCAGTGGTCAAAAGTTGTTTCTCAATCGCTATAGTCAGTGACCTTTTTCCCCCCAATCCTCATCTGCCTCTCTGTAGCTTTTGACATTGTTGACTGCTCCTTAACACTGGATTCTTTCCTCCCTTGATTTTAGATATACACCACTCTCTTAATTGCTTTCTCTAACTTTAATTCAGCAGTTCTCAAAAGGTATCTATTGGCACACTATGTGCCCTGAGTTTCAGCAAGGTGTGCCGTGAATTCTATGGAACTTCTTGGGATCACAAACGTGTGTGTATGTGAGCATCTGGACTTTCCTAGAATACCAGTTCCTCACCATAAAGAATACTGTGCTGTGAGTGAGAGGGGGTTGGGGGACTGCATAATGGTATTACCTATTCTATCTCTATCTCCTTACTCTCTTCCTGCTCCCTTAATGCTGCTCTCTATGATTCTATCCTTGGCCCTCTTTTCTTCTTTCTTCTTATTCTATCAATTGTCAGTTTCATTTGCTATCATAGTTTCAACGACCGGCTCTATTCAGATGCCTCCCAAATTTATATTTCTAGTTCTGACATATCTTTGGAATTCTAGGTCCACATCTTGAAATACCTAGAGGACCTAACTACTTGGATGTCTCCTTGATACCTGTGAATCAACCTGTCCAAAATTGAGTTTATTATTTTTCTCTCTAAACCTGTTGCTTCTTCTGACTTCACCATTCCTGTCTGCTATACCTCTTGGCGTCACTTGTTTCTAGGATCATAGATCTGGCACTGGATATTGGTATTAGTGTCTTAGTTAGGAGGAGGCATACATGAGAGACTTCAGAGGCCATTTAGTTCAGACTCTTCATTTTATGTATAAAGAAACTCAGGTCAAAGAAAGTTTAATGACTCACCCAAGGCCACATAAGTAGTAGGCAGCAAAGGTGGGATAGGAACTGTGATACTCTGACTCCAGAGTCAGTTTCTTTTGACTGTATCACACTATTCAAAATTTGGAGATGATCTTGACCTCTTTCCTCTGCCCCACATTTCATGTTCAATTAGTGACTGAGTCCTAATGCTTTACAATATCTCTTGCCTTGATTTCTCCTCTACAAACCCACTGACATCATCAGAGCACAGATTCCAATTACCTGTCAGGAAAAGAGTCAGAAAAAAGATCTTCCTGCCTCCCCTCTGTATCTCCCTCCAATCTAGCCTCCATTTTTGGAAAATAAAGTCTTTATGTGTAGATCTGGTCACATAACCTCTTTGCTCAAAAATCTTATGTCTTCCCACTAAAGAGATCCTTGAACACACTTTCATTTTGCTTGAAATATATCTTCCTTTGTTACTGTACTGGTTAGATTTCAATCTATCGTTTAAGACCTGATTCCCCCCACTGTCAGTAAAGACCTTTTCCCTCAGATCTCAGAACACCTTTCTGAAACCTTTCTGATGAACTTACTGTCATGTAGTATTGTGTATTTCCCCCAGCACTCAACACTATACTCTTTAGGTGCTTTATAATGTTGCTTGAATGAATAAAATGATAGAAAGAGCAGAGTATCCACCAGGAACAGTCAATAAGGGACCTTTAGAGACAGAGGAAGAGAGATATCAGGTATTTATTTAGTATAAATATTTACTCTTTCCAAATTAGGATTTTGCCACATGCTGGAGAATATGTGCTGGATATATCATGACTCACTTTCCCTGCATGGATGGGGAAAGTTGAATGGCAAGATCTGAAAGGTCTCTTTATCACAGAATTATCCTTAAATTAATCACTGTAGTATAACCACCTGTCTGGGAGTCTATTAATTAGAAAACTAACAGATAAGAGTTAATATGAGCACAGTGAATAGAGCACTGGCCCTGGAGTCAGGAGGACCTGAGTTCAAATCCAGACTCAGACACTTTACACTTACTAGCCATGTGACCCTGGGCAAGTCACTTAACCCTGCCCTTTCCCCTCCAAAAAGCAAAAAAAAAAAAAAAAAGAGTTAATGTGAAGCCATCTAATAATTAGATTTACTAGATTTAGAAATACAGCTAAGGGGACATCTTTGGATATACATACAGTCGCCCCTTCAGTGCCCAGACCCAACTCAGCCTTAGCCTTCCTCATAGGTATTTGGTAGGTGTGCTGGGAGAGGAAGCTCAAGGTCAACTGGAGCCAACATCTTGTGAAGAATCAATCCTTGATATATGAAATTGCCTTCAAATGAGATAAATGAGGGATATTGGTACTAGTGTCTTAGTTAGGAGGAGGCATACATGAGTTAATCCGAAACTCCAGTGGAGGATTATGATGTGTGTGTGTGTGTGTGTGTGTGTGTGTGTGTGAGAGAGAGAGAGAGAGAGAGAGAGAGAGAGAGAGAGAGAGAGAGAGAGAGAGAAAGTGTTCTGACTGGGAGATGAGTCTATCTGAAACATTCTCCATCTCTGGAGAATTGCTAGGCCAGGGGGTTTGGTATTGAACTCAAAGCAGAAGAAAGGAGAACTCCAAGCCCCTGGGTTGTTTCTGTGTTCTTAGTTGCTTATTTGATCCTCAACCTTCATCTTGAGCCTTTTTTCTTAGGCATCCAGTTTCTGATTGAATTAAAAAGGGAAAACCTATTAAGATGTGCACAATGGTGTGTGGTCCATGACTGTTCAGCCCTTCAGAATTGTTTCTGGGAAGAAAACTCAAGCCATAGTCTCACTCTAAATGTATAGGATGGAGTTTGAAAACCAGAAGTTTACCTTTCTTTAGTTCTTTTCTCCCAAAGGACAATGGGATGTTCTCCTTTTCCAGTGACTGTCAACTTTGCTAATATTTCTGTCTCTCTGAGCAAATCACTTTACAAGTAGGCACCGTAGCCTTATGGCTGTCAAACAACTTCAAACCTGCACTGAGATGTCTGCAGAGAGGAAATGCTTCTTCCATCTGAATGTGTTGCACCCTTTAAATTTTATTTTTCCAACTGAGAGATACACTCAGGAGCCTGTAACAATGTTCCACCCAGATTATTAAGTAGTTTATCTCTGATGTAATATAACAATTGTAACAAGACTTGATGGAAGCAAAATGTACTTCTTAGTCTCTTAATGGTACTTTGTTAAAATGCTTAAAAGGTGCCAACAGGAGTTTAAAGGAAATTTTTGGATGTTCCTAGTTATAAATGCTCTCCTTCATTGCTTGTAGATTGCTGCCATTTAGGGCAAATGTTTATTTTCAATTTAAACCTCCAGGAAATGTTTCCCTCAGAAAATGGAATAATTGGTTGGAAAGGTTCCCAGGACTGTGCCTTGAGTTAGAAGATTTTTTTTTCCCCTTTATTTTCTGGTTCCCCATTCCATGATGGAGTCTAGGGTATGAGTAGTCTTGTGGAAATCAACTATATGCTTGTCTGCCTCACTGGAGGGTTATCGGCTCCTTCCTAGTTTTAGGCAACTCCAGACCCATATCTATTTTCCTATGTGGCCCATTGGCTTTAGGATTCTAGTGATAACTACTCATTTCCCTACAGATTACTTAGTCCAAAGAAGCCATATTCTGAGTCATCAGAAATAAAGGCTAGAAAAAGGGACCTTCATACCTTTAGAAAACAATCCTACTGTGCAGGTCAATTCAACAGGCATTCATTAAGTGCCCACAATATGCCACCAACTGTACCAAGTGTAAGGGATAATAAGAAAAATGCAAAACAATACTTGCCCCCAAGAAATTTATAATCTGCTGGAGCAGTGGTTCTCAACCTTCCTAATGCCACGATCCTTTAATACTCATATGTGGACGTATCTGCATGTGGGCAGACATGCCTGGAGGCGGATAGAGGAGCAGTGTCTCGGTTCCTAAGAACCGAGTCTTAAGCGACCCCTGTGACCCCTGTGAAAGGGTTGTTTGACCCCCAAAGGGGTTGCGACCCACAGGTTGAGAACCGCTGTGCTGGAGGGAAAGATGATGGCTTAGAGTAAATGTTCTCAAAGGAGATATGGAATGTGCATGGCCTCCTCAAAAAAAGAGAACATCATTGTCAGCTTAGGACCACAAATTTGGGGAGCCATTTGACATCAAGAATAGTACCAGCTGTGCAAGTAGCCAGAAAGGGTGATTAGACTGCTTTAGAGTGCACATCAAAAGGTGAGAAGCAGGTTCTAAAACTAGAGCCTTCATATCTTCAGGAAAACAAGTAAGTTGGATAGATAGAGGCAACTAGGTAGCATAGTAGATGAAAAGATAAATTTAGAGTCAGAGAAATCTGTGTCTGAATTCTGCTTCATATACTACTGGCTTTCTGACATAAACAATTGATTTAACATCTCTGCCTGCCTTGGTTTCCCAATCTGTAAAATGGGCATAATAATAGAATCTACCTCGTGGGGTTATCACGAGGATCAAATTGCATATAATTTTATATAAAATATATAAAATTTTATATACACATATATGTATTTGTGTTTGTGTATATATACATACATACACACACATACATATACATATATACATATAAAGTGCTTTGCAAAATGTAAAGTGCTACATCAGTGTTAGCTATTATTACTATTATGGATATGCCAAATTAAGGTGGATAGCTTAAGGGGATAATTTTGGGGACACACAGAAAAAAAAATATTCTTCATCCAAGGTTCTGTCTATCTTCCAGTGCCTAACCCTGCTATGGCCAGGCCTTAGCAAGTGGAGAAGGCCTTATTTAAGAGGGGATGAATTCAGTGGTTGGGAATAGAAAGGGAAGTATGTTGAGAAATTTTCATATCCATATCTAGTGCTATGGTCTGGAAAAGTGAATTCTAGAATAATTGAGATGCTAATAATTCTGCCAAATGAGACTATTGACTAGAAGCTAAAACCTAAGATAGCATCTAACTGACTGACTCTGAGACAAGATTCAGAACAGATGTGTCATGTACTCCTTTGTCAGTGTCTATGTGGTGGTAAAGATTAAACCCATCAGCTCAGTTCACCTAGAAGCCAATTGAAGATCAGTGGAAGCTTTCTCATCTCATTTGCTTGAAACAGTGAGGTAGATGAATGTTGTATCTCTCCCTGGTCATCCAAGAGTCCCACTTTTGCCCACTGAAGCCCCTGGGCCAGGGCTGACTAAGAGACATTCAAGGGGAGGTGACAAAAGGGTGCATATAAATATACAGGATAATATGTTTAAATGGATGGAACAAAATATGTAGGATTACAAACAAAACCTATTATATTGAATTGCAATTTTCAAAATATATATTTTTTAAAAACCAAGTTCACAGACCCCAAGTTAAGAACACCTGATATAGAAAAAGTAGCGGTCAGCTAGAGGGTAGGCAGAAAAGCTGTGAAAGAGTTAGACTTTGATCCCAGTTGAGGGTGTATAGAAGAGCAGTATTAACTGGAATGACCCACATACTTCAGAAATTCTGCCCTTTGGTTATTACCATATTCTCCCACATTGTCCAGTAGTGCTTAGTGGCTTAAAAAAAAAAAACCGTTAAAACCTCTGAAAGAAGAGTAGTGAATGTTAGATGGCCTGGAGGAAGGCTTGTGATCTCTTCCATGGGCCAAGGTGAATGTGATATATTTAGCCTGTGAGGTAGCTAGCAATCTGTAGGAGGTGGGGTACCTGTGGCTTGATCACAGAGCTTCATATACTACTGGCTTTCTGACATAAGCAATTGATTTAAGTACAGAAGAGAGCAGGGTCACACAGATTTTTGTGTGTGTGTGGTTTTGATGATTTAACATTTTCCCAATTACATGTAAAAATAATTAAAAACATTTGAAAAAAAATTTGGTTCTGAATTATTTCTTTCCCTTCCCCACGCCCCATTGAGAAGGTAAGCAATTTGTCACAGTTCTACATGGGTCACACAGATTTGTATGGCCTTGTAGAGGCACATATATACTCTGTCAGTATGTAAAGGGGCAAAAAACCAGAATCTGAGGTCCTTTGCCCTACAGGGCATCACATTTAGGCTTAGTCCTAGGCAACATTAAAAGTATTTTGGGTGGAAACTCCAATCTACTTTTGATGTTTCCTTTTCCCTTTCAGAAAGCAGCAGTTTTAGTATAGTGACATGGAAATTGAATCTGGAATTAGGTGTTGGTTCCAAATCTTGACCCTGGTACTTACTATCTACATAACATTAGGAAAATCACGTAATCTCTTTGGGCTTCAATTTTCTCACTTGTAAAATAACCTAGACAACCTCTAATGACATCTCTAAATGTTATGATCTTCTCATCTTTCTCTTTCTTGCTGGTCTGTCTATTGGATTTGATCTTCCCCTGACAGATGTGTGTGAAAAGGACATCAGATAGTGGTTTAAAAAAAAAAAAACTCTTGGGTTAGAGGAAGCCTGTTTGGCTCCTTGAGCAGTTTGGTCTAGAAGCTTGTGGGATAGCAGAGCAGTGTCTCAAAGGCCCCTTCAATCACTAACTTGGCTTTTTCTGGGAGCTGGGGAGAGGAGGGGAGAGGGAACATGAAGATGAGGGAGAAGCATCCTTGTCTAAATGTGTCAGGCAGCTTCTGCTCAGTGGCCAATCACAGAAGCAGGGACGGGGGTGGGGGTGGGGGGTAAAAGAAAGCCTATCTGAAGAGAAAACTGAAAAACTCGTGGTGTCAGAGAAGTTAACAGAAATCACCAAGAGCAACTCTATCAATTTTAATGGGCCCTCTCTGATAAAATCAAAGCCATCAATTAAGACTTGGTGCTAGAAAGGCTACAATAAGCCTCTCAGTGGAGCCCTTCAGAAAACCTGAGGAGGAATTGAAAGGAGGGCTTAGGCAGGTTCTATCTGTTGTATGTTTATATGCAGTCCTGTGTCTCCTCCCATTGAGTCTCTTAGTCAGCACAGGCTCAAGGGTTTCAGTGGGCAAAAACCAGACTCTCGGATGACTGGGGAGGGACACAGCATTCATCCTCCTCACTGTTTCAATCAAGTGACGTGAGAAAGCTTCCATTGATCTTCAATTGGCTTCTAGGAGAGCTGTGTTGATGGGTTTAATTTCTAAGTAGGCCAGAGGCTTTTTGGAGGGAACTTGAAATGCCACTCTCAAAATCAGGAGATGTTAGAGTTGGAAGAAATCTCAAATCAATGAGTATTTGCTAAACATTCATGTGCCTGGTACCGGGCTATGCAGTAGAGATACAATGAAAGGCAAAATCAGTCCCTGCTTTCTAAGGGGGAGACAGCATGCAAACCACTGTATTCAAACAAGATCAATTATAGGATAAATTGGAGAACTTTGATGGAAGGAAGGGCACCAGCATTGAGGACAATTAGGAAAGACTTCTTTTTGAAAGTGGGATTTTAGCTGGGACTTCAGGGATGGCAGGGAGAGAGACAAGGAAGGAGGGGAAGATATGAGGGGAAGCCAGTGAAAACAGCCAGGGTCAAGAACTGAGAGTGTCTTCAAACATCAAACAGCCTGGAGGCCAGTGTTACTGCAGAGCAGAATATGTGGAGGGGAGCAAAGTGTAAGAAGACTGGAAAGGTAGAAAGGTAAGTGGTGAAGGCTTTAAAAGCCAAACAGAGAACTTTATATTTGATCCTGGAGGTTATAAGGAGCCATTGGAGTTAACTCAATAGGAGAGTAACAGGGCCAGACTTGAGCTTTAGGAAGATGTCAGGAATCATCTAGTCTAGGGAGTTCTCAACCTGGAGTTGATGAACTTCAATTTTTTTCAATAATGATATTTTTTTTAATTTTATTTTTAATTTATAGAATAAAAATATATTTCCATAACATAGTACTATAAAAAGACAATTGTATATGAAACTGCAAATCTGCTATGTACGATAACATTATCATGTAATATTTTCTTATTTTTCTTCCCTCTTCCCATTAGACACACACACATATGCACACACACACACACACACACACACTCTATACATACTTCTATTTATCATACTTCTTTCTTTCTCTGAATGCAGATAACATCTTTCTTCATAAGTTCTTTATAGTCAATTTGGTTATTTATAATAGATGAAATAACTTCTTCACTCAAAGTCAATCTTAGAACAATACGGCTGTTACTGTATACAGTGTTCTCTTGGCCCTGCTCATTTTGCTGTTCACTATTTCATGCAGGTCTTTATGTTTTTCTAAAATAACTGAGCTTATCATTTCTCACAGTACAGTAGTTATTTCATCACAATTATATAGCATAATTTGTTCAACCATTCCTCAATTAATGGGCATCCCTGCAATTTCCATTTCCTTGTCACCACAAAAAGAGCTGCTATAAACATTTGAAAACATATAAGTTCTTTTCCTTTTCCCCTAATTATCTTTGGAAACAGATCTAGTTGCAGTATTGTTAGGTCAAAGGGTATAGACAATTTAATAACTATTTAGGCATAATTCCAGGTTGCTCTCCCAAATGGTTGGATCAGTTCACAATTTCACCAACAATGAATTAGTGTCCCAATTTTTCCACATCCTCTCCAACATTTGTCACTTCCCTTCTATCATTTTTGCCAGTTTGGTAGATGTAAAAATGACATCTCAAGGTTATTTAAATTTGTCTTTCTCTAATCAGGAATGATATAGAGCATTTTTATATGACTATAAATTATTTTATTTCTTCATTGGAACACTGCCAGTTCTTATCCTTCGACCATTTATCAATTAGGGAATGACTTGTATTCTTATAGATTTGACAAAGTTCTAATGACTATTTGTGAATTTCCCTCCATCTTATTTTTACTCATTATTTTCCTTCTCAGCCTCTCTTTTTACCCTATCCCAGTAACCTTATCTTTTCCCTTTACCCTCTTATTCCTTATTTTACTCACTCCTGTAATATTCCCTCCCTTATTTTCTCACCTCACCCTCCTAATCTTATTCTCTACACCCTTTTAAAAGTCTCTCCCCGGGGTGGGGAGGTGGGAGGGCGGAGCCAAGATGGCAGCGTAGCAGCAGCAACATATCGCAGCTCTCACATAGCCACCCCAAAATACCCATAAAATATGACTCTAAACTAATCCTAGAACTCCAAAACACACACAAATGTACCTTCCACTAAAGTCAGCTCGGCTACGAGGAACCATATCAGCACT
>CM053588.1:145983548-146012999 GCA_028646515.1 Pseudochirops corinnae
GTGTGTGTGTGGGTGTGTGGGTGTGTGTGTACGCCATTTTCCTTTTCTTCACTTTTGACTGTTCTCAGGGGTAGTCTTGGCAATGTTGCTTTGTATTTCCCCAGGGAGAACTGAAATGTGAAATTTATGGGTTTATTGTGAGATTCTCTCTCTCTCTCTCCTCTCTCTCTCTCTCTCTCTCTCTCTCTCTCTCTCCTCCCGCCTCTCTCCCCTCTTCTCTCTATGGCTGTCTCTATTTCTTTCTATCTTTCTGTCTGCCTGTCTCTACCTCTTCTACCTGTCTCTATCTTTTCTTCATCTATTTGTTCTCTCTCTTTCTCTCTCTCTCTCTCCTCTCTTTCTTCTATGTTCCTATATCTATCATTTGAGGAATGGTCTCTAGGCCATGAACCCAGCATTCTTTTAAAAAAAATACATGTTGATTTTATTTTTAATTTATGAAATACAACAAGGATTTCTGCAACATTAGTACAGTAACAAAAAGATGACTGTGCATGGAACTACAAATCTATTATGTCCAATGTGCTATTCTTTTTAAATATATAATAAATTTACCATGTAAATTTCCTTTTTCCTTTCTTTTCTTCCCTCCCACTCCCACCCTAGAGATGGCTACCATTAGATACAAATATAATTCAGAAATGGAGGCTTTTGGTTTTCCTTCTCATCTGCTTATAGCAGATGGAACCCATGGGAGTAAAATATGCTTCACAGACTGGAAAGGTGAGCAGGTATAAGTCAAAAGGAAGGAGGATGCAATAGGAGAGACCCCAAAATTAGAGTCAAAGTTTTAACTACCACTAAGTAGGTGTGTGGCATTGGTGAAACCATTAGAGTTATCTGGGCCTCAATTTATTCATCTTAAAATGGGAGTAATGAGACTTGCCTCCATCTACCTTAAAAGGTTGAGAGGAGGAAGAAGTGCCATAATGCATGTGAAATGGCTTTGCAAAATGTAAAGTGTTATACAAAAATAAATTATTATTATCCAATTAGGATATTTTTGTCATGATCAGTCGGTCAAGAATCATTTATTAAACCCCTACTATGTGCCAGGCGCTGTGCCAAATGGTGAAGATACAAAGAGAGGCAAATGCCAATCAATACCTGTCCTCAAGGAGCTCACCCTTTAATGGGGGAGACAACACTCTAGAAACCATGAGTAAACAAGCTAGATACGAGATAAATAAGAAATCATCAACAGAAGGAATCTACTAGAACTAAAAGTGATTGGGGAGGGCTTCCTGTGGAAGACAAGATTTTAGCTGGGGCTTGAAGGAAGCCAGGGAAGCAGGAGGTAAAGATGAGGAGGGAGAACGTTCCAGGCATGGGAGACAGTCAGAGAAAATGCCAGGAGCCGAGTGATCAATTACTGCTTTATTAAATTTAACTCAATGCCTGACACATCATTAAGTGCTTAATAAATACTTGTTACCTGACATTATTATTAGAATAAAATCCATAGACAATGACTGGCTTCAGGTCTAGATCTACACCAGAACTTGAAGAGACTAGAAATAGGGAAGAGGTATAATGTTCACTTGAAAAAAACAAAGCAAAACAAAGCACGACATTCAGAGAAGTGTAGGAGTGAGGGTAGGGAGACAGAACTGTCAAAATGATGCTTATTTGTGTTCTTGTCCCTCCTGTGATTGAAGTCCCTGAGTGAGGGAGAGAACTAACTCATAATCTGGGACCTAGAAATTCCTCCAGGTCCTTTCTCCTTAGGTCATGTTACATAGAGCTGGTGATTTCATTTCAGAAAGGTTGAGTTGGTCTATTGGGGGGTGGTCCCCTGTACTTCAGTAATGCATGCTAAACTTGAATGAGGTTTTCATCTGCCTGGAGGGTCTTGGAGATGAAGCAAAAAGAGAAAAATGTTGTTTTCCATAGCATGTGTTGGATTGATAAATGGTTGCTTTTGTAGTCCGGTATCATGGCAGATTCTGAATATAGTTATCCCTTCCACCTCATGGGGGTTAGGAGCCTGGTGCTTCCCTCAATCTGGAAAATCTGCATAAAACTTTTGGCTCTCTCTTCATACCAGAGAAGAAGTCTGATTTTTTTTTTCTTTTTCTTTCATGGGATGTTTAGAGTATCTTATTATAAAATTTGGGTTAAGTATTTGGTCATATGCTCTGTGTCATCTGCTGGCCTTCACACACCCTCTATGGCTTCCACAAAACTCAAATTTCCCATTTAATTTCTTATTCCAACTGGTGACATATTGAAACCATGATGGGGAAAGTTGTGATGTGGAAGGGGTAACTGTATTTTAGTTTCTTCAATTTGTAGACTAAGAAGTGTGTGTACATGTGCATGCATGCATTTGTGTATGTTTATGCATACACACATAAACATATGTGTGTATCTATGTGTGTGTGTGTCCCCAAATTGGGCGAAGTAGAAGGATAGAAAAATATATCATATTTTTCTTTGTTGAAACATTCAGTCTTCTAAACTTAAAAACAATTGCTATTTACACTCATTTTCTTACCACTGGATTTCCATCACTATGGAGGAAAAAGTGAAGTTGAGAACTGTGCAACTTGGCTTCACTTAAACCCAATTCATGAGCAAGTCAAGACATTGATTGCCCTTGTGATGTCTTTGGTCCTCTTTAAGAACAAAGGAACAACCTCGAATCTGAAAATGCTTGGAATTGTGTTTCTTGGAAATAACTGAATAAGCATATATCAAAGAATCTCAGAGCCAGAAGTCATCTGGTTCAACCCATGCCTGAAGCATAGATCCCATCTACAATAGCCTCCATTAAGGTTTGCTTGAAAAATCTTTAATTAGGAAGCTCTCATTACTTCATGAAGCACTCCATTCTTCTTTTGGATCACTAAAAAGAGTTAAGAGTTCATTACAAAAGGATCACAGAAGATAAAATGGATAATTTTGATCACATAAAATTAAATAGCTTTTGCATAAAAATGCAATACAGCTAATACTGGAAAGGAAACAACTGGGGAAAACATCTTAGCTGTAAGTTTTTCTGATAAAGGTCTCATTTGCAAGATATATAAGGAACTGATTCAAATTCATTAAAATAAGAACATTCCCTAAATGATAAGTATGCTAAGGATATAAACAGGTAAGTTCTTAAGGAAAGTCTGAAAAAAAAATGCTCCAAAATCACTAACCTTTAGAGAAACATAAATTAAAGTAATTTAGAAGTTTTACCTTATACCTATCCAATTAGCAAAAATGACAAAAAAGGGAAAATGACACAAGTTAGTGGGGATATGGGAAAACAGGCCTATTGAAGCATTATTGATGGAATTGTGAATGGACTCACCCCTTCTGGAAAACAATTTTAATTTATGCATAAAAATTACACATGAAAAGTAATGAAATATGGCATATACTTTGACCCAGTTGTACTACTACTACTACTGCTACCACCACCGCCACCACCACTACTACTACTACTACTACTACTACTACTACTACTACTACTACTACTACTACTACTACTACTGCTACTACTGCTACTACTACTACTGCTACTACTACCACTACTACTTCTATGAGGAGAACTATACCTCAATGATATCAAAGGAAGAGGAAAAATATTTCTAGCTGCTATTTTTGTGGTGACAAAAACAAACAAACAAAACCCTGGATAAAATGCCCATCATTTAAAGAACAGCTGAACAAATGATGATGTATTAACAAAATAAAATAATTTTATACTATAAAAATGAGAGAAAAGATGGTTTCAAAGAGATGTGGAAAGACTTGTATGTTTTTTTTAAGATTTTATTTTATTTTTGCTTTTTGGAGGGCAATTGGGGTTAAATGACTTGTCCAAAGTCACACAGCTAGTAAGTGTGTCAAGTGTCTGAGGCCACATTTGAACTCAGGTCCTCCTGACTCCAGGACCCATGCTCTATTCACTGCACCACCTAGCCACCCCAAGACTTGTATATTGAATGAAGTGAGCAGAACTAGAACAACATTACAAAAATGAATAATTTTGAAAGACTTAAAACTTAAATTAACTAAGTAAGCAACTATGATTCTAGAAGATTTATAAAGAACACTACCTGCCTTCTGGCAGATGAATATGCAGAATAAGGAATGCATTTTTGAATGTGGTCAAGACGAGAATTTATTTTGCTTGACTGCACATATGTAACACAAGCTTGCTTGCTTGCTTGCTTCCTTCCTTCCTTCCTTCTTTCCCTCCTTCGTTCCTTCTTTCTTTCCTTCCTTTCTTCTTTCTTCTCAGTGGGTGGAGGGATGTGGGAAAGAGAAAAAATGCTTGATAATTGGGGAAAAAATTATACTTTTTGAATTGCTCCCTTTGAGGCCAAGTAGGACAATGTTTTATTTTACTAGATTCACTCAAACATTTCAGACTCTCCAGAACCTTGTAAAATTCTGCCACATAAACTCCAGAATCTTCTTATTGCTTCCAGGATCACATAAAAAATCCTATATTTGGTGTTCAAAATCCTTCATAACTTCCCATCTCCTATCCTTTCAACTTTCATATACCTTATAAACCTTCTATGTACTTTGTGAACTACTAACACTGGCATCCTTGTTCCTCAAACAAGGCACTCCATTTCTGGCTCTAGACATTTTTACTGGCTACCACCTATGCCTACCCATCCCCTGACTTCTCTGGCTTCCTTCAATTCCCAGCAAAATTCCCATGTTCTATAAGACACTCCTCAGTTCCTCCTCCTAGTGCCTTCCCTCTATTGGTTATCTCTAATTTTTTCCTGCATATAGCATGTTTGTATGTAGTTGTTCGCATTAGATGAAATTGTCATTTTCCTTTTGTTGTATCCCCATTCCTTAGCACAGTTCCTGGCATGGAGTAGACATTTAATAAATGTCTGTTGACTGACTGAATATATCTCCTGTCCATAGTTGCAAGAGGTAGATGATCTTTTTCTCTTCTAATTTTTATGCTTTTAAAAAAAATATTCAAGTATCCATTTTGAATTTATTTTTCTATATAGTGAAAAGTGTTGGTTTCAGTCTGATCTCTTTTAGGCTGTTCTATATTTCTCAAAGGTTCTTATCAAATAGAGATTTATTTCTGAAGTAATTTATATTTAAAGGTTTATCAAACACTGTGTTATTGAGTTCCATTATTTCTGACTCTCTTTGTCTAATCTGTTCCATTGATCTTTTTCTCAATTTTTAAAGAAAGCCAAATGGTTTTGATGACTGCTGCTTTATGATGTAGTTTGAGGCCTGAAAGTGCTGTTCCCCTTTTATCCCTTCTTTTTTTTATTATTATTTCAGTTGAAATATTGTCTTTTGTTTCTCCAGGTGAATTTTGTTGCTAACTTAATGAGTTTTATAAAGTATCACTTCAGTAGTTTGATTGGTGTGGCATTAAAATTGTAAATTAACTTCGGTATTATTGTCATGTTTATTACATTGGCATGAACAGTTTCTGAACAATGTATATTTAAGTCGTTCTATATTTCTATAAGGAAGTCTTTCTAATTGAATTTATACAAGTATTGAATTTGCTTTGATAAATTGATCCTGAAATTTTTAATGTGTTTTATAATTATTTTGAATGAGATTCCCCTTTCCATTATTGCCTCTTGGGTTTTGATATTAATATATAGAATGTGAATTATTTTCATGGCTTACTTTTAGTCTGTAATTTGTGGAACTGTTAATTATCTCAACTGGTATCTTTGCTGATTACGTTTTCTAAGGAAACCATCATCCTATAAGCAAATAGAAATAGTTTTCCCATCCTTTGCCTATTTTTACACATAATTTCTTTCTCCTTTTATTATTATTGTTAGCATTAGATAGAACTATATAAATTAACCATTTAAAACTAACTATAGAACTACCTAAAATTACAGAGAGGGAAAGTATCCTTGCTTTATTCTTATATTTATTGGGAAAGCTTCTAGTATATCCCCATTGACTTTAGTTTTAGATAGATATTCTTTAAGGTATTTAAAAAAATCCTTCTAAGCCTATACTTTGTTAAGAAGTTTGTTTTTTTTTAAAGCATAAATAACTGTTGTACTTTGTCATAGGTTTTTCTGTATTAATGAGATTTTGCAGCTCCAGATAGTTTTATCTTTAAAATGATTGTGTTGATTGTTTTTTCTAATGTTGAATCATTCTTGCATCCCTTGGAGCCATCCAACTTGGTCACAAAGAATACTTTTTGGAAAAATTGCTGTAGTCTGTTTAGTAGGATTTCATTTAAGATTCTAAATCAATATTTAATAACAATATTTTTCTATAGTTCTTCTTTGCTTTACCTTTTCCTGTTTTAGACTTTGGAACTATATTTGTCTCCTAAGATGAGTTTGATAGAGTGACTCAGTTCACTAATGTTTCTTTTATATTTTGCTTATGTGTGTTTTCAGGGTTAATTTTTTTTTTTTTTTACCATGAGGACTGCTTTAGCTGTATCACAGAAATTTTGGTATGATTTTTGTCTTTCACATAATTATTAGTTGTTTTTATGATTTATTCTTTGACCCAAGTGTTATTTGGGTTTTGTCATTAAATCTTCATTCAAGTCTGTGTCTTTTATTTGTGTTCTCTGAACTGATTACTATTTTATTGTGCTATGATCTATAAGGGACGTGTTTATGATTTCTACCTTTTTACATTCATTGGCACGATGTCATTATGCCCTAGTACATGATCAATGTTTTTTAAAGTTCTGTGTGGTGATAAGAAATAAATATAATCTTCAGCAGTCTCTTTGAGAAGATAACATAAGTCTTTCAGCTCTAGTTTCTCCAGCAATTTATTTAATTCTGTATTTGTGCTTTTTTCTAATAGTCACTCTATTTTATGGAGGGAAAACATTAAAGAAGTTGACCTGCTAAATCCTCAAGGAGCAAAGCCAAGCAGTGCCTAAGTAACACTAAGTAAAAAAGATATAGAGTTATTGTTATTAGATTTCAGTAACAACAGAACCAGAGAAAGTAGATTCAAATGGCAACAAGAGAAATTTGGATGAAGAACTTCCTGACTTCCCATACAGTAAGCCCTAGTAGCAAACTAATAGAGAGTAGATGGTATGTCCTTCTTTGGAAGCCCATTTAAGAATATGGTAGAACCAAGGGGACCGGAAAAAAAAAACAAACCCAACATAGCCTCTTTTTTTTTCCTTTTCTTTTTTTTTCGGAGGGGGGAGGGCAATTAGACTTGCCCAAGGTAAGTAAGCTAGTAAGCGTTAAGTGTCTGAGGCTGAATTTGAACTCAGGTCCCCCTGATTCCAGGGCTGGTGTCACCTAGCGGCTCCCCAACATAGCCTCTGATGCTCCTTCCAGGCTCGGAGTCCAAAAAGCAGCCAATAAAGGCACATAATGAGAAGAGGCAGCATGATCCAACCATTTTTAAAAGCATATTTGAATGTGTATAATTAATTTACTTAAGGTTTATACCCTGCTGAGTTCTAAAAGGACTCGAAGCAGCTTATAGATTAAGACGATACTGCACTGGGCTCCAGCTGAGAGGACAGAGTTGGGTTGGGAGCTGAATTTTGTCTGAATTTGTTCCCTCAGCTCTAGGTCTTTTGAGGGATGGAAAAGGCCTTGTTTACACACCTGTTTGTCTTTTCCTCACCAGGCTTGTTACTAATACCAACAGGGCCACATGTTTCCCCCATTAATCCTCTCCCTTTTTGCCTTTTAATCCCTTCTTGGGAGCTGATCAGCAGGAAGCAGGCTCACGCTAAACTTTTCTGTAATGTTTCTATGGAAACCATTAGCTCTCTGGCAGGTTCTCCAAAAGGCTGTGAGCCATGGGAGCCCCTTCGTAATTGTTGTATTTATACACCTTGGAACCCTGTCCCTGGACACTGGTGGATCCCTATTACTGGTTTCCTAGGCAACTATCCTCTCCTCAAGGTGGGCAGGGACAGATACCTGCAGAAGAACTGGTTCATCGCTCATCCCCTGCTGTTTGCTGGGGGCGGACAAAGCTGGGAGCACATACCCTTCACCCCAATTAAAGGAGACTGCTTCATTTTGAGTCCATTCCCAGGGACAGTGGCCAAGTGGATGTCAGGGCTGGAGGATGGGGGAAGGGAGGTAAACTCTATCTGGTTCACAATGTTGAGGATGACAGATAGCTTGTTGAATTATAAAGGACTATATGTGGCTCCCAGTTTTAATGCTCAGATAGTGATGTTCTCAATTTATCTGGAGGGGTGCTTACTTGAATTTGTAGTTTTCCATCTAGGATGCTTGGGTACTATTGAGTGTCCTGACTTCAGATATTAAGAACTGCATAATAGAAAAATTCTAGGATTAGAATGAGTCTCAAATATCTAGTCTTTCCCCTTGTTTTCAGGCAGAATCAGAATGTGTTCCCCACTTCTTTAAAACCTCTTCAAAATTTTCATGAAATTCAAGGAGAATATACAATTTCATCTTGTAATAAGTTGCAGTAACTCATAATATTTACACAAACATTCAAATACTCAGGTGGATTGATGATCTCATCAATATGGGGACTCCATCCAATCATGCTGCTTGTGACCTCATCTATACCTGCTACTCTTACATGACTCTTATTCATGCCCTCCAATTAGCTTGTCACATAGAGCCTACCCCAATGGAGTATGCTTGACCATCTCTTACCCTGTGACTCAGTCTATTTTATCTTTCATTCATAAATTTCCTTGATGACATCCTTTCGCTCAGGCCTCTTTATTATTATTATATGATTTATTATTTGTTTGTAATGTAGTTCAGTCTGCTCAAATTCAACAACCACTTTGACTAATCTTTGAGTGATCCTCTACTTTATCTTTCAGAGACTCCAGTAAGATAGCACATACAGCCATATAACAACTCCAGAGGAATGTTGTGTTGAAAATACGGACCTTTGCTTCAGGGTGAATTTTAGGGTCCATAGAAGAATGTGACAATTTCCAAAAAGCAATCTATCCTGCCCTTCACTTTCTGCTTGACTCTGGGCCCAACTCATCATCCATTTTCAGATATATGTATGTGGTATACATGAATTGGTTGAACTCCATAGGTTGTCCATTCAACTGAATATCATAGTCTAGATAAAAGGCATTTTTCATCCATTTGGTTTTTACTGTGTGGTTACTGAGGTTAAATTTTAGAAACTGATTATGAATCTCATTTAGGAAGCTCTGTATGTTTGGGGGTTTGATGTCATCAATACAATGTCATTCACAAATAGGAGCATCCAAAAAAACTAACCATCTTTCAAGAATCCCTCCTTGACTTGGTGTCTGCTCTGGATCACCTCTATAACAGTCACAAGCACCTTTAGCAAGCACGTGCCGTCCTTTTTTGATGTTTCGTAAAGATTAGAAGGATGTAAAACAAAGTTCTCTCTTGATATGTTTTTCAAGACATATAATTTTGATGAATGTATGGATGCCATCTTGTTGGAGGAGAGCATTTAAGATGGCATTTTGTTCTGCCAAAACAAATGTTTTTCTTGGTAGTTAATAACAATAAATACAAGATTGTGTATTCTCCACATCTTTCAATCAATTCTGTGATGGTAAAGATGTGTTTCCTTGTGAAAGCATCCTTTTCCCTTCTAATGCCCTTATAAAGGATGACATTGATGCATATACAGGTCATTCTTATAAACATATTATATTGATGGGAAAGTAGGTACATGGTTCAGTGCTGATTGATGTGTTTTACTTGGTGGCTTTTCCCCCCCAGTAATTAGAAAGGCTGAGATTTTCAATAATATTGGTCTCTTCTTCTACATAAGACACCTTGAGAAATGATCTGTCAGCAACCTCAAAATTGTATTGCCTCCAGCATAGTTATTTTGTTTATATTTGGTCTAAGCCAGCTGCTTTTCCTGTCTTTGTTTCTTCAATATCATTTCCATTTCCTCTATCAGCACATCTCAGACTATGCATCCAAATATGGTAGTTCTCCTCTCATTGATGGTGAAAAGAGTTTATTAAAAAAAATATTTCCAGATCTTTTCCATTTTCTGCGTGTTACTTCCTTCAAGCTTTATCCTTAAATGTCCTGGGGGTAATTCTACTTCCTTTCTTCAAACAATTTTCTCCTTTACTTCTCTGTGTTTTATGAGATTATATTATTTATAAGATTGTACCAGTCTTCCTCCTAAGATTCTGCAAATTAGTTTATATTCTAAATAGATATTTAAATTGGCTGCCATCTTTCTCTACTTAGAAAGTTAGTCAATTGTTTCCTGATTAAGGCTCTTTTTGGACTCTTTTGGTCTCCTTTTTGTGGCATTTTATTTACATTAGTTAAACCATATGAAATTGTTGTGGATAGTTCACATGCCTTTTATTCATATTTTTTTGTCACTGATAACATTCAAATAGCTAGCTTGAAGTTTTAATTTTTTTTTAATTGTCTACCCTATCTTTTTCTCGCCATTTGCAATTTTTCTACTAACGTTATTTTAATTTGGATTTTTGTTCTAAAAGGTTGGTGGTTTAACTGCATGACGTGATCAATTTCATTTTCATGATGTTATTTCATGTTCACTATCCTTAATGCTTTCAATTCTTTCCTGGAAGAAATTATTCGAGATGTATAGTGGAAAGGCTCATTTTGTAGTCTAAGAGTCTCCAGTCTCTCTCATTCCTTATTTCTGCACTATACCTCTCAACATTTATTTTTTGGGTCATTTTTGCCTATTTCCAGCTTTAAAGTTATAGAATATCTAACTCACCACATGGTGCTCATGACTGACTAATTTTCCCTTGATAATATGATTATATGAATCAAAGTACATATTGACTTAGTTAGGATGGTCTTAGGAAGTTCCTTGTAGAATTTCTCTGCTCCATCATCCTCTGTGACAAACACTGATATGCAGGCTGAAATTACTTTATGGCAGTCTTTTTACAAGTATTTGCCAACACTGTTAGTACAAGACGACCAAGTGTTTAATGCAATGACATACCTTGAATACCTGATAAAATCAACTCCACCAAGTACTTCATTTGGCCCTCTAAGAACTTGTAAGTCATCCTCCCATTTAGCTGTAACTTCCCTGGTTTTTGGTTTTCTTTGTATCAATAATATAAAAATTGATATGACTTAGTTCTTTAACTAGTACATCTACTTGTGACCAACTTAGCTAAGTTGGTCCAAGCATTGAAGAAAGTGGAGGAGTAGTGCTCTTGAACTTGCAGAACATGATCTTACAGTTTTTCCCTTTTCCCTTTATGTCCATGAAGAACATAGGCATCATTATAAAATTGATGTACCTTGTTTCTGAAGCTTTTCTGAAGCTCCAATATGTCCTGAACAAGAGTCATCAGTCAACAGAGCCCAGGATTTGGAGTTAGAGAACCTAGATTTCAATCCTCACAAAGCCAAATACTACTTTTATCTTCGTAATGAGTTATGTCTCTGGGCCTTGGTGTTCTTTGATAGAAAATGAAGTTGTCAGATTAGATGGCTACTGAGGTCCCTTCCAGCTCGAAATCTATGCTTTTGTGACAAGAGTTGAAGCTTGTGGGAGAATAGAGGACTGTACAGAGGTGTTGGTATTTCTTTGAATCTTGTTCTAAATTGTGTCTGACTTGGTTTATAATTACAAAAGTTATGATATCTCAGATCAATGCCTACAACGTATAGCAAAATGCTTTGCCATAATGAGTATTCAATAAATGTATTATGAATAAACAGAAGTTAGATTAATTTAAATACATTAATCAGTCCTTTTTTAATTGAAAAGTATAATTGTGTGTGAAACAATGCACTACACACCCTTAACTCAATTATCTATGTGTCTGCTGGTAACTTAGTCATTACCTGGTGGTAGCCCCATAGTTTGCAGTCTTAGTTCTTAAGAAGAAATGCATAACTCTGTTTGTGCTAGGCTCGGAAGTTAAACTTTTGTGAGGATGAAAGTGAAAGTAAACACAATTTTTCCCTTCAGAGAAGGGAAAGAAGCTGGGCTACTGGATGAAGACCTGACAAAGATTCAAAGAGGCCAGATCACCCTTCCCACCCTGCACACAGACACACCCTCCTTAAGTTAAGGGAAAGGGCTAGAGTTCCAGAGGTGTGGGTCCTTGGATGGGAATGCCCTAACCCTTTGAATAGAAGCTGCAGAAAGTGACCAGATGTAGGACGTGAGGGAACTTTCTACTAGTTCTTCCCAAGACTAAATCTATAATTATTTTACCACCAGGTGATCTGGTCTGTCAGACTGATAATTTTAGAGGCTAGTAGGGGCCTTAGAAATCAGGTAGTTTAAGCCTTTCATTTTACAGATGAGGAATCAAAGTCTAGAGAGCCTTGCTAGAGCTCACACAAATGGCAAACAGCAGAGGCAATACTTGAACCCACGACTTAATGGCTGCAGATGAGTGTTGTAGTCACTGGAACTGTCAGACTTCTACCCTGTGTCCTGTAATAAGTTCTTCACTTCAGAAATGCCTACAAATAAAGCCATTTTCCCCAAATGAGATGGGAGAGAAATAAGTTGAGTCTGTCCAACTGGGTGGGCAGATATCTTCATATAGGTCTCCAACTGTAAAGGAAGGAAGGGACTTGGAGAAAAACAACAACAATACCTGGATATTTACCTGAAAATGCTAAGGCAACTCAGACCTCTCTTTCTGGAGTTGCTCTTTCTCCAGTGAGTATAATCCTTAGTAGCTTTCTGGCTTCAGGTTTCCAACTTCAGATAGAGGTCAGACATATAGCTGGTGACTTTCCAAACTCTGATTATATAGGATAGAGATTTTCCACAGTCTCAGACTTCAAGATATGCAAACTCCAAAAGTTGGAGTTTATTAAAACCACTCTACAGTATCATATGGTCAACGAGGTGCTGTAGTGGATAGAGTGCTGGTCCAGGAGTTAGGAAGACTGGACTTCAAAACTGGTATGACCTTAGGCAAATCACTTAAACTTGTTTGCCTCCATTTCCTCATTTGTAAAATGAAGTGGAGAAAGAAATGCCAAATCACTCTAGTATCTTTGCCAAGAAAACTCCAAATG
The DNA here is from genome assembly GCA_028646515.1 of Pseudochirops corinnae. Classification (NCBI taxonomy): domain Eukaryota; kingdom Metazoa; phylum Chordata; class Mammalia; order Diprotodontia; family Pseudocheiridae; genus Pseudochirops; species Pseudochirops corinnae. The sequence continues at coordinate 145,996,517 of CM053588.1, forward strand.
GGGTCACAGGGAGTTAGTTGGAAATGATTGAAAACAGCAGAACAACAACAAGAAGACGCAATTAATCAATCAATCAGCAAGTATTCTCTGTTCTTATCCTGTGCTTCCCATTTCAGAAAACAGCAAGAAATAGAGAATAGGGGTCCTACACTCAGGGACATCTATGGAGGGTCTAAGGATCTGGGAAGACACTGAGAAACATGTAGGTGACAAGGGAAATAGAGAAGGAGTTAGACTCTCATGGAACAGAATTCTTATTCTGGCTTTATCCTTCACTTGTATGAACTTGAGAAAAGTCCTTAACTTCCCTGAGCTTTGGTTTCATCTTCTGTATGAAATAAGAGGCTGAAATAGACCATAAGATCATAGGATGATAGAGTTAAATAGTTCAGAATTGGCTAGATGTCTGGATACAAAGAGAAATTTTTAATGATTCATTATCAACATGGCAGGAGATCTCCAGTGGAGCACCTCAGGGATCTGGGTTTGATCTCATCCTATTTAACATTTTTGTCAATGACTTTGATAACAATCTATAGCATGCTCTTCAAATTTGCAGATAACACAAAACTTGAAGATAGCTTACATAATAGATGACAGATTAAGGATCCAAAAGATCTATATGGGATAGAGTATTTGGGCTGAACCTAATAAGATGAAAATTAGTAGGGAAAAGTATAAAGTTTTACACTCAGGCACAATTAATTTCATGAGTACAAGATTGAGGAGGAATGTTAGGTGCCTTGAAAGTAGGCATTGCTTCATTTTGGGGGGACTTTTCTTTCCAGTACCTGGAACAGAATAAGTATTTGATAAATGCTTATTTATTGTTATAAAAAAGATCTGTGGGTTTTAGTTGACTTCCATCTCAACATGAATCATTAGTTTAATGTAAGTAAACCAAAAAAAGTTATTTAGAATTTAGACTGCATTAAGAAAAAGGAAAGCTTCCAGAAATAAAGAGATGATATTCTACTCTGCCCTCATCAACCCTCATCTGGAGTATTGTCTTCAGATCTAGGCATCACAAATTCATAAGGACATCAATTAACTGGAGAGTCCTCAGAGCCTTTGTAGTGCCAACATGATATTCACAACACTAACAGGTGACTGTGAATTTGCTGGCGTAGTTCTGAATTGCAAAATATAACAGACTTTCTATATAAAAGACAGGAGTAAAACATTTATTTAGACACCGGAAAGCCAAATCCCAACACCAGAAAACTGAATTCTTCATAGTAACAAAGAAATCTATACACAATAACACTGCAGAGAGCAACACCATCCTGAATACTTCCCACAAACACAAGTCTAGCTGTCTCCTTGCCTGCAACCTCTCTCCTCCCTCTGTTCTAAATGCTCTGACTCCCAGCTTCCTCTGGACTCTGCTCCACCCTTCCTGCTTCATCCATTCAGCAAACTCCTCCAACCACAGGCTCCATGTGAATACATTTGGCCTATTAAGGGGCAGGGAAGATCTTCAAATTACCATTACCATTACAGCCATATAGTTTGGTAAATTCAGGATTTTTTGGATCAGCATTTAGTCTGTAACCTGATTTAGTTTACCTATAGAGTATTGAACTACTCTTATTTTCTTAGGAGATTATGGTTCTGTTTAACCAAGTTTTCCAACTTTTATGTCATTGAAGGAAGCATGGCATCATAAATCTGTCTTTTTTTATGTCATTGAAGGAAGCATGGAATCATAAATCTGTCTTTTTTTTTTTTACATTTTTATGACCTAAGAGAATATATAGGATTGTGATATGTAAGAGAATTATTTTTCTGTCACTGACATAATTTTGTTTATAAAAAATATATTAAAAGCCTCTTTAGAATCCTAATTTTTGTTCAAGATTTTTTTTTCCTGATGGCTGAACCTGTGTTTAAGCATAATAAAACCTGTATTTTTGTCACGGGGTGAGGGGGGGGGGGGGAGAGGGAGAGAGAGAGAGAGAGAGAGAGAGAGAGAGAGAGAGAGAGAGAGAGAGAGAGAGAGAGAGTTCTCAGAGGAAGCCAACCAAGATTGTGAAGGGTCTTGAGATCAAGTCATGAGGAACAATTGAAAGAACTAAGATGTTCAGTTTAGAGTCAAAAAGACCCAGAGAGCACATGATAGTTGTCTTCAAGTATTTCAAGGGAAGTGATATAGAAGGAGACTTAGACGTGATCTATTTGGTCCTAGATGGCAGAACCAAGAACAATGAATGGGTGGGAGTTTCAAAGCAGTAATTTCAATTGAATATTAGGAAAAACTTCCTAACAATTAGAGTTGGTCAAAAAGGGAATGGGTGGAACCCCCCTTCTTGGACACCTTCAAGTAGATCCTGGGATATATTATGGTGGGGATTCTTTTGGTGTATGGGTTGGATTAGATGGCCACTGCAGTTTCTTCTAAATCTCAAATTCTGTGATTCTATGAAGATTATGGCATTATTTTTAGGGTCCCCTGTAAAGGAGAATATTTTGAGTGTAAGAGGCTGCATAGTATAGTGGGAGAGTATTGAATTTGGATCCAGGGGATTTCAATTCTGGTAACTACCACCTGCATGATCTCAAGCAAATCTCTATCCTTTCTTGGGCTTCAGGGTTTCTCATCCATAAAAGAAAGCATTTGAATTAAATGATGTCTAAAGTCCCTTCTTGCCCTGTGATTGTGATCCAGTGATTCTGGAAGAGGGGGTAAGAACAGAGAATGATTTAAGAACACCCCCTCATTCTAACAATATTGTGGCTGTATGTTGGTTAAGCATGACTGGAAAGTGAATCCATGGAGAAACTTTAGCATTGTAGCATTAGAAGTAACTTTGAGGGTCACCCATTCTAACCCTCTTCCCAAGGCAGAGATCTCCTGATAAAGGGTCATTGAACTTCTGCTGCCTTAAGAAAAGTCAACACCAGACTTGGCATGCTAATGGGGAAAGGGGTAGCTTTCACAAAAATCATGGGATGCTACATCTAGGAAGGACCTTAAAGGTTATCTCACCTAACCTCATCATTTTTCATATGAGAAAACTGAGGTTCAGAGATGGAAGTTACTAGCCTAAGTTACCATGGTTAATAAGCATTGGAGTCAAGACTCAAACCTTGGTCCTCCAATTTCAAATCTAAATCTGCTTCCATTCACTACATTTGCTTTCCTCTCCTTCCCAGACTTCAATTCAGTCTTCAGTGGTTTCATTTGAGTTGTGAGCTGGTGACGGAGAGAATTATTTATCTGTTTCCTATTGTGCACTGGTCCCCCGCCACATGGCCCTCTCATCTCCTCCTTGTTCTGTGCTGTCCTGGCTCCACAGGCCCCATTAAGTTTTAATTTACCCATCTTCACACTCACTGGCATCATGTTTTATGAGAGCATTACCCTGAGATGAAGGCTTGTAAAACAGAGGGTTTTGAAGTAAAAATAAAAGAATACTCTGACCTAATATGCCTGCCAAAATGGGATTTAAAACCTGTTTCACAGCAAGCTGTATGCTATTGTGAATGTTACTGCAATTGGTATTTATCCTGGACTTAACTCGCAGCTCCAGCCTAGGGCTGGGACTGAGGGGACAAAATCAGATAGACTTCCCAGATCTGTGAATATTTGTGTGAAAGCTGGAAACCTATCTTACCAGCCGCAGCTGGGATTGGACGACCTCCCTAAAGCTGCTTGGGCACATCATCAAATTCAAGGCAGCCAGATCAAGTTTCCAGGGGCTCATACCTCTTCTGCTGCACTCGCCATTATGCAGACCCCATTCCCAAGACCTGGGCAAGTGCAAATTGCATTGGGTCACTCACCCAACCCACTAGACTAGAGGTATTACAATTGTTCCCCACCCCACCCCAGCACGTACTCCTCAGAAATTCTAGGCACACAAATCCTAACAGCTCCTGACCATGGTTCCATCTCTTCTTACATCAAAAGGGGATGGGATCACAGTTTTCAAATATTTGAAAAGCCATCATGGGTTAGACTGATTCGGCATGTTCTACTTGGCCCTAAACAGCAGAACGAAGATCAATCAATGTGTGCTTATAGACAGACAGATTTTGGTCAGATAACTGGAAAAATCTACCAGGTAGCTAGGTCTCTTCCTATGAATGGGTTACCTTAGGAATTAAAGAGTTTCATGTTACTAGATATATACATACCACCAGCAAGATAGTGAGTGGGGAGTCATTTATTTTGGGGAAAGGGGGTGACAATGCAGAGAGAATTCATGGTCAGGGTTGGGATTGTACTCAAGAGGAGTTCTGAGATCCTTTGTTCAGCTAAGTTTCTCTGGTTCTAAGGGTGTCCCTCTCAAGGGAAATCTGTCTGTATTTTGCTCATCACAAAGGGAGGCTAGCTAACCATTGGATGTCCTTTAGTTATTCTGATCTCATACTGGGGCTGTCCTGAAGCAAAATTTTAAAGGGTGTGAAATTTGTCTTTAGATACCCCAAGATCTGATCTCTGAGCCCCTGTCCTACCTTTCAGAGCTTGTCCCCTACTAGGTGTTTTCAGGACATCCTTCTTTCCCCTCAGTCATATTATGGTTCCTAAAGATTAACATCTTTCCTCCTTTGCTATCTGTCTCCCTCCCCAGCATTAGCATTTTAAAAGAGGACATATGTGGGAAGGGCTCAACTCTGTGCCTCAGTGTTGATAGAGCACTGGCTCTGGAGTCTGGAGGATCTGGATTCAAATCCAGCTTCAAACATTTACTAGCTGTACTAGGCAAGTCATTTGACCCTGATTGCCTTAAAAAAAAAAAAAAAGAGAACATATGGGAGAGTCTGACACCTAGGAATGAGGAGAAATATTGTGGAGGAGAGGTAGGAGGATTCATAAAAGTGAAACAGACTGACATAGTGGAAAGAACTCTGAACTTGGAGTTATGGGAAGTGAATTCAAATTCTGACTCTGCTACATGAAGCAGCTCGTTGGCACAGTGGGTAAAGCATTAGGTATGGAATCAGAAAGACCTGAGCTCAAATACAGCTTCAGCCATTTACCAGTTGTGTGACCTTGGGCAAGTCACTTAACTTGCCTGCTTTGGTTTCCCCAATTGTAAAAATGGGAATGATAATAGCACCTACCTCTGAGGATTGTTGTGAGGGTCAGACAAGGTAGTATGTGTAAAGCACTGAGCATGATGCCTGTGTAAATGATAGTTAGGATGAGGATTGTTTTTATTATTACTACTTCTGTGATCTTGGGCTAATCATTTAACTTCTCTAAGCCTCACTTTCCTCATCTGTAAATTCAGAAGGTGCCCATGAAGGTCCCTTCCAGCTGTAGGTCTCATCCTGGGGTCTTCTCATGGTACCCAGACATCCGTGAGGCCCTCTCTGGGCATCCCATGTCTCCCCAGCTTCCGGGCTGCAGCTTCTCTCTGTTCTAGGTCCTGACCATGGGCATTTCTTCATTCTGAGTGAGAAGCATCCTCGTGGTGCTGCCCTGACCTCTTCTTTCTCAGCATGCCCCTTTCACTGCTTTCCTGTGTCACATCTACCTCTCAGCCTCTGAGCAGGGCAGGCAGTGGTTTTTATTCTGTGGGAGCACCCCTGTGTCCACCTTCCCCTCCTAATGAGGTTGCTTGACTGTCTCTGCTCTGACGTTAGCTTCTTTGTACAAGTCACCCCACAGGAAGCTGCAGATTCCTCTGTGTGTCTTTAGTTGAGCGTGTCACAGTGTTTATAGGAATGTCACTGGACATGACTGTATGGACTGTATGTGCAACCACGTGAGACAATCTGGGGTTTGTCATATGTGCCATGATATCTGTGCCTGCATATCACAGTGTGTGGTTGTGTGAGATACCAGACCTGTGGGCGTCAGTGTGTCTATGTGTCATGGTGTGTGGGTGTGTGAGCCACCAGATCTGCAGGTGTTGGGGTGTCTGGGTGTCATGGTGTGTGGGTGTGTGAGCCACTGTTCCTTTGTGCCTCTGTCAGTATTTCATTGTGTATGGTTGTGTCAATGTGTGTGAGTGTGAGTCACTGGGCCCAAGTATATCCATGTCTGTGTGATACTGCATGTGATCGTGGAAGCCTGTGGATGTGAGTGTGCCTGGGGGTCCTTGTATGTGGTCATGTGTACAGTTGTACAAGGTGTCCATGTCTGTGTCAAGGTATATGCTTACATGAGCATGTGCCTGTGTGTGGCATGCCTGCGATTGCTGGTATGTGGTTATAAGCACTTATGTGCATCAGTGTCTGTGTTGGTATACACAGGAGTGCTGGTGTGTGCTATGTCCCTGTGGCTGTCACTGAGGGTGACTCTGCTGCTGCATCATAGTGTATGTGCATATCACTCTAGGCTTGCTTGTGTGTATTACTTTGTGACTATATTGTGATTGTGTGTACCACTGTGCATGTGTCACTGAATGAATCTGTATGCCTGTCATTGCATGACTCTGTATGTAACTGATTACACAGGTCAGTGTGTTAGCATGGGACATTGTGTCTGTGCACACGGCTGTGCATGCCTATGTCTATGTGGACATGTGTGCTACTCTATGTGATGGTCACTCTGTCCCTGTATTTGTCTCTGTGTATGCGTCTGTGTGAGTTGCCACGTCTGTGTGTGTACTTGTGTATGGTGTCCACAGGAGTTTGTCTAGAGGGGGTGTGAAGGGCCTTTTCAGCATTGCCAGATGGCACGGGCACACATATCAGTGACTTCTGCTTTGGCTCCGCAGGAGCAGCCTTGTTAGTCTGTGGCACCATTTGGTGAGGCCAGGGATTACATAGCTGGGATTACCTGCCAGGTTTGGCAGGGACTGCAAACACATCTCTCTGGTGGCTCTGCATGCATGAAGGGACTGGTGACAGCATGATGGGATCTCTTCTCAACCTGAGCCCCATGGCCAGGGCTTTTGTACTGAGCCAACAGAGGCTTCTGTTTGGAACTATCTGTGGACTTCCCATCCTGCTCTACAGTTGCAGCTAACATAATAGCATCCCAAAAAGAGGCATGGAGGGGGAAAGGCAAGGGGTGCAAGGGGCCAAGGACAGAGTTGGTTCATGGAGAAAGGAATAAGGGAAGGTTTCACTTCTTCCCTTGAGGATCCTCTAAGACAGGCAGCCTCACATGGAATAAGGGTCAAATTGTCGAAGTGAAAGATCTCCACCAACATGGAGATTAGAGAGCTACCTATGTATGAATTAGAGAGATAGGCATTAGCAGTACCAGTAATAGGAACTTACCCTTATATATAGCTTTAAGGCACAGGTCCTTAACCTGCTTTGCGCCATGAATACCTTGTAATTAAGAGACTATGAGAAAGGGCCTATGGACCCTTTCTCAGAATAAGGGTGTGCCTTTTAAAATTAATAATTGAAGGAAATACTAAATCTCAGTTAGCAAAGAGGTTCTTAAACTAGGGTCCAGAGACCCCCAAAGGGTTTGTGAATAAATTTCAAGGAATCTGCAAACTTGGATAGGAAAAATGACATTTAAATTTAAATATAATTGGTTCCCTCTGTAATCCTATGTATTTCATTTTATGCATTTAAAAACATTATTCTTAGAAGGAATTAATGGGTTTTGCCACACTGCCAAGGGGGTACATGACACACAAAATGTTTAAAACCCTGAGTTAGAGGTTAGTAGAAATAAATAAATAAATGAACAAATAGATAAACATACATACATACACACACCAGAGAGAGAGAGCAAGAGGAAAATTATAGATAGATAATATACATGTACATGCATGTGTATATGCATATAAAAATACAATATATACATGGGTATATATGTTTTTTCTTATCCAAGTTCATAGACCCCAAAAATCTGCCACGGAATCCTTGGGGGTTTGTGGACCCCAGGTTAAGGACTACTGCTTTAAGATTTATAAAGTGCTTTCCTCAGAACAACCCTTGGAGTTAGATAGCACAAGTATTCTTATGCCCATTTTATAGATGGGGAAACTGAGGTTCTGAGAAGGTATGAGAGTTGTCACAGTTACATAGCTAGTAAATGTCAGAGAAAGGATCTGAGTTTAGTCTCCTTACTCCAGGTCAAGTATTCTTTCTACTACAATGATGCTGCTGGGGTATTTTTTTGGTCTAGAAATCTTCTTTGCCAGAGAAAGGGATGGAGAAGAGTTACACATGGCTTTGTTCCAAACTCTCATTCCCCACTCCCTTGTTTGTGACAGAGATCAGTTACAATGATCACAGATCATAGGGTTATAGAACTGGGCAGGACCTTAAGATTCAAGTTCAACCGAGTCATTTTAGAGCTTAAGAAAATAGAATCCCAGAGAGGAGGAAGATATGTATAAGGTCACCTAGAAAGTCTAATTCCAAGCTGGAATTAGAGCTTAGGTCTCCTGACTCAATCCAGGCACTTTCCACCATCTTGTCCTGTCTCTCATAGTCCCTTGTGTGGACTCACCTCTCTGATGGAAAACATCCCACTTTCTCCCCACATTTATACCATGGATATATACCATGTGGTAGGTGGCAAGGAGAGTGGGAAAAGAGGGAACAAGATGGTGAGAATGCCGGGAGGGTATTTCATGTGCCTCCATGGACTCCCTGCATGTCCCTCAAAAGGAGTGGAACTCAAATCAAATGCCATCTCCTCCAGGAAGTCTTCTCTGCTTTTGCTCTCCCGCCATAGTTATTAATAAACCATTCCTCCTCAAATGTCACATGGTACTTTATTTTACATCTAAGATAATTGCAGCATCATATAATAGTGTGTTTTCTGACTCCCAAACCTCCTTGTTCTCTACCCACCATGCCAATTAATTATTATTTACTTATTTTACAGCTCTGATTTCCCCTGGGAAAGATAACTGAATTTTTTAGCAAAATAATTTTTGTTTTGCTTATTCCTCCTTGTCAAGAGGGTCAGGGGCAGTGATGGCAAAAGAAGGTGTGGAACCTTGGGAGATAAAATGGAAGAAAGTGTAAGGGGGTGGCAAATGGGAGGAACTAAGGACAAGAGTTATAAATCATTGTGCTCTTATGCAAGGCATCCTCAGAATGACTAAGGGAGAACTAACACAGCTAGTGGTTCAGCAAGCAGGTCAACAATAGGCGGACTCTACTGGTGAATTCAGTGTTCATAGATAAAGTTGACAGCATTTAGAATCACCTTATTTTACTGATGAGAAAGTTGGACCTCAGAGAATTAAGTGACTTACCCAAGGACATACAAGTAGCGAGTTGCACAACATAATGAAGAGTGAAAGGAGCAGAACCAAGAGAACATTGTGTACAGCAATATTGTTTTAATGTTTTATTCACTTTGAGTGAATAAGTCATTTTGACTGTTATAAATACCTAAATTAACTATAAATGACATATGAAGAAAGATGCTATCTGTATCCAGAAAAAGAACTGATAAATAGAAGTATGTATAGAATAATTTTACATACATACATATATATTTGTGTCTAATGGCAGCCATCTCTGGGTCTGGGGCTTGGAGGGGGGGGGGGAGAAATTTACATGGCAATGTTGTTATACATTTAAAAGGAATAGCAAGTGGTATGTGATAGATTTGCAGTTTCATGAGCAATTATCTTTTTTATTATATGATGTTGTGGAAATAGTTTTATTCCATAAATTTTAAAAAACTAAAATTTTCAAAAACATTAAAAAAAACATGATTTGAATTAATGTCCTTTGTCTCCAAATCCTTGCTCATGGCCACATATTTAATAAGAATGAGAAATGGGATTTCCACTATACCACATTATCTTTATAACATCTTCTAGAATATAAATTTATATACAATAGAAAATAAGTACCTTGGGGGCAGGGGCTATTTCCTTTTTGCTTTTTTATTCCCAGCACCTGGCACAATACCTGCACATAGTGCAAGAAAGGGGGAAAATCGGTTTAGCAAAGTCAACTAACATCAATTGAGTATGACCACGCATACAATGTGGTGTACTCATAGTCCTCCACTATGATAAAGAAGGGAAGGAAATGCATTTTTTTTTTTAGCTTTTCTATGGATTAAATAGAGTCATTCTACTCACAACATTCTGTTTGGTAATTGTTGCTTTTGCTCTGTTTACATTATTATAGTCATAGTGTGTATCGTTTTCATGGTTCCCCTTACTTCTTTGCATCACTTTATATAGTCTTCCTCCGTTTCTTTGAATTCTTAATATTCACAGTTTCTCGTGGCTATGCAATATTCCATTACAAATGAGTCTTTTTTTCCTTTAGCCATTCTCATATTATTTTGCAATATGGCATTAAGGTACCTCATCTATTCATTCGGTGTCTCTTTTTTCTCAGTCAGTAAAAAGGCAGTATTGCCTTCTTGCCAGTGGTGGTTTAGCTTTTGAAGCCAGCTAAGTGCATTCGAGCACAATTCATCAAGCACGTCTCAGCAGCCCCAATATTCACAGTCAGGAGGAACTTTAAACAACAGCTAACTTTCTGGTGTTTCTGATGAATCCCAAGGAGTTTGCTTTTACAGGCTTGTAAAATTCAAACCAGAAGGATCCTTCTCCTGGCAGTTTGGACCTAGGAAAGACTATGAAAATGTCACTGAATGTGGGTATCTTGGGCCCAGGTTCAGCCAGCTGCAGAGTCCACTCCCTGGCAGGCTGCCCACCCCACTAGCCCTCACCATGATTCAGCACCTCTCCTCTCACTGCTTTGTGGATATGCCTCTGAGGCCGAAAATAGTCTTTATTATCAGAAAGAATAATGAGAGAGGTCTTGATCTGAAACGTTGTTATGTTATGTTATTTGTCCTTCATTCTCAAAGAAGACCATGACATCGGGAGGGTGATGCTGTGACATGTAAGTGAAGTGGATTTCAGTAAGGGAGGGCTGTGCAAAGTCACCAGCCTCATTTTCTCCTCTGGATTAATCTGGGTTCAGTGGTAAGATATAGATCCGGATGTTCGGGAAGGAAGGAAGGAAAGAAGGAAGAGAGAGAGAGGAGGAAAGAAAGAAAGAAAGAAAGAAAGAAAGAAAGAAAGAAAGAAAGAAAGAAAGAAAGAAAGAAAGAAAGAAAAAGAAAGAAAACTGCTAGCTGGGTCCCCAGTGTGACAGCTCCTACTGCTACTCACAACAACAACTCAGAGGTTGTTGTTCGTCCTTTGAAAGATACAGAAGGCAAAAGGCAGAGCCAGATGAGAAACAGTCAGAAATAAACTATGGGACACTGACTATGTTTAAAGGGAACAGAAGAATAGGTCCAGAAGATAATGCAGTGAACATGATTATTGCAGCTACAGAGTTAGGGATTTGGGGGAAAACAGCGTTAGAGTTGTAGACAGTGCCCATTCTTACTGCAGGAGTCTAGATCTAATAGCATAAAGGCAGCCAAGATTAGAACCTTGTCCCTCAGAGCCTGCAGAAGATTTGCCCCTCTACCCAGTCCCTAACCTTCTTCACAGTTTTTCTCTATTTCTTTGGGTCAATAATAAAACAATAAAACAATATTGCTGTACACAATGTTCTCTTGGTTCTGCTCCTTTCACTCTTCATTATGTTGAGCAACTCACTACTTGTATGTCCTTGGGTAAGTCACTTAATTCTCTGAGGTCCAACTTTCTCATCAGTAAAATAAGGTGATTCTAAATGCTGTCAACTTTATCTATGAACATTGAACTCACCAGTAGAGTCCAACTATTGCTGACCTGCTTACTGAACCATTTCTTGACAGATCAGGGTGGCCGTTCCACCCCCCACTACCTGCCTAATAAAGTTGCCTTTTGTAAATTATAATAATAACTCAAATGTATATAATATTTACTTGCTTAAAAATAATTTTCTTTTTCACTAGAGAGAATGTCTGGACAGAAACTAACCCCGGAGCCAGGCTGTCCTGACTCCTTCCCTCTTGCCTTCTTCACCCTGCCTTCCCCTCCCCCCACCAATGTGCCTCTGATGAAGGTTTTGAAGTGAATAAAAGTTTTAGAAACAAAACAAAATCATTTTCATCACAGCAACCTTGTGAGGTAGTTACTGTAAGTCTAATTATCTCTCTGTTACAGGTGAAGACACTGGATTTAGAGAAGTTAGTTAAAGCAGACACCCAATGTTACAGATAAGTGTTAAATATGTGATTTGAACCCAGATTTTCTGGTTTCAAGTCCAGTGGTCCTACTGTGCCCTACTCTTTTAAAGTCTCTTTGGAATAACTGAAATCACCCTACCCTTCTAGGCAGGAAAGCTAGAGGACAATTTTTCTCTATCTTCTTCACTAACACAGATGGTGAAGGGTATGGTAGAACAGGAATGAACTTCCTAAAGCAGTCCAGCTGGAGTGCTGGGGCATCTCATTAGCTAATGCTTCTAAAACTCCTTGGCTTCTGTGAATTGCAGGTGTGGTTGGCGCAACCAAGGGAGAGAATGAAGGCACCACGCTCCCTCCCAAAGAGGGGGAAGAGGGAGAGAGGAAGGAGTTCATCCATTTTTCATCTTGTCCAGACAAATTGGCAGTTTTTTCCAAAATCACTAATGAAACAAGGCTGTCTTGGGAAGAAAAGGCTTATATTGATATTCTGTCTCCTGTGCTTACATCTTCATAAAGGCTAATCCATTATCATATCCATCAGGGCATTGGTAGAACTATTAAGTCACTATTTTCATAAGGGGAGATGAGAAACTGGGCAAAGGATAGATCAGGCTTCCCCCAAACCCACTTACTCCTGAGATATTCAGAGTTAGTGGAAATTTCAGGGGAGTGGATCATATGAGTTGAGAAAATTTATTTCTGGAGATTCGGGTCCAGAAATTGGGTCACCCAACAAAGCATTTTATCATTTTGAGTGAGAACTAGAGATGTAACTAGATTGTTAGTGCTTTGAGGGCAGGTACATTTCTCTAATCCTCTATAGAGCTGAGTTCATGATAGAATTCTTAAGTATTAGAGTTGAAAGAGGGAGAATGACATCAATTAATCATCTAGTTCAACCACTTTATTTCTTATTTATTTCATTAAAAAGTGTTCCCATTAGAAGGCTGGTCGAGGTTGACTCCTTACTAACCAAATCAACAAGTTAAAGGATAAGAGTATAGCCACACTGAAGATGTCTGTCTTTTTGCTAGGGTGTTAATTCTCCTTGTCCTGGGTATTCCATGATATGGAAGAGTAAGCCTGAACCTTTCTTTCCCCTAGTACTGTGAATCATATGGACTGTGCATATCTGGGAGAAAGGGTGTTAATTCTCTAATGACCCCATTACATTGACTATTTTTGGAAAGGTCCCAATCAATGAAGTACCATAAATCTGGAGAAGCTTAAAGATTCCTAAAGAAGGAGGTACTTACTGTAGAAGTTGAAGAGGAGTTCATTCTCTACTGATCTCAAATGTGTTCCCCTTTCTTTGGGGAGTGGGGAAATCTTATTATAGTATATGGAGAAAATAAGAGTCCTACTTGAGAGAGGAAGAAGAGTGGTATTGGTTATTAATGGTCTTAGGGAGGTCTTTGGTGTTTTATATTTGTTATCAAGTTTTTAAAAGTCTGCCCTGCTTTTAATGCATTTTTAGCTTGAACACTTTTATGAGAGCTATGACCTCTTTATTCTTTTTTTTTTTAATTTTGGAGAGACCCAGATATGAGATATATTCTAATATTACCAGGGGACATGAGCCATAGAAGGAGTTTAGAGTGTTACCCCCAACATTGAATTCCACTGATGTAAACCCATAACTCTGGTTCTAGGCTATAGCCTATAGCCATCATCTCAGTTGATGCCTTTAAGAACCCTGTCAAGAAGATATAATAGGCAGTGCTATTCCCATTTTATAGATGAGGAAACTGAATTTCAGAGAAGAAAAGTATCCTGCCCAAGGTCACACAGCTAGTGTGCGGTAGAGACAGGATTTAACCTCTGGTCTTCTAATTTCAGATCCGTTATTTTCCCTCTATACCATGTCCCTTTATTTCACAGATGAGAAAACTAAAGACCAGAGACAGGAAGTAATTTACATAAAGTCACATAACAGCTAGTTGTAGAGATAGGTCTAGCACTCAGGCCTCCCAATTCTCAAGCAAAGGTTTGGTTTTTTTCTATTAATTTTATCCTCTCTCTTTAAAGAAGGCAACCTAGAGTCAATCTTCATATATTCCTATGTATAGTCAAAAATATTAGAGCAGCTAGGTGGGGCAATGGATAGAGTGCCAGGCCTAGAGGCAAGAAGTCTCAGCTTCCTGAGTTCAAATATGGCCATAGACATTTACTAGCTGTGTGACCCTGCACAAGTCACTTAACCCTGTTTCCTCAGTTTCCTCATCTGTAAAATGAGCTGGAGAAGGAAATGGCAAACCATTCTTTGCCAAGAAAAACACCAAACGGGGTCACAAAGACTTAGATGTGACTGAAACAATTAAACAATCAACAATAACAAAGCCCCAAAATATTAGCCATCCACACCACCAGCCCTTGTGAACGTCATGGCTATGACTATGTATGTCAGAGAACTCATCTCTAGGCTGGTGTTATCTTCTAAGTCGTCCCTGAGTCAGAGAAAGCAACCTAATAATTTCACCTCTCCTTTGTCCCAGAGCCTCTCCAAAGTGTTTTTTGTTATTCTCCCAGCATTCCTCCCCTCCCCTCATTTGTAGGCATTAAAGATCACTTTCTACCCTTGATTGTAAAATAACCCACACTCCAGCTTTCCTCCAGAGATGCCTTAACTTAGATTAAATCACTCTCTCAGTGAATACCACACAGTAATAGACATCTTCTCCCACCAAGGTGAAATGGAGTCAAAATCAAATTACAGTGATGAGCTCTGGCCTTGAGCTCATGTGTCACTCATCCAAGGGCCAAGGCACAGGGAAGGGCACAGCCACATTTTGAGGTCCAGTGGAGGGCAAAGGTATCGAAGAAAAGGGGTCCCAGATTAGCCCTGTAGGGAGTTTATGAGAGAGTCCCCTTCTCTGAAATTCACTCACACACAGTTTATTCTCTTCTCAGAATGTGAGCTTCTCAGAAACTCCTGAATTTCAGTTTTCTCTCCTTTGGGGGCCCAGTAGAAGAAGCAGGGATCTTATGGGTAATGTTGAGGTTCTGACAACTTTTATCCCCAACTGGAACACCTCAACTCAGTGTCACCAATGATCTCCTCCAGGAGGAAGGACAGGAAGGACTCATCCAGGTATAATAGAACTTCGACCTTTCTCATGAGTGGAACAGGATAAAACTTGGTTAGGGAAACACCTGCGAGTTCCTTCCAACCGCAAGGAAGCCTGGCTTTTACTTCAGTCTAACATATTCTAAATGCCTACTATGTGCATCGTTCTATGAATTCCTCTAGCTTGGTCCAGCAGTTTAGGAGTAAAAGGATATGAATTCCATCATAAACTCACTTTGTGTTTTCAAGCAAGCCAATTAATTGCTCTGGGCCTCGATTTCTTTACTGTCTCAAGTGGGATAGATTCATTTCTGACTCAGTGGGATAACTGGGGAAACATGAAATTTTAGGCAAGAAAATATTCTGTGCTCTCAGGACAAAATTCTTGATATTGATGATGATCTAGGGATCCAGCCCAGCCTTTCTAGTGATTTTTCTCCTCAAATGTCTCAAGTGTAATATAGTAAAAAAAAAAAAAAAAAAAAAAAAGCAGTATCTCAGGAATCAGGAGACCTGGGTTTAAATCCTGACCTTGTCAATTACTATTTGTGTGACCTTGGGCAAGTCACTGAAGTGATCTCACTGGGCTTGTTTCCTCATTTTTAAAATAAGAAGGTTAGATCAAATGATTTCTAAAGTCTCTTCCAGCTCCCAAATCCTGTAATCTTGTGATCCCAATCCCCAGGCTGACTTTGTCCATCATTGTCTCTCTCTGATCTAGCGTGTCAAACTGGAGATAAATTTTCTCCTTCATTTCTAACTCTTCCTCCTTTGCCCTGCCTCCCCCTCAGCCAGAAGGTATGATGGTTTGCCAGACAAAGGTATTTCATTTCTCAAACTACTAGGAGATGGGGCCCTGATGGAGTGATGGGACTGAATCACCCATATCGATTCCCATTCACTCTGTCATTCAGCCCTGGAAAGGGGATGGGGGGAGAAAGAGAAACCAAGGAACCCGACTTGCCAGGCTGTGCCAGACTGAGCTTTCCTATGAAAGTAAATTGGTCGATTAGAGAATCAGCAGGCCTCAGGACACCTGAAAAAGTGTTCTCCCTCTCTCAGGATGAGGGCCACACATCCATCTCCCAGGAAGTCAGGAGATTGTACTGGGTCCTGCTGTTTGTCGTGGATGCCGTGGGGTTTGTGAATTTGATTTGAGAGAGGAGGCCACAGCTGTGGGAGAAATGCAGAGGGTCCTAAGCAGTAGACCTGGAGACATTCTAAAATGTGAACCTTTAAAGGTTTCTTCAGAGTCATCAAATGGACATAATTTTAACTGGTTCCTGCAGGGTTAGAGAGGTGCCAGTGATGGCAGATATGAAAGCAATAATAAAAACAGCGTGGCATATTTATGTAACACTTCAAGATTTGCCAACTGCTCTCCTCTATGAGAAGCTGTTATGGGAATCTAAAGATCTTCCCTGCCCCTAGGCCCT
>CM053588.1:146013499-146035308 GCA_028646515.1 Pseudochirops corinnae
GACTTTTCCTCCTGAACTAGGTAAATGATATGCTTGATTAAAGTAAGATTGTTAACCCATTTTGAGTTGCTTTCCTTTAGAAAAGCAGATCTAAGAACCTGTGCTAGTAGCTGCCCTAGGCATGCTGGGGTGCTTACTGTTACAGAAGCCTGTGAGGTAGTACAAGTATTCTATTATTATCCACATTTTTTCAAACAAAGAAAATTAGGTTCTTTGAGGTTAAATGGTTAACCTATGATCACACAATTAGGAAGTGTCTAGAGGAAGCATTTGAACCCAGGACTCCTAACTCCAAATCCAGGCCTCTTTCTACTGTGCCAAGATCCCTCTCAAGACCCAGAAGCACAGCCTTCTGTAATAGTAATGAAATTTGAAGATCCCTTTGTATTGCTAAGCTAAGAAGTACTTAGCACCTAGTTCCAAATTAAACCTCTGTTAAAGAAACAAAAGGTATGAACCCCCTGTTGCCGACATAACAGGAAGGGGCTGAACAGGAAACTCCTGTTGTTGATGTGACAGGAAGGGGCTGAATAGGGAGAAGCAATACTGTATATAAGGAGAAATCCCAGCTGGGAAAGTCAGAACTTCTTGGGATAAGTTTTGTGGAGGCAGAAGCACCTGTTGCTGAGGAGGCTGACGAGGAAAGACCCAGGCTGGAGAGAATGATTTTGATTTTGGGAACCTGGGTGAAGTGATTTTGATTCTGCAAACCAGGTGGAGCTTCTGTTGGGGAGCTACCATCTTCTAGGACAGTGGTTCACAACCTTCCTAATGCTGCAACCCTTTAATATTTGTATGTGGGAGTATCTGCATGAGGGCAGACCCGCCTGGAGATGGATAGAGGAGCAGTGTCTCGGTTTCTAAGACCATTGGAAATACGTGTTTTCCGATGGTCTTAGGCGACCCCTGTGAAAGGGTCATTTGACCCCCAAAGGGGTCACAACCCACAGGTTGAGAACCACTGTCCTAGTTGCTGCCAAGAACTTCCAAGGACCACCTGGAGCTGCCAAAGACTGAGGAAGCATGACTGTGATGCTGATACTTTTAATGAACCTGTGGCTTTGTTAAGCCTTGACTTCCTGGGAATAGAGACTGTGAAGGATTTAAAGTAGACTGGACACTATGAGCTTCAGCATGGTACAGGAACTATACGGAGAGCTGGACAAGGAACTGGGAGCTGTCTGCCATTGAACCCAGGTGACAGTTTGGTGAATCCAGGTAGGAGCTGTGACCATGGAAGGAGATCCAGAGAATCTGAGAGCCTACCTTGGGTCAAGATGAAAAGACCTCTCCATGAATACTGAGTAGTGACTGACTCTGATGTGAGGTTTTGTTTTGGAACTAACTTTGGGAAGAGTTGTGTGATTTGGCCAGATGAGACTTTTGGAAGCCGTTGAGGCTCCCCTCCCGCCCCCTCCCCGCCCCCCAGCTTTGCAAACACAGATGTTGGTGCTTTCCTCTCTGGAAACTAACTAGGTATGAATGTAATGGTCAGACAGCTGGAAGCCCTGTCTGCTGAATTGTGTTATTTTCTGTTGAGTAGTGACTGATGGAATTGTAATTTATTTGTGATTGTACTCTGTGATTGAATTAAGGACTCTGTAATTGACTAAATGAATGTATTACCCAGGGGTAGATTACTTGACTTTAATATTTTGTGACCCTTAAGGAGACTAGCCTCCTTAAAGATGATTGCATGATTGAGTTGATTGAATGATTGAGTTACTAAGTGATTGATTGACTAAATGATTTGTACTTTGTTCAAAACCATGTGACCACTGTGGTGAAAACTATGTGGCCATTTTAGTGATAAGCTGTTGTAAATGCTGTACCTTGATTTTCTGTGAATGTTTTGCTCTGATTTGTTATTGAATAAATAGTGTTCACTATACTATGTAATCAGAACCTTGAAAGCTGTTCACAGCAGTAGTCCTCTGGAAAGCTGTTCATGCTTAGCTTTATACTTTCACCTAGCTGAGGTGCATGCACATAGCTATCACTGTATCAACTGCCTTGGAAGCAATACGCTATGTCCCTACTCCCATCAAGTCTACCAACCTCTAGACAGAGAATATATATGTGATTTGAGTGGAGATGATGTTGAATTTAACTTACCACGATCCTTGAAATTCCACCATTCAATCCCTCAAAATACATTTCTTAAATACATTTCAAATACATGTCTTAATCAGACAACTAGATGACACAGTAGATAGAATGCTGAACTTGGAGTAAAGAAAATCTGCATTCAAATCCTTCCACAGATACTTATTAGCTGTGTGACCCTGGACAAATCACTTAACCTCTGTCTCCCTCCATTTCCTCAACTGTAAAATGAGGATAATAATAAAACCTATCTCCTACAGTTGTTTTGGGGATAAAAGGGAGTAAATCTTGTAAAGTGCTTTGCAAACCTACATAAGCACTACATAAATACTAGTTATTAATATTGTTATTATTATTAATATTTGTTAATTGGTTCTAACCTGGGGAAACTGTGTATATATGTAACATGTATGTGAAAAAATTACATGCTGAAAAGACCAGAGCTGAGCATAAAATTTGACTTTCAAATACAAGAATCAAAAGAAGCATGAAAAGGTAAACAGGAAAGAGAAATCTTGATGGGCTTATTAAAGTTGAACTATTTACATTCCTACATGGAAAGATATTTGTAACTCATGAGACTTTTCCCAGTATTAGAGTAGTTGGAGGGAATATTCATATATGTGTCTCTCTGTGTATATTATACATATATACATGCATATTGTGTATATGTATATTCAAATATACATACATATACACATATGTATGACATTAAGTTAAAAGGAAGCAATCTAAATGACCCTGAATGGAGGCATTTTCTTCCAACCACCTCCTAGCCCTCCTCTCACTTGACCTCGTATACCAAGGTATATCTGTTCTTAATCATTCATAGCTCCTAGGAAAGGAATAAGGGTAGGGTGTGTATATTCTCTGTGTCAGGATTATGAACCAGAGGCCAGGTTAATCAGGCAAGATAGTGAGAGAAAACAGTTTCACCCTCTCTGACCACTCCAAACAGATTAGCAAGGAGTAATAAGAACCAGCTGGCTTGGCAACTCTGGGTCTTTCCTCCTCAAGACTCCTGGACCCTGACCTGCCAAAGAGTGGACATTTATCCCAAATGCATTGGCCTTCATAGTGCTAGAGTTACATCTGTGCCTTTCCTTGTGTTCCCTTGCTATAAGCTACTCCTGTCTTTCTCATGGAGAGAGAGAGAGTTAGTAGTGAATGTCTGTCTCCCTACTGGAACATTTTCTTTCATTCCTGTTCACTATCTACAGCATGATTATTCATCAAACTTCTGTCATGGGAGTCATACAGTCATAAACGTAGGGCCAGAAGGGCCTCAGGGACCACTTAGTCCAACTCCTTCATGTCACAGATGAGGAAAATGCAGCCAATACAGTGAAGCTACTTTCCCAAGGTCAGATGGGTAATAAGGGTCAGAGGTGGGATCTGAACCCAGGTCTTCTGATTCAATTGATTGCCTCTTTCCACTGCACAGTGTCTGGATTAGTAGGTGCTTGAAAACTTCTTATTGATTGACTGAATATACCATTCCTAATAATAATTTGGCAGATGAAATACCAGGAGCAAAACATGGATGCCTAAGTGTAATGTTGCTTTATCATTTCATGAGATTTCTGCTTCATTAAAAGTGAAAGCTGAGATCTCCAGGTAAAGTTGGGGGAAAAGGGAACAATCATCTTCCTGGGTGCCAACATAATCAGAAATTGTTCTGCCAGGTTCCCTGTCCTTGAACCATTTTACTGAACTATGCTCATTTTATAGCTGAGGAAGCTGAGCTTGGAGGGTTTCATGATTAACTCAAGGTCACTAGCTAGTGGGACAGGTAGGTGGTATAATGGATAAAGTCCCAGGCCTAGAGTCGAGAAGGCTCATCTTTCTGACTTCAAGTTTGGCCTCAGGCATTAACTAGCTGTGTACCCTGGGCAAGTCACTTCACCCTGTTTGCCTCAATTTCCTCATCTCTAAAATGAGCTGGAGAAAGAAATGGCAAACCACTCTACTGTCGCCAAGAAATCCCCAAATGGGGTCACAGAGAGTCAGAGGCAACTGAAAATGACTGAACAATAACACATAACTGGTAAATGACTGAAGCAGAATTTAAAGCCATTTTGTCTTGAGTCCCATGGGATCAAATCCTCAATAATTTGCTGACTAAGTTGCTTCTCACACTACCTGCAATTGCTTGTAATCTTTCCAGCTTCAAATTATTCCGTTTAGAGTTATCTGTTATGCTGTATCTTATAGCAGAATGTAAACTCATTGATAGCAGCGACTTTGAAAATTTCTGTCTTTGTATTCCCGGCATTGGCCCTAAGATAGAGTAGGAACCTAATAAATATGAGTGTTGAATTGATTACAAACGTCAGTTATTATTAATCTCATCATTAGCATTATTATTGTTGTTATTACTGCTATTCTCTTTATCTCTTCTTCTATTCTGTTCCTCTCCCGGGGACCTGGTTATGGGGGGGTGGCGGGATGAGGGCAACAGGAAGGGTGTTGATGGAGTCCAGTGGAGGGAGGAAAGGCAAAGAATGATGAGCCAGTTCAGGGTTCTTCAGGGAACCCACAGTAGAATACATTGTTCTTGCCCAAATAATTTCAATAGTTAATAGTTTTTTTTTTCTCTTCTCCCTCCCTCTCCTTGGTTCCCTTCCAGGTTCCCACTGTTAAGCACTGGGTTCTTCCCTACCATAGAAGAACTAAACACCATGTACTATGTTTATTTTTCTCTGGTCTGAAATCTGTCTCCAATTCAATGCTCCATGTGCTGGTTTGTGACTCTAGTTTATGATGAAGGCAGATGAGATTCTCTCCCCCCTCCCTCACCTCCCACCTCCTGGTGGCCACCTTTAGGTCCCACTCCAGGTACCCAGCTCAGACTGTGCCAACTTTGGATTTATGCTGTGATGACAGCTGGAACTGAGTGTCAAGGTATGTGATCATCAATAAAAAGGGATATTTTAATTAACAGCTGTGAAGATCTCCCACTAAGCTTTGGAACCATGTTTACTGAGTCACTGAGATCCAGGCTTCCCTGTTCCACTTGAATTGCTAAGGGAGAACCTCAGGAGCTGAGGCTGACTGGGGTGCTTTACTCTTCAGTGGGGTTGCCTGAGGGAGTTTAAGGGTATGTTTACATACAATTCTTGGAATGGATTCAGGTAACTCAAAATAATGTGCAGCCCCCAAACCATTTTTTTGTCTCACTTTGCAGAAAATTTACCTCTTTATTTTCCCCCCTCAGACTGACTTTCTTTTTTATTTTTTTTTAAATTTATTTACTATTAGTTTACAACATTCTATTCCACAAGTTTTTGAGTTCCAAATTTTCTATAGGTTCTACATATACCTTCACAGTAAACATTAGTCAAGTTGTAAAGAAGAATTATAACTGAAATGACATGACTTGATGAGTCTTAACAAAGTGACCACAGAGTCCTAATTAAAAGTTTTAAGGAGCTTTAATTTACCAGCTGGGGCTACTGCATGCCAATTAAAGGGGGAGCAGCCCTGAGTTCAGGGGTGGAGAACCTTTTATACACTCTTTGGTTTACGTATCCAACTAACACAATTTGTTACTAAGCAGGTTGTCATATAGATACAAATAAGCGGTTACTAAGGAAAGAGGAGGGGTTGAGCGGAGGGGGTCTGCAAGGTAAGCAGAGGGGCACAGGGCATGATGACTGAGCAAGGAAAAGATAGATCACCCTAGGCCGGCCTCCCAGGTACAGATAAATCACTCTAGGGAGGCTTCCCAGGTTCATAGAGTTTCACTTGGCTAATTATCATAGAGTTTCACTTTGCTGTATACCATAGAGTTTCACTAGGCTGATTACTAATTTCAGAAAATATTTCTTAACTATTTCTTGACCATAACATAACCAATGGAATGAATAATGAGAAAGAAGAAATAAAACAAAACAAAATGAAAAAGAGAGAAAGTAAATAATTTGGTTTAACTTGCATTCAGACTCCATAATTCTTTCTCTGGCTAATGGATAGTCTTTTCCATCATGAGTCCTTTGGATCTGCCTTATAACCTTGCATTACTGAAGAGAACCCAGTCTGTCAAAGTCAGTCATCACAGATACAATGTGTCTGTAATTGTGTGCAATGTTCTCTTGGTTCTGGTCCCTTCACTCAGCATCAGTTTATATAAGTCTTTCTAGGTTATTATGAAGTTGGTCTGCTCCTCATTTCTTTTTTTTTTTTTTTAGTTGAGTTGAGCTTTTTATTTAATGTTACAAAAAATATTTAGTCAAACAGACCAAAGCCCATGTCATCATCAGACTCCTCGGATTCTTCTTTTTTTGCTTCCTCTTTCTTCTTCTCCTCAGCTGGGGCAGTGGTGCTAGCAGGAGCAGCCCCTCCAGCAGGGGCAGCACCACCAGCTGCTGGGGCAGGTTCACCAACTCCTACATTGCAGATGAGACTTGCAATGTTTACATTGGACAGGGCCTTGGCAAATAATCCAGGCCAGAATGGTTCAACATTTATACCTGCTGCTTTAATGAGGGCATTGATTTTATCCTCTGTGACCATAACCTCATCGTCGTGAAGGATGAGGGCAGAGTAGATGCAGGCGAGCTCGGAGACGGCCATTTCAGCAGACGGATGAAAAACTTGTTTGTAGTGGTGCTAGTCGCTGGCTGAAGTGAGGGTTCACCCCAACATGGCCTTAGCTTCCGAAGAAGAACCAAGCACCTTACAGACAACTGAAGAGAAAGCTCCTCATTTCTTATAGCACCATAGTATTCCATTACATTCATATACCACAACTTGTTTAGCCATTTCTCAATTGATGGGCATCCCCTTGATTTCCAATTCTTTGCCTCCACAAAAAGAGCTGCTATAAATATTTTTGGACATGCGAGTCCTTTTCCCACTTGTATGATCTCTTTGGGATACAGCCCTAGAAGTGGTATTGTTGGGTCAAAGGGTATGCATATTTTTATAGTCCTTTGGGCATAGTTCCAAATTGCTTTCCAGAATGGTTGGATCACTTCACAACTCCACCAACAATGTACTTGTGTTCCAATTTTCCCACATTTTGTCCAGTATTTATCATTTTCCTGTTTTGTCATGTTAGCCAATCTGACCAGTGAGATGTGGTACCTAAGAGTTGTTTTGATTTGCATTTCTATGATCAATAGTGATTTAGAGCATTTTTCATATGCTTATGGATATCTTTAATTTCTTCCTCTGAAAACTGCTTGTTCATATCCTTTGACCATTTACCAATTGGGGAATGACTTGTATTCTTATGAATTTGACTCACTTCTCTATATGTTTTAGAAATGTCAGGCTGACTTTCTTAAACTCATGAAGCACATGCTTCCTCAAAAATGGACACAGGCCACCAGGTATACACTCTTTAGAATGGGCAACAGGTTCAAACCTGGCCACAAGCAATCCATGTGGATTACTAAAAATTCTATTACAACAGCAGCTTCTGTTATACTGGTTTGAGTCCAAATTCTGACCTTGATTGTATGAAGATGGGCAGGTTATTAACCTAAGCCTCAGTTTTCTCCTCTATAAAATGGGTGGTGATAACATTTGTACTACCTTCCTCCTAGTTTTATGATAAATAAAACATTTTATAAACCATAATGTTTTCCTATATAATTTTAAGCTATTATTATTTCTTGCCATCCCACTATTTTGGGTCACTAGTACAAAAGGAAGGCACCAAGCCATCTTTCTAGTTGCTTAATAGGATCAGCATAAATCTGGAATGGTTTGAGATCTCTCTGGGGACCTCAGGGTGACTTGGATGGTGACTAGAGAGTTCTGCCAGCCTGGTGCTTCTGAAGGTGAATAATTCACTCACAGCACTCTTCAAGGGGTTTAGCTTCAGCTACCAACAAACACTGTTCCATGCCTCCTCATGTTGACCCAACTCAGTGGATCTCACTTAGGGTTTGTGATATCAGTACTTCCTTCAATTTTTCTGTGCTCAAAAAGCCACAAGGGAAAAACACTGGTCTTTGACAGAGGTGAGACATGGATTCAAATCTTTGCTCTGTTGCTTATGTGACTATGGTGAAGTCACATCATCATCATCTTTATAATAGCTGGCAAGGTTAGTATAACATGTTTTTAAAAAATGTGTATGTAAATTTTTGTTCATTTTAAACTTAAATACAAAACAACAAGAAAGGAGGAAAAAAACATTCCCATGTACACAGCAGAATAGAAGAGAGAATTCAATATAGAGTAATCAATTTCCATTTCAAGAAAACCTATGGAATAAATATGGCACATTGTTTCCAAGCTACCCAGCTTTTCTGTGTTTCCTTCTAGGTTTTCTTTTGCTCTCTGCTGTACACTGTGTAGCACTTCATAAATATTCTCTCATTTTATCATCGCAACCACCCTGGGAGGTAGATGCTATTATTACTTCCATTTTACAGATAAGGAAGCTGAGGTGAGCAGAAGCTAAGTAACCTGTTCACGTAGATAGTAAGCATCTAATGCAGGATTTGCATTCAGGTCTTCCAGGCTCTGGGTCCAGCACTCTATCCACTGCATTACTTAACTGCTTTTCTGAGCTGCTGTCTTTTCCATCTGTAGAAAGGAAATAATAATATCTGTAGCCCTCCACTTGCCCATTCACTGGGTTGTTGTGAGGCTTGAATGAGTTAGTGCACATTAAATTCTTTGCAAGCTTTAAGTACTTCATAAATATCAGTTGTCTGGGAAAAAAAGAATAGGAGAAGTGAATGTTGAGAGCATTTATATAGTACTATAAGGTTTGCAATGGACAGCTAGGTGACTCAGTGGATATAGTGCTGGGCCTGGCGTCAGGAAGACTTCTCTTTTTAAGTTCAAATACTGCCTGAAACACTTACTAGCTGTGTGACCCTGGGCAAGTCACTTAACCCTTGCCTCAGTTCCCTCATCTGTAAATGAGCTGAAGAAAGGAAAGGCAAACCACACACTATATTTGCCAAGAAAACCCCAAATTGGGTCATGAAGAGTTGACATGACAGAATAATAACAACAACAAAGGTTTGCAAAGTGCTTCATATGTTAGCAACATGTCTCCCGCATTTAGTGCAGTGCCTGGAACACAATCGGTTGTGATAGATGTTTAATAATTGATTGAGGATCTCATTTGAACCTCACTACCACCCTAGGAGGTGGATGCTGTTGTTACCCTCTTTTGACAAACTGAGAAACTAAGATCGAGAAACAGTAACACATTGCCCAGGTCATAAAGGCCTGAGGTAGAATTAGAACCCTGGCCCTCAGGATTCAAAGTTAGGAAGCACTCTACCCACTTCACCATTGAGCTGCCTAAAAAGCAACTCCTCAGCAAAGTACTGTTACCTCTTAAAGGGAGCCTGAGTTTGGTAGTTCTCCTGAGTCTGGGAGTTCTGAACTGCAATGGGCAACATCAAATGTCCACATTAATTTCAGTATCAATATAGAAAGACCCAGGAAGGTTCCGGGTTGCCTAAGGAGAAGTGAACTAGGCTGGGGCAGAAAGAGGGTAGACCAAAATTCATGTGCCCATCATTAGTGGGATTGGGTCTGTGAGTATTCCCTGCATTTCCTGCCTGGACAAGATAGGGAGATCCAATCTTTAAAAACAAACCTACAAACAAAACACCACAGTGAGAGAGAAGCCCTAAAATTGAGGAGACATTGTGGTACAGTGGAAAGAGCGCTGGATTTGGAGTCAGAGAACCTAGCTCTCCCATCTTTGCTATCCATGTAACTTTAGGTAAATCACCGATTCTGTCCGAATCTCAGTTCCGTCATCTGTAGAATAAGAGGGTTAGGATCTGAAATGTCTCCTTTTGCCCTAAATCTATGACTTTCTGTCTTGCCACTCCCAAGAACAAACATGGTGGTTTACTCTCATACTGAATTCCAACAAGATGTTTGCAGATAGCTGGGAAAGGCAGAGGGATTGGGAAGGAAGAGGGCCAGGAAAATCAGGGGGAAGAGCACAAAAAGGGAGGATGAAGGTCCAGAAGACTAACTTCCTCCACCAATGAAAGAATGAGGATGAGGATCTGGGCTAATAAATAACAACAATCACATCATCATCATCTATTATTTGTTAACATTTTTTTTTTACTATTGTTATTAGAAAATTACTGGAAAGTTACATTTGAACAGAACTGTTTAGTTTTCCCAGTACTCTGAGATACACTTTTCTCATCTTATCCTCCCAATGATGAAGACGGGGCAGGTGTCCTTTTCTCCCTTTTTATAGAATTCTCTATCTCACTGGGAACAGAGGAGCGAAGAGATGCTCCTTTTCCATAGGCCCTCTGCACCCTGCCACCCTCCACCAGCTGTTCTCTTTTCTCATTTGGTTGCATTTGATTCAGGATCGAACCTCCAGGTATCAGGCCCTGGAGGCTCCCTGGGCAACAATCTTGTAACTGAAGTACATTACAAACCCATTCCCTACAGCCTCCTTCTCTCCAAACCCCCTCCACTACCATAAAACCCAATGGTCTATTTAGCACAGCAATTAAGGTCAGAGAAGCTCTTTACCTAATCCTTAGATAACACTTTGATGGGAGGAAGTGATCAGGAAGTTCTGCCCATGGCCATCTTGTGGCATCTTCAACATGTGCTTCAATTAAAGCTCTGGAAAGGGGAGAGAAGAAAAATTTCCCACCAAGTACCAGAAACAGGTTTCTAACTCCTCCTCCTGCCCCAACTCATACAGAAGATATGGGAACTAGGGGCATCACTTGAACTATTAGCTAGGTAGTACAGCCTTGGACCTGCAATAAGGAAGACCTGAGTTTAAATTCTGCCTCAGATACTTACTTCCTATATGACTTTGGGGATTAAAATTGCCCAACCTATAATGAAAGAGACTGAAGCAGAGCTCCGAGCTGATGGTACTTCATTAAAGGGTCCATGGACCCTTCTAATGAAGTGGACTTCAGAACTTCTTCATGATCTGAGATGCCCCTCCTTCCTGGGCCTTATTTTTATAAGGTTTGATACCAGATTTGATACCTCAACATTCTAAAGAGGCTATACAAAGTACAGAATCCCTCTGGTTGATAGATCTTACTTTGCAAGTCAAAAATGAGGCATCAGCTAGAAATGGTAGAAGGAATGGTGGGGGAAAGTGGTGGTCTAGGGTTGAATGAAGCATGGGGCATATCCACTAAGTGGTCATAAGATGGTCATCTGCTCATGTTGAACAAGAGAGAATAGTCTGGAGGTATAAAAATAATCTGGGGGACTTTCCATGTAATTGAGTCATCTCCACCATGTTAGGTTTGGTCACCATGACAAAGCAAAACAAGGGTGGAGGTCTTCTAATTAGCTTCCTATCATTAAGCAGCTGAACTGATGCTCTTCAATTCACAGCTCGGGTGCCTAATGTACAGTACTTATAATCGCTACTCTCATTGAAATATTTCCAATTAATAATGATTAGAATAGAGGAGGGGTCCAAATGAATTATTTCTCACATAACCTTGGACAAGTCTCTTAACCTCTGGTTGCCACAGTATTTTGTCTCCAAAATGGAGATAATAATAGCATCTACCTCTTAGGGTTGTTGTCATTATGATAATTCTAATATATTATTATACTGGACTGGTCACATAGCAAGTGCTCCCTGGAAATGTGTTGAATGATAGACTGACTTTCTCATCTCGCATGTCCTCCTTGAAGTGGCTGATGTGGGCTGATAATATTTTGTGTGTTCTTCTGCAAGGTTGTCACAAATATTGCCTCTTGGTTTTGAAGCTCACAAGGATGGGAGAGCGACTGCTTTTCTTAATGTGTTTCTCTAAAACCAGACATTCCTAATCTTGTACCAGCCAGGACAAGGTCAGTATTTTCATAACCCTCATCCTGAAGGCTCTGGGCAAATTTGATAAATGACAAGAAGTCCATTCCCTTAGCCTACGGTGAGGTAGGTAGAAAGACTTAACCTCTGTCCCCCCTTCCCAGATGGAAACACAAAGGATTGGGGAAAAAGTATGAATTAGCTATGGTCATATAGGAAGTTAGTGAGTTTCCAGACCCTCTGATTCTCAGGGCATAGCTCAATTTCATAAACAGAACCACCTTTAATTAACGCTCAGGCTATTTCCTCAGTGGTAAAAGTCTCCACACTGAACGTGCTGATCTGATGGATGGTTATTATGCAGCACAGTTGTAATGGAAAGACTGTGGAAGTGGAGTAGAAAGTAGAAAGATTCTGGCGTCCAAGAATTGGATTCAAATCCTGGCTCTATCTTTGTGACCTTGGGTGATTTGTCTTAACCTATTTGGTCCTCAGTTTCCTCAGCAGCAAAGTGAAAGTTTTAGACTGTTGCTGTTGCTCTTGTTGTTGTTCAATCATTTCAGTCATGTCTGACTCTTCAAGACCCCATTTGGGGTTTTCTTGACAAAGATACTGGAATGATTTGCTATTTTCTTCTCCAGCTCATTTTACAGATGAGGAAACTGAGGCAAACAAGGTTAAGTGACTTGCCCAGGGTCATATAGCTAATAAGTATGTGAAACCAGATTTGATTCCAGACTTGGTACTCTATCCACTGTGTCACAACATTAGATGACCCCTGAGATCTCTTCCAGCTTTAAATATATGGTTCTATGCTGCGTTTATTCTGCTAGGAGAGTAATCCTGTCTTATGCCTCTGAATACATAAAGTAGGCAGTTTTTCTCAATTTTATCTCCTCTGATACACCATCTTTGACTTTTATTTCTTTGCAGTTGGACTGTATAAGAGATCATCTCTGATGCCCTGACAGATACCTGTTGCTAAATATTTATCATAGACTTGTCCCTTGGCCTTGAGTTTGGGGTCTGCAGCATCAGTGCCATATTCAGTTTCTATTTTTCTTCCTACTTCTCTCTCTTCCTTCTGTCATCCCTATCTTCCCACCTTTCTCTCGCCTTCATCCTATTATTTTTCCCCTCTTTGTCCCCCCCCTTCCCACCCCTTAGCTGAGGATCTGCTCTGTCAGACATTTTGAATAAGCAATTATGACACTGAGCTTCCCTCTTCATCTGACTTCATAAAAAAATAGACTTTAACAAAGAAAGAGAAATGAAGCATAACTCCAGACAGCTTGGGGAAAAAAAATGAAACAAAATAGACAGGTGACTTTGATTTCTGAGGAAGCAGTCAGCATATCAAAGCAGAAAGAAAAAAACACTATGCTAAGAGTCAGAAGATCTAGGTTAACACAGCCTCACTGGTCCTTCCTGCTCCCATTTGCAAGGAAGGGGAGGTTGAGCCTGAATCTTGAACATGGGTAGAGGCTAGAGATTGGATGTCTTGAGCTCTATGAATTGTTCTTAGGGTCTTTGCCATGGACGAACAACAACAACCACATGAACAATAATCATTACATTATCTAATGTTTTGAGGTGACCAAGTGGCTCATGAGGATAAGTGCATTTAAAAACAGTCATAATGAGAATGATAGCTACCATTTCTATAACTGTGGGCCCCGGAGCTGTGCCAAGTGCTTTACAATTATTAGCTCATTTTATCTTCACAACAACCTTAAGGGGGCAAGTGTTATTGTTATCCCCACATTTTACACAAGAGGAAAGTGGACCAGAAAGAGCTTAAGTGACTTACACAGGGTCACATAACTCTTTGACTGAGCACCTGCCCTGGTCCTTGAGTGAAGAAACCTCTTATTGAAGAAAAAATAAGAAGAAGAATCTGAAGCTATGTTTTAACTCAAAGTCTTGCTTACTCCATGTTCAGCTCACTGACCACAGGGCTACCTGGATGCCTTAGAAATCCAAAGGCAAGGAGAAGGCAAAATCAACTTCCTAGGGATCACTGAGGCTCAGTGGAATGGGATCCATGCCTGCTGTAAGCCTCCCGAAGCACATACTTTGTTCAAAAGGAGCAGCATCAATTTAATAGGCAGAGGGTATTAAGAAAAGACAGCCATGTGAGGAGAGCCAGGAGCCAGAGGGGAGAAGTATGGGTGAGGATAAATGGAGAGAGAAACAGAAGCAATATTGTCATGGAAATTAATGTAGCCCACTTGGACAAAAGGAGGGAGTCGTCTTCATTCCTGACCTCTCTGTAGCATTTGGCATTGCTGACCATCTTTTCTCTGTGTCCTGAATACTTTTTCCTGTTGAGTTTTTCTTACATTTTTTCTCTCTCCTGGTTCTCCTGCCATCTGACTGACCACTCTTTTTCAGTCTCCTTTGCAGGTCATATCCAATGCCCCAACCCCCATGTGTGGATGTATAGAGGGCTCTGGTCTAGTCTTTTTTCCTCTTTTTTCCCCTTCATATTCTCTCACTAGATTCCATGAATCCAATTCTCATTTCCATGCACCTGACCTTCCATTCTAAATACTTAGCTTTCAAATCCCTCCTGAGTTCAGCCTATCTTGACCTAGACATCTTAAAGTTAACATGTCCAAAATAGAACTCCCTACCTTTCCTCCCAACTCTGTTATTGCCCCAAACTTTCCTATTTCTATTGAGAACAGCAGCACCATCCTTCTAGAAACTTGGGTTCACAGCCTCGTAGTGATTCCTTGACTCCTCACTCTCCCTTATTCCCCTTCCCCACATCTCCTTACAACAAACCTGGTAACAAAGTGGAGGGTGGGAGAACGAGAGGGAAAAGAGCAGTTTAACAAAACAAACCAATATATCTGTTGAGTCTGATGCTATATGCAATATTCTACACCCTCAGAGTCCCACCTCTACAAAAGAGACATGTGTTCTCTCTTGTCTTATTCAGAGCCAAACTTGGTCCTTAAAGATACTTTGAAAATTAAAAAGGTAGAGGAAGAAATCGGGGGAACTACTATGTGGTACCTGTTTGTGAACAACAAAGAAAAAGTGGGTACTATAGTAGACATGATAAGAACCTTAGCAGGAAACAATCACATCTCAGAATTAAAGATAAGGGAGAAATCCTGGATTTTAAGAAAAGCACTGATAGAAAAATCAGAGAAAAAGAGAGGCAGTAGTGGATAGAGAATTGGTCTTGGAACTGGAAAGATCTGGGTTCCAATCTCCCCTCTGAGACATGTTAATTGTATGACCATGAGCAAGACACTTAACCTCTCAATATTTTAGGCAAATCTCTAATATTACAAATTGCAGAGAAGGTGCTGACCAGCATAGGTGGAGTTACCTATCCCAATGAAATCACAGGTCCAATCACTATCTCTATCAAAGAAAAGATAAGAAGCATCTCATGGTCTAAAAATCTGTGGGGGAAAAAATAAGCAAAGAGGGATGAGAATACCTCAAGAATGAAATTCTAAAGACATGATCTTTTTTTTTTTTTTTTGCAGGGGGGAAGGTAGGGCATTTGGGGTTAAGTGACTTGCCCAAGGTCACATGGCTAGTTAAGTGTCAAGTATCTGAGATAGGATTTGAACTCAGGTCCTCCCGACTCCAGGGATGGTGCTCTATTCACTGAGCCACCTACCTGTCCCCTCTAAAGACATGATCTTGACAAAGAAGAAAATAAGCTCCCTGTAGAGACTCATATGAATAGAGTAAACCCATCAACCCACTTAGATTTTTTAAAGACACATATAGAAGCTGGAAGTAAGGTCACACTACTGGGAATGAATACAAAAGTGGGGCCTGGTCCTATAAGAATTATATGAAGAAGACTGAAGGCAAGAATGGGCTGAGGTTGGTGATGAATGATAAGGACAACAACAAAAGAGCTTTTAAAACTATTCTGGCACCAAAAGGAGAAAACAAAGAAGGTATAAGAGCCCTCTTTGGGTAGGATGGAAAGTAGAGAAAAGGCAAAGCTATTGAATTCATTTTTTTTTTCTGGAATAAATGAGTTTTGCTTCTTCCAAGGAGAAAATCTTCATATAGGATAGAATTTTTTTTTTCTTTTTAAATGACCAGTAAGGAGATGAAATAAAATATAAGTGAGAAGGCAAGAGGATATCTATCTGCTCTCATGGAGCTTAGATTACTGAGCTTGAATTTACTCTCCAGTCTTCTTATACCTTTTCCACCTTCCTCTTTGCCTTTCCCCATCATGTGCTCTGCAATCCAATGACAATGGTCTCCTTTCTATTCTTGCACATGATGCTTCATCCCCCAACTCCAGGTATTTTCATCAGATGTCCATTATGCCTAGAATTCTCTCCCTCCTCATCTTCATCTCCTGGGCTCAATGGCTCCCTTCAGAGCCTGGCTAAAATTCCACCTTCTACAAGAAGTCTTAATGTTGGTTCCTTCCCTCTTCTGATTATCTCCAATTTATCCTGTATCTATCATGTAATTGTTTGCGTATTTCCTCCCTCATTAGACCGAGATCCTTGAAAGCAGGAATTGATTTTTATTGGTATTGTTGGTTTATGCTTTTGCCTTTTGCTTTTCTTTATTTCCCCCAGCATTTAACACAGTGCCTGGTGCATATTAAATGTTTGGGCAATGCTTGTTGACTTGATGGCATGTGTAATTAATGAATCATTTTCAAGAGTATGTAAAAGATCCTGGGGGAAAAAGGGTTCCAGGATTAGAGATAAGCAAATGTCCTTATTTCCAAAAATGTAAAAAGGTCATCGTGTCTTCAAATTATAGAACGATGAACCTGGCTTCGAATCCCAGCAAAGTTCTAGGATATATTTATAAAGAGAAGTTTTTCACACATTTGGAAAAAAAGTAGTGATTACTCGGAGCTAGCATGGCTTAAACAAGAATGGATTATGCAAGACTAATGTGTGGGTCAGAAAACCCCACTTACCCAAATCAAAGGAATGTAGAAGAGCACTTGGGGTTGGACAGGAATATTTATTCTTTTAAAATACCCTGGAAGCGGGGAGGGACCCCTCCCCGCCGCATGTCCAAAGAAAAAGAGAGAAAGAGCCCCTCCAGGAGCCCTCTTTTAAAAAAACCTGAGAGTCATAAAAAGTCATAAAAAGTACATTCTTTCTGTCATACCTAACTTCTATTGGGTGAGAGCAAGGGTACAGACTCCACACAGGGAAAGTCAAAGGTGTCTCTGACTTCGCATTGGAGGAGGGGCGGAGTCTCATTTCGGCGCGAATTTAAACAAAGAAAAATTTGTCCCTGTCCCGCTATCCTCTGCTTCTGCTTGAGCAAAAGGTGGGGCACACAATATTACATAAAGAGGCAGCTCCGGTCTGCTATCGATGTGTTCCCACCCTATTCCCAAACAAAGGTTCTGGTCTACTTCTCCCAGCCTGTTCCCGAAACAAAAGTTCCGGTCTGCATTCTGGTAATTAAATGAGATCGGTCTGCTTCTAGCCCACTCTAAACAAAAGTTCAAATTTGCATTCTAATACTGCCTTTTTGGAGATTCTCAACTTAAAAAGCTTTCCATTCACTAACATTGTTTCCTATTTTGACAGAGTTATTAGAATAGTAGATCAGGGGAATGACAAAGACACAATACACCTGGATTTCAGCAAGGCATCTGACAAGTCTTTCATGCTCTTGGACAAGATGGAGAGATATAGGTTAGGTGGTGGTACATTTAGTGAGATCCCAGAATGAGTTGAATAGCTGGACCCAAAAAACTGTCATTAGTGGGATGATATCATAGTGGACAGTCTCTATTGTAGTTCCCTAGGTATCTGTCCCTGGTATTTTGTTGTCTAACACTTTTAACATCAACAGGTAAGGTGAAGGCATAGACGAGATACTCATCAAATTTACAAATTGAATGAAACTGTAAAGGATAGCTAACATTTTGAATGATGGAGTCAGGGTCCAGTAAGAACAATCCAATTCAAATTAGAGACACCAAATAGTAGACTATAGTAATAGCCCAGGCAATAGGTGATAAGGACCCCAAATAGGGCAGTGTCATTTGAGCAGAGAGAAGGTTATATATGATGTAGTAGAGCTAGAATGAACATGAGTTGGTAAGTGATTGAATATGGGAGTTGAAGGAGAAAGAAAAGATAAAGATGAAGCTAAGAATGGGAACCTGGATGGTTAGGAGTATAGATTAAGGAGGGAAGACTAGGAGTCCCATTTTAAGCATGTTGAATTTGAGCTACTTATGGAACACAGTCTTGGTGATGAGATGCCTAGCAGTTAAGTTAGTTGTTGATGTTGATTAGATATTCAGGAGAGATGGTGACATTGGACTGGAGCTCACTAGAGAAACAAAGCCTAGATATATAAATAAGGGAGGCATCTACATAGAGATGATAAGTAAACTGAGTTGATAAAATTTCAATGAGAAGATTTAGAGAGAGAAATGCAAGCTGAGTCCAGAACCTGAGAGGATACTAACTCCTCCTCCACACACACATTAGGGGAAGTAGAATATGGATAGTAAACCAACAAAGAAGACTGAAGAAGAGAAGTAGGACATGAAGGAAGAGAACGAGGGGAAAAAGAGTATCAGGTAGGAAGGAGGTGGTCAATAGGGTCAGATGCTAAAGAGAAGTCAAAAGGGAAAGGGGTTGAGAGAAGGTCTTCTAGACTTGGGAATTAAGAGATCATTTCTTAACGTAGGAGACAGCAGCTTCAGTAGAGTGATGAAGTCAGAAGTCAGATTTCAAGGTGGTAAAAAGTAAGAGGAGAGCAAGTGTACACAATGGGTGTAATGACTTTTTTTTTTAGGAGTTTGGCAGAGAAATAGGAAGCATAGAAATATCATGAAAGCAAGAGAAGATGACAGAAGCAGTTATAGAGATTTTTAAGGATAAGGGAGCCCTGGTTATATTTGTATAAATCAGAGAAAGAGAGAATAAATAAGGCGAATATAAAGATTAGAAAAGGGATGATTAAAGGGGAAAATTCCTGGAAGAAATGGGAAGGGAAAAGGTCAGTGACATGAGTAAGACAGGTTGACCTGAGTCAAATAACATGCAATTTTAAAGGATAAATGTAAAGTGGCAGTTAGGGGATGCTGTGGATAGAATGCAAGACCTGGAGTCCAGAAGACTCATTTTTATGAGTTCAAATCTGATCTCAGATACTTATTAGCTGTGTGACCCTGACCAAGCCACTTAACCCTGTTTGCCTCATCCTGGGAAATTGAAATACTAAAGTAGAAAATCAGAAGATAATTGGGATAACAGGCAAATTTGGTTTTGGAGTACAAAATGAAGCAGGGCAGAGATTAACAGAGTTTTGTCAAAATAACTTGCTGGACATAGCAAATACTCTTTTTCAATAATCCAAAAGTCAAGTCTACACATGGACATCACCAGATGGTCAATATTGAAATCAGATTGACTATACACTTTGCGGCCAAAGGTGAAGAAGCTCTATACAGTCAGTTCAAACAAGACCTGGAGCTGACTATAGCTCAGATGATGAATTTCTTATAGCAAAATTCAGACTTAAATTAAAGAAAGTAGGGGAAAACCATCAGACTGTATAAGTATGACCTAAATAACATCGCTTATGAATATGAAGTGGAGGTGATGAATAGATTTAAGGGATGAGATCTGGGAGATAGAGTGTCTAAAGAATTATGGACAGCAGTTCACAATATTATACAGGAGGCAGCAGCAAAAAAAAACATTTTAAAGGAAAAGAAGAGCAAGAAGGCAAAATGACTATTTGAGGCTTTACAAATATCTGAGAAAAGGAGAGCAAAGGAGAAGGGAAAAGGAGATGCAGAAATATATATCCAAATGAAAACAGAATTCCAGAGAAAAACAAGGGGAGAAAAGGTTTTCTGAAATGAACAATGCAAAGAAATAGAAGAAAACAACAGAATGAAAAAAGCAAGAGATCCCTTCAAGAAAATTAAAGATTAAAAGGGAATGTTTCCTGCAAATGCTACTCTGGTGGCAGAAAGTGAAGAGGAGTTAAGAAGCCTCTTGCTGAGGGTGAAAGAGGAGAGTGTGAAAGCTGGCTTGAAGCTCAACATCTGAAAACTAAGATCTTGGCAACTGATCTCATGGCTTCCTGGCAAATAGAGAGAAGAAATGGAAGCAGCGTCAGATTTTATGTTCTTGGGCTCAAAGATCACTGCAGATGGTGATGGCAGCCGTGAAATTAAAAGATGCGTGCTCCTTGGAAGGAAAGCTATGGCAAATCTGGACAGCCTACTAAAAAGCAGAGACGTCACCTTACCAACAAAGGTCCACACAGTCAAAGCATGGTTTTTTCCAGTATCTGTGAGAGGTGGACTCTAAGGAAAGCTGAGCACTGCAGAATTGGAGGTTTTGAATTGTGATGTCAGAGAAGACTTTTGAGAGTCCCTTAGACAACAAGGAGGTCAAATCAGTCAATACTTAAAGAAATTAATTCAGACTATTCATTAGAGGGTCAAATACTGAAGTTTAAACTTAAATACTTTGACCACATAATGAAAAGACAGGATTCATTGGAAAAGACCCTGATGTTGGGAAAGATGGAAAGCAAAGAGAGAAGGGAATGGGAGAGAATGAGTTGGATATGTAGTGTTATGGAAGTAATGAACGTAATCCTGGACAGACTTCTGGAGACAGTGGAGGATAGTTGGACCTGGAGTCCTGTGTTCCCCCTGCTCACTGAAGGTTAGCAAGCAGAGGCAATTTATATCATCATTTATAGGGCATCCTCAAGTGGGGATTAGACTAGATGAGGAGTCCTTTACATCATTTGTGCCATGGAACCCTTCTTGGACTAATGTTCCTAAATGATTCAAATAAAATAGGTCAACAAAAGAAAAAATTATATTGAAATATAGTTGAAAAAAATATTTTCTAAAAAGAAATTAAAGAACTTTGGACTAGTTAATCTTTGAATTTTTTTTTCAACTGTCAGATTCTGAGATTCTAGTATTAATCTGCTGCCTTGGGCAAAATATTTAATTTCTCCAGATCTCATTTGCCTTGTTTCCCAGTTCTGACACTTATCTGTGAACATGTTATTTCCTGCTAATGGAATGTAAACTCCTTTAGGTCAAAGACTGGTCCTTTTCTTTTCTTTCTTTTTGGTTTGTCTTAGTAGCTCCAGAGCCTAGAACAGTAATTGGCATACAATAGGTGCTTAATAAATGCTTATTGAATTGAATAGGTATCTCTAAAGTCTCCTCCAGTGCTAAATGTTATAATGCTATTATCTTAAATAGATGTAGTATAAAGGAAAAAAAACAGATTTAGACTCTTCCCTCTTGTGTTATTATGAAAGTACTATATACACCCCAAAACTATGTGCAACAAAGATCCTTACCCAGATAATATGCAGAGGCTTCTCAAGGTAGAAAGCAGAAAAGAATGGTTTATTACCATCTCGAGAAAGGGCAACCCCCCCCCCCACACACACACACACACACACACTCACACAAATAGTCAGGGAGGAGAAGCAATTTACAAAAGGAAATGGTGAAGTTATAAAGCCCTAATTTGGAATTCTCCCCCATCCCTCTGCTGACCCTTTTCTTCCATTGTCTGGAAGTCAAGTGTACAATCTAAGCACGGCAATCTACCTCGAGTACTGGAACAAGGAAACAGTAGACCACCCAGTGTGCATTTGAGAAAGCACTTCTGTCCTTATTTGGCCTGTCTTACCCTGAGGTGTCACTGAGGAGAAGGATTGACTCTCTACCACTCTGAGTTCTGAGTCCTTGTAAATCATGTGATTTCTGGGGAAGGGGAACTTGGGCCTGTTTCCCACGAAAAGCCTTACTAGATTTTAGAGTACAGTCTGAGAAATTTTCACCTCTCTCACTCAGGCATTGATGGGAAAAGGTGCATCAGAGGTTGTGCTGGTCCTTTGACAATGGGCTGACTTAATCTAGGAAGACTTCCTGAAAAAAAGGAGACCTATGTGCTAAATCAGACCC
>CM053588.1:146035808-146056386 GCA_028646515.1 Pseudochirops corinnae
TAGCCACTTTAGCAAAGGGCCTAGGGGCAGGGAAGATCTTTAGATTCCCGTAACACTAGGACACTACAACCCCAAGTGGCTTAGAAAAAAGGGTTGCAGAAGAATTCTGGTTTAGCTTGTCTTGAGTAGAACTTACAGTATGTTTTTAATCTAAGGGTCTCCCTAGAATCATAAGAGAAGAAGGAGGAGCCCTAAAAGTCCGTCTGGTCCATCCCAGGATGTGCTGGATCCGGCTTATGAGCCAATTGTTAAATTTTCAGTGTGTGCAATAATATCTAAGAAATTGGCAATTGCTGCAAATCAGGGCCTGATTTTAAAAAATTGATGTATTATATTATCGATTGATTGACTTTATAGACTTAAGAAAGTGATTGAGAACTTAAATGTGTCTTGTATACATTTGGAGAGCTGGTTATTAAACATTTACCAGAACACATGACTTTGGTATCATTTAATGGAAGCAGCACTGGATTTGGACTCATAGGAAACAATGTTGACACCAACTCTGTCATTTACGGCCATGTAATCATGGCATTGAACCTCTCTGAACCTCACTGTTTTTGGTGATCAATAAGTATAGATTAAGTTTTTACAATGTACCAGATACCCTGTAAATGCTTGGGACTACAAAGAAAAGTGCTAACACAAAAACAAATCTTTAGACACATTGGGAAGAATGCCAAACTTGAAATCAAAGGACTTGAGTTCGAATCCCAGTGCTGCTACTTACCTTGGGGGAGCCATCTAATTCCTTTGGTCCTCAGTTTCCTCATCTATAAAATAAGAGGGTTGGGCCAGATGACCTCTAAGTTTCCTTCTAGCTCTAGATCGAAGAGTCATAAATCTTCCACCTTTGAGCCTACCTAAGTCATGCCAGAGGAAAAGATTCCATTATCTTCACTGTGCCATGGTTCCAGCATCTAACCACCCTCTACAGAAAATAAATGGATGAATGAAAGGGATTCAATTTAAATTCAACCTAAGTCCTTTAGACTACATTTTTAAGCCCATTTCCTTCTCAAGCTCAGTCCCCATGGAGTTAAAGTATAATTGCTTACCTTGAATACTCCATTCCTAATGTTGCATAAGCAAAACCTTAGAATATTCAGACATTTGGTGCAAATTTAAAATAGAATGATAGAATTAGAACTAGAATAAAACTGAGAGATCACCTCTTCCAACCATTTCACTTTATAGATAAAAAGAGTAACTCTAGTGGAAAAGGACTGATTTGCCCACGGTAATAAGCAGCCAAACAAATATTCTAATACGAGTACTCTTTCTGTTATGTCACGGCTACCACCTCCTTTCTCAACTGTGTCTTGAAATAATATTTCAGTCTGAGCCTGTCCTCCCAATGTAGTGTTCCTATTGACCCTCTGGAGAAATCTCACTTATTTTTTTCAGAGCTGTCAGGCACATAGACCAGGTCACACATCCTACGTTGCCTCCCAAGCTAATTATTGAGCTAAAGCCCTGTATAAGCTGAAGCCAGCTCTCTACTGTGAACAGGAGAGCCAAAAGTTTTCACCAACCCCACCCAAGGCTTGATGGCCTCAGAGTGCTAGGATGCTTGAGTGACATAGTTAGATGAAGCTGTCACTTCTGGCACTGGCTAGAGATTTATCAGCCCTCAAAGAAGAAACAGTTACTTCTTGAGAGATTTCAATCCAATCCCACATTGCCACTCCTTCTAGGTCATGCTAATTTTTCTTGTCATGTTCAAGGACCAAATTTTTGCCATTGGCCATCTGTCAAGAATTAGACCCTGGACACTACAAAGAACAATTATCACCAGCTAAGTTCCCAGACCCAATTATTATGAGCTACTCACGGAAATCTCAAACTTCATAGTCCAGATGTAGCCATATTTATACCAAGCCAAGAATTCAGGTTCAGCCTCAGAAATCTCTTTTCCTTACCTAAGAAGAATCACTGGAGGCAGTTACAGTTAAATTAAACTTTCTATTTTTTTTTTTTCTAAAAGGGTTGGAAAAAAGTACCTACATTCTCTTCAATGTTGGAACTTCCTTTGCATACAGAGCCCATTTCCAAGGGTTAAATAATTAACCTCTATGTGTCTCATTCATATCTCCTGCCTATTCTCTAGCCTCCTATGGGAAGAGAAGAAACGCCATTCCATCATAGCAGTGTCCTCCTACTGCTGAGGTGAGGGAAGGGGTTGCCATTCCATTAAGTTTACAGCCTGATCTCCTGATTTGAAGAAAAGAGAGTATCACCATCCTTCTGCTCCAAGTTCTTACCCCTTCACCTGAACTTCCCAAGAATCTGAAAGGACTCCACACTGAAGTTGTGACCTGTTGACATAAAAAATCTTTCTAAATTTTCCCTTACTGATTAACAAACTCCTCTCTGGCAATGCCCACCCCAATACTAGGATTATGAACCCCTGTAGCGTCATCATTCAAGCCCCATCCTCCATCTCCCACTGACCAATTTCTTAATCCTGTTCTACACAATTCCCTCCTTCCAATTTCCCACCCCAAAGCTACCCATGCCTTCCACTGTGCCCTCTGGAATGCTCATTCCACAGGCAACAAACTTGCTTTCATCTTAAATCTTTTTCTTTTCCATTCCTTTCAAATTTTGACTTCACTGACATTTAGCTCCCTCCTGGTGTCATATCTTCCATGTCTGCCCTGCCCAGCACTGGCTGAATTCTCACTCATTCTTCCCAACTCACTGGTCAAGGTAGGGGAGTAAGAACATTTCCTGCTCCCTATTGAAACTTCTGTGTTCTCTCCCTATCACTATCACTCAGTAACCTTTCCTCCCTCGAGGTTCATTCAGTCCATATACACCACCCAATCAAAATTCTGGTAGCTGTCTACAGGCTTCCAGGACATTCTCCTTCCTTCTTCAGTCAGTTCAGTATCTAGATCACAACTTTTCTCTCCTCTACAACTCTTACCCTCATGCTAGGGAACTTAAACATACATATTGACTTGCCCTCAAACACTTTAACCATTCAGTTCCCTTAACCTACTCAATTTCTAAGAGCTTTTCCTCCACCCTATCTAGACCACATACAAAGATGGTCATCCCTTTGATATTGTTATCACTCACAAATATACTACTTCAATGCTTATGAACTCAGATTTTCCCTCATCTGTTTACAATTTGTTGATATTCCACCTCTCTTTCTGGCTACTAATGCTAAATCCTACTCATCATTCATACTCTAACCTCCAATATCTCAACATCTCAGTTCTCTATAAGGCCATTATCCTTGTACTAATTACACTCTCTTCTTTTCCCCATCTTGATTCCATTGATAAACCAATTCAACTCTACATTGTCTTCTCTTGAGTCTCTGGCCCTCTACTCATACTGCGATTTGTTCCTTGTCAAACCTCAGCCTTGGATCACTCTCATCATCCAATGCCTTCACTTCTATACATGTGGTGCTGAATAAAGTTAGAGAAAATCATGTAACCATGCTGATTCAGTTCACTATGAATTTGTTATGTAACCTCAATGAAGCCATCACCACAATGAGGAGAACCTTTTATAACTTCCTAATTAACTCACTATCCCACTCTTCACAGCAGCTTTCAAACCTTTTCATCCCACAAGTCCTCAGTGGATCCCCCTCCCTCCACTTTCAGTTGAGAACCTTGCCTCATATATGTCTGAAAAAATTAAAGCCATTCCCTGAGTACTCCCTTTTCTCCCTTCCTCCTCCTCATATCTCACATCACTCAGATGCCTTCTGCCACTATTTTCTTCTTTACCTCTGTCTCATATGAAGAGATGGCCTTGCCTTTTGCCAAGACAAACCCCTCTACCTACATAAACAGTCCCATTCCATATCATCTCCTCCAAGTGATTTCCCCCTCTGTCAACCCCATTACCTCATTTATCTTCAGTCTTTTCTTGTCTACTAGCTCCTTCCCTACTCCCTACAAATATGCCTGCTCCCCCACCCTCAAAAAACCCCAACTTGATCCTTTTGTCTCTTCTATCATCCTTTATTTTTTTTCTGTCCTTTGTGTCTATCCTCCTTTCAAAGGCCATCAACAATAGACACCTCCACTTTCTCCCCTCTTGCTTTCATCTTAACTCTTTACAGTCTGGATTCCAACCTCATCATTCTTTGAAACTGCTTTCTCCAAGTTACCCATAATCTCTCAATTGCTAAATCACTCTCTCCTGGCTCTCTTGCTACCTATCAGACCACTCCTTCTCAGTCTCCTTTGCTGGATCTTCATCTAAGTCATTCCCCCTAACCGTGGGTATCCCATAGATATCTTCCTGTCCTGGGTCGTCTTCTCTTCTCCTTTATTGTTTCACTTGGTGATCACATCAGTTCTGATGGATTCAATTATCATCTCTATGATAATGATTCTACTTATCCAGACCCAACCTCTCTGCTGACCTCCCCACTCACATCTCCATCTGCATATTTGACATCTTGAATTCTATAGACATATTAAACTCAACATATCCAAAAAACTCATTATTTTTTTTCCCCTAAAGCCCTCCTCACCTTCTAACTTCCCTATTACTGTCCAAGGACATCCTCCCAGTTCCCAGGCTTGCAAGTCAGGCATCATCCTTGGCTCCTCCCTCTCTCTCACCATCCTCCACCCCCATAGCCAATTTGTTGACAAGGCTTATCCGTTTTATTCTATTCTGTCTTGCATATGCTCCCTTTTCTCCCATGATGCTACTACCACTCTGGTGTAAGCCCTTCTTTCCTCAAGCCTAGACTATTATAATAGCTGTCTGGTTGGTCTGTCTGCCCCAAATCCTTCCCCACTTCGGTCTATCCTCCACTTAATTGTCAAAGCATAGGTTTGCCCTTGTTGCCTCCCTACTCAATAAACTCCAATGTCTCCCTGTCACCTCCAGGATGGAACATTAAATCCCCTGTTCATTATTCAAAGCCCTTCATAATTTGGCTCCTTCTTGTCTTTTCAATCTTCTTAGACCTTATAACCCACCTCCACATGC
This sequence comes from Pseudochirops corinnae, assembly GCA_028646515.1. Lineage (NCBI taxonomy): Eukaryota > Metazoa > Chordata > Mammalia > Diprotodontia > Pseudocheiridae > Pseudochirops > Pseudochirops corinnae. Next base: position 146,040,786 of record CM053588.1, read on the forward strand.
GCTTTTATGACACTTGTCTCTTTGCTGTTCTTGAATAAAACACTACATTTCCCACCTCCAGGCATCCTGCTGGCAGTGCCCCATGCCTGGAGTGCTTCCCCTCCTCCTCTAAGCCTCCTGGATTCCTTCAGGTCCCAGATAAAATCTCACCTTCTGCAAGAAGCTTTCCCCAATCTCTCTTCATTTCAATGCTTTCCCTCTGTTTTTTACTTCCATTTCTCCTGCATATGTAGCTGGTTTGTGTATAGTTGTTTGCACGCTCTCTCCTCCTTTAGATTGTGAGCTCCTTGAAGGCAGGGCTTTCGATTGCCTTCCTTTTCATCGCTAGTATTTAGCACAGACCTTAACACACAGGCAGTAACTTAATAATAGTTAGGAACATTTATTGGCTGAATGACTCAGACAGCTCCTTAGTACTTAAGTGACTTGCCGAGGGTTAAAATCCTATTTGAACCCAGATATTCTTGAATCCCAGACCAGAGCTCTATTTGTTAGGACCTTCTTCCATTTGGAAAGGGATAACATTAGGGGAGAGTTATGCAATGTTTAGGTCATAAGGTTTAAGTGGTAAGTTTTATCATGGACAAGTCGTTCCTTTTCTTTGGACTTCAATTATTCATCTTTTGAGAATATTTGGGCTGGATGGTTCTGAACCCCATGTATCTTATGATGGTTGTATGCCTATTACTTAGTCTTAGCCAAAGGTTTAATTCTGTTCCTTAGGAATTCTTCCCTTCCTTGAGCTTTCTCTAGAAGGGACCAGCTCCTAACACTGCTTCCACCTTCCACTTATTAGTTTGGCAATAGATTGTTACATTTGTATTCTATTTTCCACCTATTCAAATATTTTTTCTTTGTTTGAAATACTTTCAGTGAGGCATTAAAGTTCAAAAAAAATCAAAAGTAGCTGGTATTTATGCTGGTTTTGAGTATGTGAAGGCTCTAGGTAGCTAGGTAGTAGTGATGAGGTGCAGGCTCTGGGAGGCCCCTTGAGCTCTCCTTGAATCTTTGAGGTACAGGCTCTGGGAAACCCCTTGAAGTCTGATTAAATCTTCCCACTTGATGAGGCATTTGCAGAGGCCATAAGTTTTTCATTGTGGCTGGGCCCAAAACTCTGTTCCTAGCCTAGTCCTCCATTGTCCATCTACTTCCCACCCTTGAGCCTATCAAAATATCAATCCACCCTTTCATTGATCTCATTAACTCCTCCTGAAGACCTTCCCCAAACTCATTACTGAAGTCTGACTTCATTGACTCCTCCTGAAGACCCTCCCCAAGCTCCTCCTCTAGACCACTCCTAAATTCCTCTGTACATAAGATCCCATCTTCCCTCCATGTGGGTGAGAGTGCCATAAAATGACTTAGCACAGACTTGCTTTGTGTCAGACTTGCTCTGTCCCACTTGCCTAATGCAAGCATCACAGATACCTAGGCTCCTTAAGAGTCTACCCAATATGGTGGACTTTTAATGAACTTTCAATAAACTTGACTTTTCTTTGGTTGAGAGAAGACTTGAGTGGAATTCTTTCAGCAGAATCCAGAGTGTTGGTATTTTGGAGTCTCCCCAGCAACCCTAACCCTCTTTATGGGTAACCTCTTCAGTAGGTTGATAGCATTGGGTATAGATTAAAGGGCACATTAGTTTGAGTCTTGTCCTAGGCATCTATTAACTGTGTGACCCTAGACAAGTCACTTGATCTTTCTCAGCCTGCTTCCTCAGCATCTGTAAAATGGCATTTATCAGAGTTGTTGTGAAGACCAAAAGAGATAATGTATGTAAAGTGCTTTGCAGGCCTGAAAGTGATATCTAAATGCCAGCACGTACTACATTATCTTGTTTGATCCTTATAACTTCCCCGTGAGGTAGGTACTAGAATTATGATCCTTGTTTTACAGATGAAGAAACTGAACTTTATAATATTAAATGATTAGCCCATGTTTATACACAGAGTAAGTGTCAAGGGAAAGATTCAAACTCAGATTTCTCCTGATGCAAAGTCAACATTCTGTCCATGACACTAAGTTTCCCTAGACATTCCAATTTATCCAGACAAGAAGAATCTTTCATTCTTTCTGGTCAGTATTAAATCTCCGATAAAGAAGGCCATTAAGAGTTTCCTCAAACTCTTCAGCCTGACTGGTCTAGGGAATCTTCTAGTCCATTTCTGGGTTTCTTGGCAGTATTTAGCTTCAGAAATCCAAAAACAGAGATCCATCTTTTTTTCCTAAACACATCTAAGAAAGAAATTACAAACTCTGTTACCTACATGCTTAACCTCTTAAGTCTCATCATTTGGAAATTCTTTCTGGTGTTTTATCTCATTTTGCATGTTGTGGTATGCTTTAGGAATTATCCAATATAGTAGTGCTAATACTTCACTTTTGTATAGACTTCAAGTTTCCAGAGGAAGCTTGGTGTCGTGGAAAGGGTGTTGAGCTGGCAGCTGCAGGATCAAAATCTGGATCCTTGTTCAGCTGCTTACCATTTGAGGGACCTTGTGCAAGTTACTTAATATCTCTATGTCTTGTAAAATGTGGGTTTGGGCTAGCTGGTACCTCAAGTTCCTTCCTATTCTAGATCTGAAGGCACTTTACACACATACACACACACACACACACACACACACACTTATTTGCTCTTCACCACAGTCCCGTGAGGTAGGTTGTAGAAACAGCATCATCCTTTACAGATGAAAAAATTGAGACTCATAGAGGGGGCACGACACAATAAGTGGCAGAGTTAGAACTCTCAACCAGTTTCTCTTTCAAATACATCATAGTATATCAGGTTAAAGTATGGTACTTATATGGTCCTCTAAATGTCCTCTTGTTTTTAGGCGTTGGCTTTTGTTTCATCTACAAAGATAAACCCTCTGCCTCTTGAATGTCTGTCTCCCTCTCTCAGCATCCTTGCTTTTTCTCAGTTTCCCACGTCATCTTCAAAGACCATTTCACCAGATCTAAGTGTGGCCTGTTCAATAGAACTATTCTTCCCCATGTTTTATTCCTGCTGTCCGCTACCCCAGCTGTTGTGTTTAGGTTGGTCCCTAGTATAGAACTGGAACCAGTCCCTGCACTGATAGATAGTAATGGGAAATCATAGGACTAAGAAAATGAACAGAATGCCAGGAGGTGGAATATTTCAGCCTATGGTACAGTAGGGAGCACAACTAAGTTTGTGCAGGAGTCTTGCTGGCTCTGGGAAATAGAATGACTATCCTGAGAGTTCCATTTGACTGGGGGGAGGAGAGGCGGGTTATCCAAAGGACAAGGAACTGCTGCTAGTGACAGAGCATTAACTACTTTAGTAAATTGATGTAACTCAACTTCTAAAAAGTCAACTAAGCTTGGCAACCTAAGAAATGTCAATGCTGGCATTTAATCACTGTCACATGCCCCTGTCCCCAGGGCTGGGAAATGGGGCTGCAGAGCGGCACTAGTTTATGGTGTCTGCTCCAAAGGCATCAGTGGGGATGAAGTCTGATGGGACATTCCTAGGCAGATAAGATAGAGAGAGAGATAAAGCATTTGTTAAACACTTACTATGTGTCCCACACTGAGCTAAGCTCCAGGGATACAAAACAAAAGGCAAGACAATCTCTACCCTTGAGGAGCTTACATTTTAATGATGGGGTGACAACACTACAAGGAAATTGCAAGGGGTGAAGGACAAAGGTCACTGCATGGGGACAAGGCAGCAAACGAGGAGAAAGGAGAGGAGCACAGAGAGCCAGTCCAGTCACTGAGTGAGTTTTTTTCCTAAAGTGGTAGTACTGGGGAAGGAGTCACTAATGAGGAAAAGAGAGTCTCAGGACAGAGTTTTTTGGTTGGCTTTATTTTATTTTGTTTTTTGTTTTTTGTTTTTTTTCCCGGGCAGCAAGATACATGACTTGGAGGAAAGATTTTTAAGGAGATCCAGGGGGTTATTGAGAAGCTCTTTGGCCACAGGGGAAAGCACTGTAGAAATTAGGGTTGAGTGAACAAGCTTGTAAGATTTCTTTCCCCTAGAGATTTACCCCTATCCATAGTCTAGCAAAAGTGTCTCCTGTCAAGGAAGAGGGAAAGACCATTTATGGTGAAGAAAATGCTTTAGGAGTTATGTTTACCTCAGTGTGCTATGGTACCTCAGAAACACCACACAGAGCATTTTTCTATTTGTTCCGTTGAGGGTGGAGGGTACAGGGAATGTCCAGATCCTTTATTGTCTTGAGAGTATTGCAATCTAGGGGTGCTGGGAACCCTGAAATGCAAGGTACAGGGCATGGGTCTGCCTAGAAAGAGTCAAGCCTTCTTTCAGTCCAAGTAGTGAGTTTATTATGACACCAGTTGGGATGGGTGAGATTCCTAGTGAGTCTGCAAAATTTAGTGAGGGAAAGATAGACATTTTTATACAGAAAGACTGGGAAGATCTGTATGGGATCTAGGAGTGGTAGGTACCCATGGGGTGGTCCAGAGGTAACAGAGAGAGAGTCTGGACAGGATTGAGGAGTGGCAACTAGCCTGGTATGGTCTGGAGGTAACAAAATGAAGGGTTGGGCTGGGTCGGGATCACAATGGAAGGATAGTTGAAAGGATTACAGTGACATGAGCCTGATGCCTCAGGCAAATGCCAGGGATTTGGGTTCAGGAGCCGGGTGCCTGAAATTTGTGGGAAAATTCAAGGACTCAGTCTTTTCTTTTTTGGGGTCTACCATACCCCACCAGAGAGTAGCTGAGTAGCAAAGTGCTTAGTGCATACTAGGCATTTAAAATGTTTGTTAACATAGAGAGGTCAGGGAAGCATAAAATGTTGAGCTATACGATTAGGGGTGCTCAAGATCCAAAAATACCAACACACCGGGTCCTGCCAAATGAATTCAACTCAAGTCTTCTCTCAGCCAAATAAAAATAAAGTTTATTAAAAGTTCACCGTAGTGGGTAGACTCTTAAGGAGCCTTGGTATCTGTGATGCTTGTACTGGACAAGTGGACCAGAATAATCTGACACAGAGTAAGTCTACACTAGACAATTCTCTGGCTTTTTTTTCTCGTGGAGGCAACATGTGGTCTTATATACAGTAAGGTTGTGGGAGGAGTCTAGAGGTGGTCTGGAGGAGGAGTGTGGGGAAGGTCTTCAGGAGGAATCAAATGAGAATGACACGTTGGCCTTTGTAATATTTTAGGGTGATTTTCTAATTTTGAAATGTACCATCAGTTTGTGAAATCAGTTTAACTCTGTCCCTTCCATCTCCCCACAACTGTAAAGCATTAACTCTGTGCCTTCCCTGCCCCCAGCCTAGAGGTATTTCCTCTGAAACCATTAACTCTATAGCTGTGATAACAAGAATCTTTTCAAGGCACTACCTTCTTTTGGTCTAGTAAACAAGACTCATCCATTTGCAGACTGGATGAAGTACTTATCATTTAAATTTGACCTCAAATTTGACCTCTGGTTGACTTTATGACATTTCAAGGCAAAAACCACACCTCCACCTCAAAATCTCCTGCTGTTTCTCCCAGGGAATTATGGGCAAAGCACATGTGCAGTTGATGTGAAGGGTGCGTGTCCCTTTAAGTATTAGTCACTTCCTGGCCCCTCCCAGGCTCCTCCCTAACTCCACCTCTATACCCCTAATTAGCCTAATGAACTTACGATTGACAGTTTTATGTCTTTAAAAACTGTGTGTCTATCCCCGGCTCTTTGCAGGTAGGCTTTTTCTAGCAGGCCTTTTCTTATCACACCTCCTGCCTGCAGAGCATCACACTTTGAAGGCTTTCTTTGACCACCCCCCCACCCCTTGCACCTTGCAAGCTTTTTCTAGCAGGTCTCCTGACCCCATCCCTTTTACCCTTGTGTAACAATAAACTCTTGTAACTCTGCCAAGGACAGCTGAGCCTGTAATTCTTTTCAGACCCCTGAACCTAGAAAGGATTTCTCATTAGAAATCCCCCATACTTATACCTCTTCAAGGTCAGACTCCAGTAATGAGATTGAGGGTGGGAAGTAGCTGGAGGCTACCTGGAGATAAGAGACAATAGAACAGATTTGGGCATAGATATTTTGAGAGGATCAAGGATGGGAGCTAGCTGGACAATGGAGGGCTAGGCTAGTAACAGATTTGGGTGGAGGTATAATGAAAGGCTTACAACCTCAGGCAAATGCCTCATCAAATGGGAAATTTCAATCAGAGTTTAAGGGGGTTCCCAGAGCCTGTGTCTCAATATTCTGACTGACTGGGCTCATAGTCTAATGACTTGCCAACAAGCAAGCAACCATGTACAAACAAATTGTGTATGGGATAAATTATTGTTCAGTTGTTTCAGCTGTGTCTGACTCTTTGTCACCCAATTTGGGGATTTTCTTGGCAAAGATACTGGAGTAGTTTGCCATTTCCTTTCCCAGTTCTCTTTACAGATGAGGAAATTGAGGCAAACAGGGTTAAATGACTTGCCAGGGTCACACAGTGTCTGAGGCAGTATTTGAACTGAGATCTTCCTGACTCCAGGCTCAGTGCTCTATCTGCCTCGATGCCTGACAGGATAAGTTAAAAAATAATCAAAAGAGGGAGGTCACTAGAATTAAAAAGTATCAGGAAAGGTTTCCCAAAGGAGGTGGATTTTAGGTGAGATCTGAAAGGTGCCAGGGAAACCAGGAGACTAAGGGGAGCACATTTCGGGGATAGGGGACAGCTGGCGAACATGGCCAAAATCAAGAGATAGAGTGTCTTGTGTGAGGAACAGCAAGGAGGCTGGATTATAGGATTTATATGTCAGATGGAAGGAAGTTGTGATGCTGGGCATAAGAAGACTGGAAAAGTAGGAAGGAGCCAGGTTATGAGAGACTTTGAGTACCATACAGAGGATTTTATATTTGATTCCTGAGGCGATAAATGATGAGGTGCAGGCTCAGGGAGCCCCCTTGAGCTCTCCTTGAATCTTCCCATGGAAGGCATTTGCCTGAGGCCATAGGCCTTTCATTGTGGCTCTGCCCAAGAGTTTAGCTAGCCCTCTTGTCCAGCAAGTTCCCAGCCTTGATCCTCCTGTTCCTCCCTTGAACTGGCCTGGCCCACTATTGTCTGTCGGTGCCATGTAGCCTCCAGCAACTTCCCACCCTTAATACTGGAGTCTGACTTCATCTGACTCCTCCTGAAGACCCTCCTCAAACTCCTCCTCTAGACCACCTCTAGATTCCCACAACCTTTCTCTACATAAGACCTCATCTTCTCCCCATGTGGTGTGAGAGCACCATAGAATGACCTAGCACAGTCTGACTCTGTGTCAGACTTGCTCTGACCTGCTTGCCCAATGCAAGCATCACAGGTACTTAGGCTCCTTAAGAGTCTACCAATATGGTGAACTTTTAATGAACTATTAATAAACTTTACTTTTCTTTGGCTGAGAAGACTTGAGTCAAATTGTTTTGGCAGGACCAGCTGTGTTGGTATTTTGGGGTCTCCAGAGCAACCCTAACCCTCTTTATGGGTAACCTCATCATTTTTATGGTTCCCTGACCAGGAATTGAACCTGGGCTGTGGTGGTGAAAGCATGGAATCCTTGCCAATAGGAGAGCCCAAGGGGGATCCAGAGCCTGCACCTCATCAGTTACTTCCCACCCTTGATCCTATCAGAATACCTATACCCAAATCTTTTACCCTTAAACTAGCCTAACCCTCCATTGTCTGTCATCTCCAGGTAGTCTTCAGCTATTCTCCACCTTTAATCTCATTACTTCTGTTCCATCAAGATCCTCCTTAGATTCCTCCTCAAGACCCTCCTCAAATTTCTCCTCTAGACCACCTCGAAATCCTCCCACAATCTTTCTGTATATAAGATCCATGTTCCCTTCATGAAGGGGCCGAGAATTCAATATAGAGCAGACTCATTCTGGCCTTGTCAATACAAGCTTCACATATACTTAAGTTCCTTAAGAGTCTACCCATTAATATGAATCTTTCATTAACCTTGCTTTACTCTGGCTGAGAGAAGACTCGAGTTAAATTCATTCAGCAGGACCTGGGGTGTTGGTATTTTGGGGCACCCCTAAACCCTAAACCTCAACAGTAGTGTTAGAAGAGAGAAATGTCACAAAGGTAAAACCAGTGGGCCTTGGCAATAGACTGGATATGGGGGGAGGGGAAAGGTGAGAGAAAGTGAGGAGTTGAAGATGACACCAAGACTGTGAACCAGAAAGTTTGGAAAGATGATAGTGCTTTCAATAGTAAAAGGGAAATTTGGAAGTAGGGAGGGTTTGGGGGAAAAGATAATTACTTTATTTTGAACATTTTGAATTTAAGATGTTTGTAGGATATCCAGTTTGAGAAGTCCAATGAGCAGTTGGAGATGTAAGACTGGAGGTTAGCAGAAAGGTTAGATAAGTAGATTTGAGAATTATCAGCATAGAGATGATAATTGAATCCAAGGGAACTGATGAAATCACCATTTATTTAACCTGTATTAGTTGCATTTACATTTGAAAAATTGAAGAGAGACATTAACTCAAAAGTAATGAATTCAACTCAAAGTAATGAATTGCTAATAATGGCTTTTCATCTACTGGGCACTGACTGAGGGAGGGATTTTGTTTATTTGAATGAAGTGCAATTCCTTTTATCATAATGAAGGCAATTGCATTCTCTGCTTGCCTCTAAGAATGGCCCTGCCTTCCATTACCCAGTCTCTTTTTCTGTCCACTTTCCTCTTCTTTAAAAAAAAAGATTCATTTAATATTTTATTTTCCCCCAATTACACAAAAAAACAATTTTTAACATTCATTTTTTAACATTTTGAGTTCCAAATTCTTTCCCTCCCTTCCTTCCCTCTCCCCTCATCGAGAAGGCAAGCAATTTGATGTAGGTTATACACTCTGGTCATGCAAAATATATTAACTTTCCTCTTCTTACACACACACACACACACACACACACACACTCTCATTCACCTTCTCTAGGCTACCCTCACAAGAGAGTTCCCACAGTAAAAGGTAAAACCAATTAGTTGCCCAAAGCAAGGGCTATTCTCTTCAAAGGATTATCCAAGCCCTCAAAATTGGACTTCCTAGGACAATAGTCAATAATGTAAAATAAGTGTTTATTAAGCCCTTACTATATGCCAGACTGTGCTAAGCACTAGAGATACAAAAAGAGACCAAAAAAAAAAAAAAAACAAAAACAATCCCTGCCCTGCAGGGGCTCTCAATCTAATGAAAAAGACAACAATCAAGCAATTATGATACGGGATGAATAGAAAAAAAGATCAAAAGAGGGAAGACATTAGAATTAAGAAGGGTTGAGAAAGACTTCCTGTAGAAGATGGGATTTTAGTTGAAACATAAAGGAAACTAAGAAAGTAGACAGGTGAGGAGGGAGAACATCGCATGCATGGGGGACAACTAGACAAAATTCCTGGAGCTGAGAGATAGAGAGTCTTGTTTGTAGAGCAGCAAGTATCCTAGTATTACTGGATAAAAGAGTACAGAAATCATGGGGAGTAAAGTATAAGAAGACTGGAAAGGTAGAAGGGGGTTAGGTTATGAAGGACTTTGAATGCCAAACAGAGGATTTTGTATTTGATCCTGGAGGCAATAGGAAGCCACTGGAGTTTATTAAGTGAGAGAGTGACATGGTCCAACCTGTGCTTTAAGAAAATCACTTTTGTGACTGAATGGAGGATGGATTAGAGAAGGGAGATACTTGGGGCAGGCAGATCCACTAGTAGGCTGTTGCAATAATCCATATGTGACATGATGAGGGTGTGTGAGATGAAAGAGTTCAGAGTCTGAATCTAAGGTCAGAAAAGGTCTTTATTCTTTCTCATGAGAAAGGACTCTACCCCCTGTGGCGTAACATGGCATCTGGAGGGAGAGAGCGCCAGGTAGGAGCCAGCTTACGATTATATAATCTTCTAATGCAGAAACCCAACCTCCCTAATTGGCCTTAACTCTTACTAGTAGGGGGGATGTCCCACAACCTAAGCGCGGGAATTTCTCTGAGACAAAGGACCTGGAAACATGTGGGTGTCCGGTGAAAGCAGTCTTAACCTTATTTGGCATATCTTCTGCTGTGTTGGCTCTGGGGGAGGGTCTCCATTGCTCTAAGCTTGAAGGTCAGGTGACCTAACCCTAGGCATAGTGAGTACTGAAGCCATTCTAGATTTGATTTTTCAGAATGGGGAAACTTCACTATAAATTATCCCTCACAAGGGTGAGCACCAGACTGCTGGATATGTCTGAGAACAGAAGGGGGGCATATTCTTAGATATGGGGGTATGTGAAAGATAGTGACAATGAGAAGTCAAGAATGCCATGTACTTTGTGAGCCTGGGCAACTGGAAGGATAGTGTTGCCCTCTGCAGTAACAGGGAATTTAAGGTAGGGAATTGGGGGAAAAGATAATGATCTCAGTTTTGGACATGTTGAGATTAAGATGTCTATTGGACATTGAGTTCAAGATGTCTGAAAAGCAGCTGAAGATATGAAATTGGAGGTAAAAAGAGAGGTTGGAAGCAGATAGGTAGATTTGAGTCTTCAGCATAGATCTCTATGATAATTGAACCCATAGGAGTTGATGAGGATCACCAAATGAAGTAGTATAGAAAGAAGGGAATAAGACTTGGGACAGACCTCTGTGGATATCTATAGTTTAGAGGGTATGATCTGGATGAGGATCCAGAAAATGAGACTGTCTGATAAGTAGGAATAGAACCAAGAGAGAGCGGGGTCCTGAAAACCTAGAGAAGAGACAATATCAAGAAGAAGAAGGTGATCAACAGTGTCGAAGGCTGCAGGGAGGTCCAGGAGAATGAAGATTGAGAAAAGGTCACTGCATTTGTCAACTAAGAGATCATTGGCAACTTTGGGGAGAACAGTTTCAGTGGAATGATAAGATTGTAGATGGATTATAGAGTTAAGAAGAGAGAGAGAGAAGAGAAAATGCAGGCATTTCTTGTAGATGGACTTCTCAAGAAGTTTAGCCACAAAGGGTCAAAAAGATACAAGATGACAATGGGGACAAAAGGATCAAGTGAGACTTTTCTTAGGATGGGGGAAACATGGATATGTTTGTAGGCAATAGAAAAAGAGCCAATAGCCAGGAAGAGATAAAAAAATAAGTGATAGACTGGGGATATCGGTAGGGGCAATCTGTTGGAAGAAACAGGATGGGATGGGATTGCTCATGCAAATAGAGGGGTTAGCCTTGGTAAGGAATAAGGTCATCTCTTCATGTGAGGGGTGAAGGAGGAGATAGTAGCAGAAAGCATCTGAGTGATATGGGATAAGGAAGAAGGAAGAAGAGGGGCCTCATGCCAATGGCTTCAATTTTTTTTTTCAGTAAAATATGAGGCAAGGTTCTTAATTGAAAGGGTGGGGTAAAGGGAGCCATGGGCATTTTGAGGAGGAATAAAAAGGTTTGGAGGAATTACTGTGGGAAATAGGGTAGTCAGTTGATAAGGGAGGCATGAAAGGATTGTCTAGCAGCAGTGAAGCCTAGTTGAAGTTAAGTAGTATAAATTTGTAGTGGATTCAGTGAGAATGGCTACATGGTTTTTTCTATCTTCGTTCAGTAGCATATGTGTAGAAGTAAAGGTAGCTAATGGTGGGAGTGATCCAAGGCTCTACAGGGAGCAATCAGAAAAATTATACAGGGTCCAGAGACTCAAGAGAAGTGGACAGTACAGAGTTTAACTGGTTTACCAAGGAGTCAAGATGGAGAAAAGAGAAAAGAGGACTTAGTGCAGAGGTGATGGCCTAGGAATGAACTGATGTGGATAAAGAATAGGGTTTGGTAAGGGAAGTCGGGGGAGAGATAGAAAGCCAATAAATTATGGTTATATATGGGATTTTGAGAATTATTAAACATGGAGGTGATGCATATGTTGGTGATGACAAGATTAGAGAAACAACCATCTTTGTGTGTGGCTGAGACAGGCGAAGGAATACCTTATAGGAAATGAGTAGGATAAGGAAGCTTACCCTAGGTTAGGTTAAAGTGTTTGTTGAAATGCCCTAGTATGAGGAGATGGGACAAAAAGACAAATTGTCAGGGACTGAATTTGTTAAGGAAGAAAGGGGAAGGCCTGGAGGTTTTGATTGAGGTTCGACAGAGAACAGAGAGAGGGAGTGGTTAAGCACTGTGGTTACAAATAACTTTTGAGGTGTCCTTTGCTGTATATATATTACGGAATCAAAGTTGCATATGACAACCAATATCAAGACTTCCTGTGTACTTTCCATTTTTCTGCCCACTTTATTGACCTCTGTTCTATTCTACAAGCATCTTGCAGAGATGCCCATTTGTATTCATCTCTATCAGATATCTCTGGTAACTTATTCTATATGATTCTGGGCTTTTGAAGGCAGAGCTGGGAGTAAGACATTGACTCCTCTTTCCCTTGCCTGAAGCAAGGAGTAAATTACAATCAGTTCTCTGTCTCAATTTTTTTTTTTAAAGTCTAGATACCGTGAGAAGCAGAACAATCCTGACTATGGAATTAATGGAATCTAAACACATCCACAAGGAGAAATGAATGATGGTGAACTAGATGAAGCCCTAACTCCTGGTGTGATCTTTCCAACAGAATTTATTTTTTCATATTTGTATCCCCAGTTCTTGGTGCAGTGCCTGGCACATAGTTGGAGCCTAAAATATGCTTATGGAGTGACTGACCATCACTAATGTTACCTTCCCCTTCTTCTGCCCACTAGTGTCTAAAGAATATTCTACTGGAGACTCTGGGCACTGATCCTTCCAATAACTGAGTTCTGGTTATGTTCTCTCCCTGGTTATTAAGATCTGTTGGTATCCCATACCCTGAATACCTCTTATCTTACTCCTGATTCCCATATCTCAGGTGTCTCATGTTTAGTTTTATACCATTCTTTGTATAAGCAAAATATGTCAAAAAAGGGGGGGGGGGGCATCTCTTTATCCACTGGTTCTTTGTGAGTCTATAAATCCCATTCTTCCTGAATAGAAAACAAAAATCTATTTAAGAGAGGCGGGAGTGGTGGATGGAGACATTAGCCAATCTCAGAGTAAGGAAGAACCAAGATTAAACCTACCTCAGACAGTAATTTGCTGTGCAATCCTGAGAAGTCACTTAACATTTCAGTCCAATGGCAGTTTCCCAAACTGCATTGGTGAAGGAAATTTCCTCACTGGGAGTTTTCTATGCTAATGATATCATAGATCTGACTCCCCCCCATTTTTTTAAAATCCCAGATAATGAAAGATATTTAATGTTTAGATGATGAAGATTGTTTTGAGGCATCAATTGGTCTCTCTCCTTCCCAAACCATTCTTCTGCTCACTTGATATTTATTCCTAAAGTACAGGTCTGACAAATCACTTCCCTGCTCAGTAAGCTCCACTGGCTCCCTACTGACTCGAGGATGAAATATCTGTTTGGTATTTAAAGCCCTTCACAATTTGATTCTAACCTATCTTTCTAGATTGATTTCAAATGACTCTGCCTTGCACCTCTAAGATGTGCCTCTGTGCAGGTTCTCCTCAGTGCCTGTAATGTACTTCCTCCTCTCTTCTGCTTCTTAGAATCTCTTGTTTCCTTCAAGGCTCATCTCTGGCCCTTCCTCTATCTATTCTTTATCTCTGCTCCCAGTTGCTAATGCCCCCCATGCCCCCAGGACTTTATATTTTCCTTCCTTCCTTCCTTCCTATTTTCCTTCCTTCCTTCCCTCCTTTCTTCCCTCCTTCCTTCCTTCCTTCCTACCTTCCTTTCTTCCTTCCCTCCTTTCTTCCTTCCTTCCTTCTTCTAGCCTGGGTTAATTCGTATCTCCTTAGGCAACTTGTTGGTCCTCTTCTCCCAGGAGCTTGTCATACTGGTACTGCACTTAGCATGGACACCTGACCAACTTTAGCAGTACTTCAGCTCAGAATTCTGGAACTCCATGATCCACTAGCTTCAGCTGCCAAGGTTTCAGGGATTATAGGCAGGTACCACCACATCTAGCTTTTATTTGCTTTCTATGTAGTTTCTATTTACTTCTACATATGCATGTTGTTTTCTTCCAATAGAACATAAGCTCCTTGTGGGCAATGATTAAATTGCTTTCATCTTTTAAAAATTTTTTATTTATTTTATTTTCAATTTCTGGAATAAAACAAGCATTTCCGTAACACAGCACAATAAAAAAAAAAAGGATTTCCCATGAAACTGCAAATCTATTATGTGTAACTTACTATTCCTTTTAAATATCTAATAATCATATACATTTTTTTTCTTTTTTTCTCCTCCTCCCCCCCAGGCCTAGAAATTGCTACCATCAAATACAAATGTGTGTATGTATATATGTGTATGTATATGTATATTCTATATGTACTTCTGTACATCAGTTATTTCTCTGGATGCAGATAACATCTTCCTTCATATATCCTTTGCAGTCAATTTGTAATCCCAGTACATAGCACAGACACTGTCACATAGTAGGTACTTGACACCTATATGTTTAAGGAAAATAGTATCAAAGGAGTCTCTTCTATAAAGGAGAAGAGTAGAGAACAGGTAAGATAGCGATTGTTTCATTGCAAAACTGACATTCTGGTGATTTGATTTATTTTAATGTGATATTCTGACCCTCCAGGAAGGCAAACTTATCTTCTTTTTGAAGGATATACATCTATGATCGTAATTGTACCGTTGAGATAAAGAATCTATGGAAATTCTGTTCCTGAAACTTCTTGATAAACCTTAGCAAAGGATGTACAGAACACCCACGAAGCCCAAGGAACTTTGGACAGAGAACAGAGAACATGGCAATAACTGGCTAACAGGTATAGTAAATATCCATCAGATTTTTTTTTCTGAGTATGGTTTTTAAGTTTATCAACAATGGAAAGGTTAAGTGGAATTCTCTCAGAGAGCCATTCCCTTTCAGAGTGGGTTTTCATTTTTACACAGTCCCTAAGAAAAGTGAGGCTGGGGCATAGAAGATCACAAAGAGGAGTTGCAGTGGCCCAAGGCTCCTAAGAACTCTGCCTGGAAACATGAATATTGACCTAATAGTTTACCTTATCCTGCACAGATTATAAAGCTTACAAGGATTTGGCAGGGCTACCATTTCTGTCTTTGGGCCTCTGTTTGAGCCTACACCTCCTGAGGCCTAGAGAGCCTGAGGCAGTAGGGTCTGGGGATTAAGATGGGAGAAGCATTAGACGTCTTGATTGCAAAACCCCTTTATAGGTGGCAATGAAAATTCCAAGTGATTTTGCCTATTGCTCTGGGCTTAGCAAAATCTTTCGGGTTACATTGTTTATTCAGAAGCTTTGTATTATTAATGGAGCTTTGAGTCACTTACAGCTAACTTGCCCAGATGTGTTATGTGTGTTGTAGAATTCTGAAACTGTTATTGTAACTTCTGACCTCTTTATTTTCAGCAGTATCATCCAGCTCAGCTGTAAATTTTTTTTAATTTTTTTAATTTTATTTTAGTTTGCATCATTCATTTCCACAAGATTTTGAGTTACATATTTTCTCCCCCTCTTTCCCCCACCCACCACCCCAAAACAGCCATCCCAGTGTGTCCCCCCTCCCCCAGTCTATTCTCTCCTATGTCACTTTTCGGTAGGGCAGGATGGATCTCCCAACCACAGTGCCTGTGTATCTCAAGT
>CM053588.1:146056886-146091881 GCA_028646515.1 Pseudochirops corinnae
GGAATCTGTCACTCTCCGTCTCACAATGGGCTCCGTCACTTTTAAATCCGCTCAAATTGACTTTTTAGTTCCCAAGGACGAAATTCTTTTGGAGCTTGTTCAGGTTACTGCTTACTCTCCGCCATCTTAGCTCCGCCCCCGATCATTTTGGATTCTTTCAAAAAACTTTTAAGTATAAGGCACTGCGCTACCTGTTGAAGACAATGTGAAAAAGAGTGTCTGCTTTCAAAATGCTTACAATTTAGGGCAGCTAGATGGCGCAGTGGATAAAGCACCATCCCTTAAGTCAGAGGACCTAAGTTCAAATCTGGCCTTTGACCAGACACTTGATACGAGCTGCCTGACCCTGAGCAAGTCATTTAACTCCAACTGCCTCAACAAAAAAACAAAATAAAACAAAAAATGCTTACAGTGTAGTAGGCAGGATGGCATGGCAGAAAACATTAGGAGATCTAGGTTCAAATCCTGCTTCAGACTCTTACTAATTGTACAAATATAAGGCAAACCCCAATAAAATAGGGACAATAATGCCCAAGCTACCCACACAGGATTGTTGAGAGGAAGGAATTGTGTAAACCTTAAAGGATTGAGGAAATGTAAATTATTACACTTGGCTGAATTTTTACAATAGTCCCTTAATATAAGGTCTTCTCACCTACATTTTCTCCCTACTTCAATCTTTTACACTGTTGCTAGAAGAATTTTTCTTATGTATAAATCTAGTTATGTCACTCCTGTTTAAAAAAAAAATTCAGTGACTATTGCCTGCTAAGTAAAATTCAAACTCCTTTGCCTTGCATTCAAAGCCTTCTTCAGTCTAACACCACTCTACCTTTCTAGTCTTATTTTATATTACTCCCTTACCACAATTATGACTCTCTAACATTATCAAATCAAACATTGCTTTTTTTCCCTTTTTTCTGTCCTTTTGTCCCAATATTACTTTCCATTTCTAAAGTATCCTCCCTCTCCCTTTTTGCCTGCTGAATTTCTATCCTTAAAAGTAAAGTTCAGGGGTGGCTAGGTGGCACAGTGAACAGAGCACTGGCCTTGGAGTCAGGAGGACCTGAGTTCAAATTTGACTTCAGACACTTAACACTTAGTCATGTGACCTTGGGCAAGTCACTTAACTCCAATTGCCTTGCCTTCCCCACTCCAAAAAGAAAAAAGAAAAAAAAAAGTAAAGTTCAAATGTTACATTCTCCATGAGGGCTTTTTTGTTCCATACTCATCCTCCACGCAGTAAGTAGACCTTTCCCCTCAGAACTCATTTAGAACTTTATTTTGTAGCTTGCTAATGCACTTAGAGTTCAGACCTCCTTGCCTGAAAATGAGGACCTCTAAAAGCTATATTCTTGTTCAAGATATGTATGACATGCATTAGCATTTTCCAAATTTAATGTGCACCAATGTTTTCCTTTTCTTGGACCAACCCAGAGAACATGTTAACTTTATCAGCCATTTGAGAATAGCTAGGCAAAATAAACAAACAAACAAATAAATAAAAGTAAAATTTAAGGGAAAAATTATTTATACACACAGAATCATATTCCCCCATGGGTTGCTGCACTAGCAATAGAAAAAGCAACACATACAGTCTAGAATGGGGTCTAGATAAATCAGGCTTTTAGATCTTTGTCCCAGCTGGAACATCTATCTGCCTCTAAATCTACTAATTGCTACTACTTTGCAGAGCTGCTGCTGTCATCTGCTGG
Organism: Pseudochirops corinnae; assembly: GCA_028646515.1. Taxonomy (NCBI): domain Eukaryota; kingdom Metazoa; phylum Chordata; class Mammalia; order Diprotodontia; family Pseudocheiridae; genus Pseudochirops; species Pseudochirops corinnae. The sequence continues at coordinate 146,058,602 of CM053588.1, forward strand.
GCTGTTTTTCCCACTGATCAGCATTGATGGCATCATTATCATCTACTAAACTGCTTTCTCAATTACACTGCCCTCCTCTGGATCTTTGCAGAGGTTCCACTCCCATATGCTATTTCTCTATTGAATCACTATTCCCATATGATTAGTCCTGAACTGTAGCTGTTAAGAATCTTCTTCCCATAAGGAAGATATAATAGCTCTTTTTGTAAGCATAACCAAGGATGTGCTAGTAAATGCTTAACAGCCAAGCTCTTATTTCCCTTCTGGAAAAAAAAAAAGTACATACTAAACTTTTTAAGTTTAATATATAATATTAACACTTTTTGTCTAGACAATCAACAAAACAGTAAATCAAGCCCTGATTTGTAATTGATTTCTCAGCTATAAATGTTCACACTGGAAATTCAACAATTGATGTAAACCGTGGCCCAAGTCATAAGAAACCTGCAATATAAGGTCAGAAATATAAATCCAGGATGTAATAGAATAAGCAGTGGATTTGAATTTAGAAAGCTTATGTTCGAATGTGAGCTCTGACATTTACCATATGTGATCATGGTAAGTCACTTAGCTGCTCTGATTCTGTTAGTATCCTTTTGTGAGGAAACTCCCCAGCTTCACCCGGCCAGTAAAGCAAAAGCCCCATAGGTCAAAACTGTCTTTTAAAATTCTCTTTGTTTTCTTCAGCAACAACTCTCTTATTTCAGTCTAAAATTTGTATTAAAGGTAGGTAAATTCATTTAAATGCCCAATAGTGTTCCATATAAGCAAGTACAAAGACTACGCAAGGTTGGCTTAGGAAGGCTTTTAGATGGAACTGGTGACCTCAGCCCTACTTTCTTCAACTTACTCAAATCATTCCTCTCCCTAACCACTTATATAATATTGTGTATTGTAGTTATCTGTTGTAATGTTAATGGGATATAAGATCTTCCCCATGCATTCATAGGTTTCACTGGGAACCCATTAAGGGAAGCTTGCTTAGGGGAGGCTTGCTTGTAGGAAGGCTTTCACATATTTTGCTAATTTCTAATTAGGCACTGAGTCAGGAGGGCTGTGATACTTTCCGGCTCTGAGAAGTGTATATATACTCTAGAGGTGGTATTTCACTCTGGGGTCTCACTTATGAAAAGGATCTTGTGATTACCTGGTCGAGATTCTGAGTGGCCATATGTTCAGAGCTCCCTGACTGCTCAGATGTAAAGACTCACTCGATCCAGGAATGTATGTAAAGTGTATAGTTGATTTAGGCAGTCAGAACCCTGTCTGTTGGTCTTTATTTCTCTGTTTGTATTTTCTCTGTTTGTAGTTTCTCTGAAGTTCAGAGTACTGACTTTTCCCCTGCACTAGTGAATGTAATTAAGAAAGATTGTTGACCCCTTAAACAGTTATCTTTCCTAGTAAAACAGATCTAAGAACCTGTGCTAGCAGCTATCCTGGGTATGCCTGTTTGGTTGCTGCTACATCTGTTTGTGTCAGTTCGCTACTAAGCTATAAGATTCATAAAGATGGGAATCCTTTCTTGTATAAACTTCACATTCACTTCCTCTAACTCCCAGCACAGTGCTCTTCATAGAGCAAGTGCTTAATAATTTGTATGTTGAATAAATGAAAGAATTTAAAACATAAGGAATAGTATGAACAGAGGTTCACAGAGGGAAAAGCATGGATATTTTCAGGAGATGGTGAGTAAACCAGTTTGACTAAAGTGTAGGCTACCTGAGAAAAAGGAAGATGAAATAAGACTGGAAATGAAAGTTGGGGTTAGATTTTGGTAGCCATTGAATTACATGGTAAGAATTTGGGACTTTAGTAAGTAATAAATAAACACTGAAATTTCTTGAACTGTGAGTTACATGATTGATATGAATAGAACTGTGTATTAGGAAGATTAGAATTAATCTGATAGCCATATAGATATCCCTACACCATTCCACCTCTCTTCTCCTGGTACCTTCATTTTGGCTGTGGCTACCAAGGTTCCTATGTCTATACCCTCCCTTGGCCTGCCCACTCTGGGTAACATCCCAGACTATAGACATTTCCCAACCCTTTCACCCTCAGCAAAATTGAACTGTTCTATAACATTCTTAATAAGAACATAAAGACATTCTTGCTCTCTGTTTTCCAAAGTATAATTAACTGCTCTGAGTAATGAACCCCCAGTTAGACCACAATTACTTAATGGGTTCCCTCCAATGGATATACACTGCCTTAACCCAGAAGAGAAACTCTACTGAATGGAATTTCAAGCCTTATACAGCATTACCAATTGACATAATTTAGAGTGCAGTAGCTTTTTAGTGTTACTTAATCACATTTATATAGCATTATATGATTTACAAAGTGCTTTTCTCACAACAACCATGTAAGTTTAATAGTATAAGAATTGTTTTCATTTTACAGATGAAGAACTGAGGTTTAAAGAAGGGTCTCAACTCAGGGTACACCACTCAAAAACAAGTCCACTAATTAATAAGCCAACATCATTTCCACTCAACAATAGAGACCACCCTTTTGGAAAGGCAGTCCTTCTGGTTATATTGAGTGTTCTTTTCTTGCCTGTTTTTTTTTTTTTTGCCTTTTTTTTTTTTGGAGAGGGAAAGGTAGGGCAATTGGAGTTAAGTGACTTGCCCAAGGTCACATGGCTAGTTTTTTTTGTGTGTTAAGTGTCTGAGGTCAGATTTGAACTCAGGTCCTCCTGACTCCAGGGCCAGTGCTCTATTCATTGTGTCACCTACCTGCCTCAGAGAATGTTCTTTTTCCATGACAATAAGGTTATACTGGAGCCAGCTCTAACCTCTTGAGTTGGTTGTTCAAATTTCAGTATAAATATTTATACCTCAGAAATCCACAGTATAAGGGCTTGATTTACTGTAAGACTGTCCAGATTTAAGAAAGTGTTGATAATGAAGGTTAAACTAAAAAGTTTGTGTGTGTATATAAATTTTCCCCACAGCAATCCTGGTTGTTAAACATTTACCAGCTTACCTCATATATTGCTCTATAAACATTATTTGAGTTTAGAAGTAAAGTAGAAAGTCATGGAACTAAATCATCATCAGACTGGAAATCTTTGATGATGATGATGATGATGATAGGCATTTCTATAATGCTTTAAGGTTTGTAAATCTTTTATATCCATTATCTCATTTGAGCCTCACAATACCCCAGTGTAGCAACATACCAAAGTGAATATAGTTCTGTTCTTAGAGTAGGAGACCTGGGTTTGAATATTATTTCTCTTAACTTCTCCAAGATTGACAGTCATGATTCGTAAAGTGGGAATTATAGTTGTAGGGTTATGGGTAGGAAAGTGCTTTGTAAACATTTAAATTCTATGCACATGTGAGTTATTTCAGTTATTCCAATGAAAAAGTGAAGAGATACATGTAGAGAAGCCAAGCTGGCAGCTGTAAGCTGATTGAGAAGAATGAGAAGGGCCAAGACAACAAATAAGAAATGTAAGATTCTAGATGTTCAGGAGAATGGGGACATAGGAGGCAGCAGGAGACTTTTCATATTACCAGGGCTATCATCCTATCCATAGTGCACTTCAAGATTTAAACTTTAAAGTTTGCAAAGTACTTTTCTCATGAGGTATGTTTGCAGTATGTGTATTATTTTCATTTTATGGTTGACAAAATTGAAGCTGTGAAAAGTCAAATGATCTGTCCATGATCATAATCTAGTCAATATCTGAAGTAGTATTTGAATCCAGGCTTCTGACTTCCAAGTCCTGAGCTCTTCCCATGGAATTGCATTGTCCTCTCCAACACTATGAAAATAGGGATAGAGATAGGCAAGATTTCAACTATTGTGGCCTCCTTCATATCCTATAAGGAGCTAGTAATTCTCTCCCAGGGTAGAGTACCAGGTCTGGAGTCAGGAAGACCTAAGTTCAAATTTGGCCTCAGACATTTACTACTTGTGTAACCCTGGGCAAATCACTTAACCCTATTTGCCTTAGTTTCCTCATCTGTCAAAGGAGTTAGAGAAGGAAATGACAAACTCTTCTAGTATCTTTGTCAAGAAAACTCCAAATGGGGTCACAGAGTCAGACACAACTAAAAATGACTGAAGAACAAAAATTCTTTCTCAAGAGAAACATATCCAGATATCAGTAATGATATTAGTGACATAATGACAAAAAGAAACCTGGGAAATTTGAAAGGTAATTATGACAAAGTGGGCTATAAGGTAGCATCTTGTAGTCAAGAAGATTGGATTCATTCTCCCTTGGAGCATGAAGAGGGGTTGGAAGCTCCTGAGGGGGATGGAGCTACTACCTGAATATTCTCATCCTCCCCAGGGAGGGGCAAGCAATTTTAGCATCTGCACTCACCTCCAGGAATTTGATTTGTCCCTCAGTGGTAGGTGAGGGAATAACAAGCTAGGTTTCTCTGTGCTTTTCAAAGCTGCCACATGCTTCAAGGGGCAGACTCATGTAGAATTCATTTCTCTCCAGGATCTGGACATCCATCATGCTAGTCAGGTTCTCTGACTACCTTTCTTCCACCTCCAGAAGCACCATATATTGGAGAAAATTCTAGAAGCATAAAGAAAATGAGCTAAGTAGGACGTGTGTGTGTTTCTGATTGAGAAAAAAAATACATTGATAAATACAGATGAACTCTCAATTAATTGTGTGAGAATGATATACTTGATAGATGTATATGGCTAATTTCTGATCCCAGACTCATTCATTCATCAGCTCTTCTCCTTCACTTCTCCCTAGCTCTCAATACATTTCAAATCACCACTCCTTTCTTCAAGTTATAGGGATCCTAAATGTCTCAAGCGACTACTAATACTGGTTGCAATTTACTAAATGGTATGGGAAGGTGCATCCAGTGTTTGAATCATTTTACCGTTAAAAGATTTGCAATCAGAAGACTGGAGGGTGAATCTTTTCACTGCCAACATGTAACCTTGGGCAAATCACATTAATTCTCCTGGCCTCATTTTCCTCCTCTGTAAAATGAGAGGGTTGAACTCCATAAAGAGATCAGTCTCCCTGATGTCCTTTCCAGCATTAATATTCTGTGATCTTATGAGTAGTGGGGGTGAGGTAGGATGGGGGAGGGAGATCAAGCTCAAAAGCTTGGTTTAGTTTCTATAGGTAACAGTGCCCAAGGCTATCCTACTCTATAATTCCTGACCTATAATACTATATTCCTTCTTATCTTCTCTTCTTGATCTGTTTCTTCCCACCTGGATCTTTGTTGTTTGCTTTCTTCCCCATAATGCACTTAAGAATCCTTCTCTCTCCATATGTGGGCCACTTAACTTATGACTACTACACAGACAAACCTTTTGCCTCTGCCTTAAAGCCCTGAATACATAGGGAGACTGAATGGAAGTCCTGTGGAGGACAGTCAAATTCTCCATTTTTCTTCCACTTTAATGTTAGCAAATTTAAGCCCAAATTTTCCTACCTGTAACTTATACCTATTGGTCTTATTTCTATCCTTTGGAGCTCTATGAAATAAGTTTAATGTCTTTTCAATATAGCAATCCTTCAAATATTTGTTGCCAGCTATCATTTTTCCTCTATGTCTCTTTCTCAGGCCAAACATCCCCAGTTCACAGAGTCATCAGATTTTCAAATTTGGAAGGGGACTCAGCAAATGTCCAGTCCAACCTATACTCAAAAAAGAATCCCCATTACCACAAACCTGGTATGTGTTTATCATTTCAAAGACACTTCATTGGATTACACTTATGGATAGCTCTCATTTTGACAAATTTTTGTTCTTAACAGCAAGAAGAAAATTATTTACTGGCACCTCTCAACTAATGCTCCTGGTTTTGCCTTCTGGGGTCTTCCTCTTCCACCAGGCCACCCTTCAGATGCTTGAAGACTATTATTATGTGTTCTTTCCTTAGGTCTTCTCTTTTCTAGGTTAAACATCTCCAGTTCCTTCATCTATTCATCATGTGGTATAGACCCAAGATCCCTCAAAATCCTAGTTGCCTTCATCTGAATGTTCTCCAGTCTATCAGCCTCCTTCATCCTCGCTGGAAGAAGAATCCAGAAGTGAACATAGTGCTCTAGATGTGGTATGAGCAGAAGTGGTGTACAATAAGACATGCCTCCAGATTTCAGCTCAAGTCATGGTTTTGAGTCACAGAATCCTGGTCATCTTCTACTGAAAAAGCTCTAGTTTTACAATGATTTTTTTTCTTCTTTTTTTTCCCCCTATAAAATGTAGCAATAATAAAGGAGCTAGAACACAAATGAAATGTGTCCCCTTTGTGGGCTAGACTTCAACTGTTATTCATAAGCATAAAGCTCCATCCTGGGTTGACTTTCAGTTTTTCATGACCTGCTATTCATTGGATTACACTCCCAATTCTTAATACTGCTTTAGCATCTAAAGCCTGAAGCTGTCCCCTCTGGTTGCTATTGCATTAATCCATCCCCTTCAAGCTTTTGAAACTTCAAAAGCATCCCGGCCTCATTTCTCTGTCTTTAGCAGCTTTCTCACACAGGAGCAATTCCAGCCTCACAACCTCTTTAGAAAACTCCTGGTCTTTTCTAAATGAGCCAAGTGTTAGCGCTTCCTTCCTTCCTTCTTTCTTTTTTCACATTGACCTATTTTTCTAAAATGCTTTGTTGCCAAAACCCAGGATCAAAGCAAAGACCTTCATATTTTAGTCCAACACTTTCCCAGCTGAACTGGTCCTACTCTGACACCAATTAATTGGCTGTGTGACCCTGAGATGGGGAGACCACTCCCAATCCCAGGCAACTTTTTAAGACTCTAAGTTGTAGGGAAGATATTAGCCTGTAGAGTGAGTTTCCTCACTTGGGAGTTCCCTATAATCAATGAAATCATGAGTCCCATCCCTATCCTTATCCCTATTTTTAAAGTCTTGGGAGTGGGAGTGAGGTGGGCAGTGTGACTCAATAGAAAGAATGTAGGACTTAGAGTCAGGAGCCCGAGTTCGAATCCCACCTTATATATTGACTAGCTAATGATCGTGGACAAGTCATACTTCCTTTACCTATAAAATGAAGACATACGTATATATGTATATATGTAAGGTCACACAGCTTACAAGGTCAGCAAACGTCTGAGGTTAGATTTGAACTCACGGCTTGCTGACTCCAAGCCCAACACTCAATTCACTGTGCCAGGTAATTGCCCCAATTTTCCAGATGAGGAACAAGATTAAGTAACCTGCCCAGGCTTACACAGCTCATAAGTGACTAAGGCAGGGTTCAAAGTTCAAACTCAGGTCTTCCTGACCCCAACTCCAGATCTTTCATTTCTACCATCTAGTTACCTAAGAAGGTGCTTAGTAATTGTTAATTAGTTATAAATTGTTGCTTTTTAGAGAGAGACCCCCACAGTGCCTCCCCCAAAATTCCCAGAGCTGGCTAAATTCAAGTTCCTCATTCTGACTTCCAAGGCCATCTACAATCTAATTCCCAACTTATGATTTCAGCTTTTTCTCCCATTCCTTCCCTACATGCATCCTGTACTCCAGCAAAGCTCCTGGGCTTCCTTTTGTAGCTGATCTTGTCCTGTTTTTTCCTGATTCCTCCTTTTCTCATGCTATTCTCCTCCTGAAATCCTCACTCCTGTCTCATCTCTGGTTGCCCTTCCCACCCCCTCTCAGTCACCTCATGCTTTCCTGCTCCTCCAGGCAGATAAGGTCTTTCCCTCTTCTGAGCACCCACCATACATTTTATTTATTTCATTACACATATTCTATAATGATTATTTGTGCACTTCCTGGAATATAAGCTTCTTAAAGGCAGGGGCTATGTTTTATTCCTCTGTTAATACACTATAAAACTATTTGCAGCATTTTTCACATATTAGGTATTTAATACACATTTGGTTAATCTAATTGATGTGAGCATGAATTACTCCTCTCCATGTACTCTATGCTCCAACTGATCAGAACAAAATATTCTCCGGTCCTTAGCCTCTCACACTCTTTCCTACTTCCATGCTTTGCTTATCTTACTCCCTCTAATGTAATGCCTTCCTACTCTTTTTTACCTACCAAGTTCATACCCTTTCTTTAAAACTCCAGTGAAATGTCAGATGTCTCATGAAGACTCATTCTTTGCTACCCTTTGCCCCCTTGAATCTTATATAGCACTTGATTTAATACTCAGTAGGCAATGCATGTAATAGTGATCTGTGTTTGTGTCCTAATCCATTACTGGATAACATGCAGATGTTCCCAAAGTGGGAGATATTGCCCCCTGGGGGGTGCTGGAAAGATCCAGAGGGGCAATAGTAGCCTTAGGTGCAACTGGAGGGCATTGAATAAAAATAAGGCAATAGTGGAAGCATAAGAAGAGAAGAGAAGAATATTTTGAAAAACCATTCATACATGTTTCATCTGTTGTATAACAGAATTAAAGTCATAGTAATTACATTATTTTCCAAATAAACACATAAAATGCAAGTTATAACTGATCAGTGGTCAGGACCACCATCAGGTCTTAACAAGAAGGTGTTTGCAGGTCAGCATGTTGCACATTGTCAGGAAATCCAACATGCATCAGTGGTAATAAGTGTATGTAATGACTTGTTTACAATATGGTACTATATGGTTACATGATGCAATATTGCATCATCAAACTTTCAATGGAAGGGAAAAATACAAATTTACAATAAATTATTAAATTTAAGATGTCATTTAAAAAAATTTGATGATGCAAATTTAAAAAAACTGTTAAGGGGTTAAAGAAAATAGATTTCTGTGTGGGTGCTGAGGAATGTGTTTTAAAGGTGGCAGTTTGGGAACCTATGGTGTGAGGGGAGGCACCTGCCTAAACTTTACAGGTCTCTCAGTATGTAGGACAGTGTTCTACAAAAAGGAAGATAAATCCAGAGACAAAATGAGGACTACAAATATACTTGAAGAGGTCAGACAGTGGAAGAGAAGAACAGAGGCAGAAGCCACAAAGGGTCCTTGAAGCAATTTCATTGGTTTGAAGGTCTTTCATATAGTGGTGCTCTGTCCTCTTGGGTTCCAGGAATGGTAATGGGAAGTCACATTGCCACTAACATAGGGGTCATTGCAGTGTTAGTTATAAGAGGTCATCAGAATCAAGGGAATTATAATATTCTTCCTGGGAAATCCTGAACCAGTCACTTCTTTTGACATGGACAAGCAAGAGATGAATTAGTTAATAATCTAGGTTACAATAGGGAGTAACCCAAGACTTGCCAAACTTAACAATTAATACTCATTTCTGGCAATTAATGTTCTGGCAACAAATGATACCACCAAAAAGAACCTAGAGTATAGTTCTAAGGAATGTAAAGCATGGGGTGAAAACCTGAAGACCTTAGGGGCATATGATACTTTCCTCATCAATATTGACTAAAAGGAGGAATCTCAGAAGAGAAAGGCAAATGAGGACTTCCCATCAAGGGGCATACAGCTTGTTTTGTTTGGCCATAGGAGGTGGATCAAAGAACAGTTAAAGTTACAGAAAGGTATATTTTAACTGGATAAAAATCAATTAGCCAATAAACATTTATTAAGTACCTACTATGTGCCAGGCACTGTGCTAAGTGCTAGATAAATAAGTCAACCAATAAACATGTATTAATGCCTATTATGTGCCAGGCATTGCATCAAGGCTGGGGTTATAAAAAGAGGTCAAAGACAGTCATTCCCTGCCCACAAAGAGCTTATAATTTAATCGGGGGTGGGAAGAAAAATCTCCTAAGAGTTAGAGCTATGAAATGGGCAGCTTCAGGCAATAGTAGGTTTCCCCTCACCATAAGTCTTCCAGGGGAAGCCAAATGATCACTTTTCAGGGTTAGTGCAGAGAAAATTCTTTTCCAAGTAATGTCTGGCCAAGATCCATCTTTAAGTTCCCTTCCAGCTCTAAAATTCTGTGATCCTACAAATGGTAATAAAATTGAAATTCAAAATGCAGAGAACTATAAACCCAATTAAAGACTCTTCTATTTTTCCCCCCGTGGAGGACTGATGACTATACAAGCTACACAGAAGTTGTGAAATTTCAGTTCTGAATGCTGCAAGTTCAGCTAAACGTTCTTTTCTGGCTGGCCTCCATGTCTAGAATGCTCTCCTTCCCTACCTCTGCCGTTTGACTCACATCCCAGCTAACACCCCAATGTCTAGAGAAAGCCTCCTCTAACCCCTCTAAATGACCTCAAGGTCCCAGGTTCCCAGCCCTGCTCTAGGGCTCTCCTTCTCTTAATTATTTCCTATTTATCCTGCATATAACTGGTCTACATATTTGTTTGTTTGTTGTCTCCCCCATTAGACTGCAAACTTCTTGAGGGCGGGGACTGTTTTTTGTCTCTCTATTGCTAGCACCGTTGTCTGGAACACAGTAGGTTCTTAATGAAGACTTATTGACTGACCGACTGACTGACTGAAGAATTTGACCCCCATGTCACATGGCTATAAGAATTAACTTAACCATTTTTTGTTGCTTTCTGTCAATAGCTGAATCACCCTGTCAAAGCCTCTGAACAATTTACTTACTTTTTTTTTGCATGATTTCAAATTGATACATAGATAGACTAGACCAAGTCACAGCTCCACCGCAGTGCATTAGTGTGCTCATTCATCTTCCCACAGATCTTCCAACATTGACTGGTGCCAATGGTGGGGAAGAAGGGGTGATTTTTCATCCATTGTCAGTATATGAGGTGAAACCCCAGACATGTTTTAATCTGCATCTCTCTAACAACTGGTTATTTGGAGGATATTTTTATATAGCCACTTATAGTTTGCAATTGTTCATTTCAATATTGTTTATATCTCTGAGCACTTGTTTTATTAAGGAATAACTCTTAGTCATTTGTGTCAATTTCATATATATGCATATATATAGGTAGATATATAGCTGATATCAGACCTCTATCAACCATAATTGATGCAAATATATTCCCACTCAGCAGTTTCTCATTCTATTTTCATTGGGTTTTTTCCCCCCATACAAAAAGCTTTTTAATTTTATGTAACCAAAATTGTCGGTTTTGTCTTTCGTGATTATCTCTATCCCTTGTTTAGTGAAGAAATTTCTCTCTAAACATATCTGTGAAAGCTTTCTCCTTTTTTTTCTCTTCTAATTTTTTATTAGGTGACATTTTATATTCAGGTCATGCATGTTTGGAGCTTATTTTGGTATATAGTGTAGGATGTGAGTCTAAACTTAATTTCTGTCATATGACTTTTCTGGTTTTCCCAGCAATCCTTGTCAAGATTCCTTCCTCAAACAATTTACATTCTTAGATTTATCAAACACTGAGGTGTTGTTTTTAATATCTCCAGCTTCATGATTATCTAGTCTGTGACACCAATCTAATTTTATATTTTTTAAATCAAAAGGGATAGCTAGGTGACACAGTGAATAGAGCATCAGTCCTGAAGTCAGGAGGCCCTAAGGTCAAATCCGGCTTCAGACACTTTCTAGCTATGTGGACCTGGGCAAGTCACTTAATCCCAATTGCTTCCAAAAAACAAAATAATAAAATATATCAAGGCAAAACAGTTTTGGATGATTACTGAAATATAATGTGATTAGAAGTCTTCAAACACTCACCCAGGCTCGCAACCTTGGTATCATTCTCAACTCATCATGTTCACTCATTCCACATGTCCAATCTGTTGCCAAGCATTATCATTTCTACCTGTATCCCTTCTTTATGTGCACTTCTCCCAACTCACATAGCTGCCATTCTGAGGCTTGCTTCACTATCTCACTCTTGGAATATTATATTAGTCTTCTAATTGTTTTCTCTACTGCAAGATTCTCCTTACTCCATCCTCCCCTCAGTTATCAAATTGATCTTCTTAAAGCACAGGCCTGACCATGTCACTCCTCTACTTGATAAACTCCAATGGCTCCCAGTTGCCTCCAGGATCAAATGTAAAATCCTCTGTTTGCCTCCTGAAGACTCCTCACAATCTAGCCCATTCCTGTCTTTCCAGTCTTCTTTTCCCTTAGTGTCTTCCATAAAATCTACAATCTAATGAGAACAGATCTAATTGCTATTCCTTGAACTATCTCCTGGTAAGTCTGTCTCCTGACTAGCTGCCTTTTCTTGATCTATGCTCAATGCTGACACTGTTCTCTCCCTCCTCACTTTCACCTCCTGACTTTGGCTCTTTTTCAAATCTCAGCTTGAAATCCTACTTTCATCAAGAAGTCTTTCCTCCTCTTCCTTAATCTTACTGCTTTCCCTCTGAGATTATTTCTTCTATACACAATTTCTTTGTGCATGATTGTTTCCATGTTGTCTAAGTTCCTTGAAATCAGAGACTTGCTTTTCTTTGTGTCTATGGTGCTTGGCCTAATGCCTAGTACACAGTGGGTGCTTAATAAATACTTTTTGACTAAGTGGTCTGTAGTTGTATTTATAAAAGCTTACCACAAAGATACCTCCATAAATTAAAAATAAAATAAATAAAAATGGAAAAAAATCTACCACATTTATTTTTGCAACTCAAAACATAATCTTTCCAGATGGGTTCCTCTCCTCCTTTTTCCCTGCATGGAAATTTCACTGTAGTACTTAAATTCAACATGTCCAAAAGGGAACTCATTATCTTTCCTTCAAAACCTACCGCTTTTCTAAACTTTACTATTAAGGTCAAGAGCATCGCCATCTTTATGGTCACACCAGTGTGCAACCTCAGGGTCATCTTCACCTCCTCACTTTGTCTTGCTTCTCATATTCAATCATTGCCAGATCTTGTCATTTCTAACTAGATGACATCTCTCAGGTATGAGTCTTTCTTTTCACCTAACTAGTCACCACTCTAATTGAGTCCCTCATCACCTCTTCCCTGGACTATTCCCATCACTTTCTGGTTGGTCTTCCTGCCTCAGGTCTCTCACTATTCTCACCTACTTTCCACAGAGCTGCTAACAAAATTTTCCTAAAGAGTAGATATGACTATATCATACACTCCCGCCCCTCAGTAAGCTTCAGTAGCTTTCTCTTATCTCTAAGATCAAATATAAACTCTGACATTTAAGTTTTTTCACCACCTTCCTAGTTTTCTTACCTCTTACATCTTACTCCCTTCCACCCACTCTATAATTCATCTGATCATATTGCCTTACTTGCTATCCCTCACGTGTAACACTCTATCTCCCATCTCTATGGCTTTGCATTGACTGTGCCCCCAGGCCTGGAATGTTCTCCTTCTTCACTGTACTTCTCAGAATCCCTGAATTCCTTCAAGAATCAGCTCAAACACCACTTTCTGCGATAGCTTTCTTTTAGCTGAGAGAGCTATGTGATACAGTAGGTAGAGAACACAAGGTCTGGAGCCAGGAAGACAAGTTCAAATATGACTCAGATGCTTACTAGCTTTGTGACCCTGGACTTAACCTTTAACCTTGGCTTAACCACTTAACTTTTGTTTGCCTCAGTTTCCTCATCTGTAAAATGGGGATAATAATAGCAGCTAACTCCCAGGGTTGTTGCGATGATCAAATCAGATAATAACTGTCAAGCATGTAGCACAATGCCCTAGAACAAAATAAATGTCACATAAATATTAACTACTATTATTATCTACTCTGCATGGCTAAGAAAAGCATCTCATTCCCCTAACCTCAATAATTACAGAGAAATTGAACTTACCAGTTGAATCAGAGGTTAATTTAGAAGTCATAGAAGCCATTGGATGAACAGGAGTGACACACAGGAAATACAATTCAACTGGTTGAGAAAATCCAGAAATATGGGTCTTGTATACAGTAGGAGACCAGTTGAGATACCAAAGTTTGAAGCATCTGATGGTGGGGAAGAGAAAGAGCCAAGTTTCTGAGAAATCCAATCTCTTCATAATCGTTCAGGAAGAGTATGGACATTCCTCTTACACTGGGGCATGCTAGAGCCAGCTCTAACTGGCTCTGGATCATAACTAGGACTGTTTAATTTACCTCAGAAAATAGCAAAAGCTATCAATCAGAACTTGATTTGTTCTTTTGTTAATTGTCTAGACTTAAGAAAATTATGGAGAAAATGTCAATAATGCAAATTAAGTTTAAATATATGGGTATATACATTCCCCCCACCCAGAGAGCCAGTTATTAAATACTTAACAGCACACCGCTGCCCTTTCATGCATAGTCTATATTTATGTATATATTGTCTCCTCATGATAATGTGAGCTCCTTGAGAGTGGAGACTGGTTTTGCCTTGTCTTTGCATGGTGCCTGATATTTAATAAGCACTTAATAAATGCTTATGGATTGTTTTCTATCTCCCCCAATCCCACACCCCATGCATATAGACCCTCTGAATTACTGTAAATTAATTTTGATACTTAAGCAATCCAAAGCAAAGTTAGGAATAAGCTAAGTTGGAGAAAAATATGTTGCAAAATATGGTTCAAGAGTAAGGAATGAAGAAGGCTAGATAGATTAGATAGATAGATAGATCAATAGATAGATCGATAGATAATAGAGAAGTCTCACACACTATATCTCACTAATACTTTTTTTTTTTGAAAACCAAAGAACATACCTGTCCAGAAAGAAGTTTATTCAGTTTTGCTGATATGACACGACTTGCAACTGATACAGATGTCATTCTTATATTATAATGCCTTTGTGCATTCAGACTATTGCCTTGTTAAAATAGAGACCTAAATTAACAGTTAAATTTTTTTTAAAAAATTTAAAAACCAAAGATATAGAGTGCAATTAATAAGTCTGACTTCTTTAAATAAGTTACTGTTGCTGAAAACTAGGAAATGGTTGAAGCAACATTGAGATCAGCTACAATAATTTCATACAGAAATTTATCCAATGTAAATCAATTGCCATAAGAAACAAAACAAAGAACCTGAAAACTGTCTTAGTAAGCAAACATTTGGTTTATTGGCCCAGAAAAAAGAAATAGCAGCTGAGAGCATCAACTGATCTGGAAGTCTTACAAAGAAGAATAGAAGGTTCCCAGCAATATTTCCTTGTAAGATGGCAGAAAGTAGTTAAAAAAAAAAAATTCAAAGATATTTTCCATCTTTTTTTTTCTTTGTCCTCCTTCATATTTCACCCTTCATTGCTTTTTGGGATAACCTTTCTTAGTTGAGTCTCTTGCCAAGCTTTCTTTAAAAAATTTGTATAACAAATTCTTTTATTTTTATTTTTTTGAAGCATTAGACACAGCCCTGGATTCACAGTCCTTGATGTGATTATATAGAAAATAGAAATGGCAAAGAAGCAAACAAATTCCAACTATATACAAAGGTTTGTGCCAGAGCCAACAAAATTTTAAGGATACTGAAAAATTATTCTCAAAGTATCTGAAGAAGGGAAAGATACCAAAGGCATGGGAATATCTCAGGGCTAATTATTATCACCCCCCACAAAGCAACCAAGAGAATTTTAATTACTACTAGCAATCCATATACTTCCTTTCCCATCTATATAAAACTCAAGTTAATCAACCAAACACTACATTAAAATTTCTTCTCCAATAAACTGTCTACCAGCCACATGTCAAAATTATACAAGATTCCTTGAAGTATATAACAGCAGAGATTAACTTTTTTTTTTACAACCCTCTAATTATTAGTAACAAGCACGGCATAAAACAAAGAGGTATTCACTTGAGAAAAGTACTTCCCATTGTCATGAAAGTAGTCTGGGCATAAAGTCAAATCAAGGAGAGATTTCCTATTACTATCTGCTCTTGTTTACAGATAATATTGCACTGAGTGTTGCAGTATCATCTAATCATTGTGGAGCCTCCTAAATGAGATTGACTTATAGTCTAATAGAGTCTAACTATCTATACAAGAAAAACTAAGTGGATGACGAATGTCCATTACAAATCAGTAAGTATTTATTAACCTCCTACTATGTACCAGGTACTACGGTAGTAAGTAAACATAGAAAAAGAAAATTGAAAGGTTCCCTGCCCTCAAGGAGCTGATGTACTGGGAGGAGGGGACTGAAGGGCCAGCATGTAAATATACATAATAAAAAAGTATATGTAAGGTATTTGGGGGCATGAGCAGCCTAGGGGATCAGAAAAGGCTTCAAGCGTGGTGTTTGGGGTGAGTTTTGAAGGCAACAAGGGATTCTAGGAGGTGGAGATAGACTCGGAGGGAAGACAGTGAGAAGGCGCGGAGATGGGAAATGCAGTATCATATGTAAAGAATAGCAAGAAGGCCGGTCTGGCAGATACAAAGAGTGTGGGAAGGGAAGTGATGTATAATAAGACTAGAAAGGTAGGTTGTTCCCAGATTGCAAAAACTTTTAAAAAGTGAAACAGAGGAGTTTATATTTAATCCTGGCGGCAGCAAGGATCCAATATTGGCATTTATTGTGTAGGAGAATAAAATAGTCAGGCTTACACTTTAAGAAAATTGCTTTAGCAGCTATTTGGAAAATAAAACAGAATGGGGTGAGAGCTGAGGGAGGGATACCAATTAAGCAGTTATTGCAATAGTCTGGGTAAGAAGTGATGAAATTGTGCTCTAAGATAACACTGTAAGGGTAGGAAGTGTAGGTAGGTGACTCAGTGCACAGAGTATAGGGCTTGGAGTCAGAAAGACCTGATTCCAAATCCAGCCTCAAACACTTACTAGTTGTGTGACCCTGGGCAAGTCACTTAAACCTATTTGCCTCAGTTTTCTTATCTGTAAAATGAGCTGGAAAGGAAAATGGCAAACCACTCCAGTATCTTTGCCAAGAAAACCCCAAATAGGTTCACCATCGAAACAACTGAACAACAGCAAGGAAGGGCACATTCAAAATGGACAACCTATAGAACTCATCCATCAGTATACACACACACATAACACACAATGCTAGGCACAGAGCAGACACCTAATGAATTATTATGTTATATACATATGTATACATGTATAAATATATGCATGTATATGAATGTATATGACAAAGACACAGCAAATGGACGAGTCGGTCGCAGATTAATAAGGGAAGAGGAGAGAGGGATGGATTATCTTTGTAAATTGCAAAGTTCTTTAATGACCCAATATGAAACAAGGGCCTATCTTTTTATTTATTTTCATCTTGCTGCATATTTTGTTGTTATTTCACCTTCATTTTCAAATATGCCCTTTCCTTCACTCCTTCCCAGAAATCACTTTCATGTAACAAAGAATAAGAGATAAAAAGCAATTCAGCAAAACCAACCAAAATATCAGTTATGTCTATTGGTTTATGCTATTTTCCATACCCTTAGTCCCTCACCTCTGCAGAGAAGGGAGAGAGGTTCGTTTTCTCAGCTCTTCTCCAGAGCCAAGCTTAAGCAGCATACTTACAACGAGCAGTTTCATTCTTTGCTCTTTTCGTTCGCTGTTTATACTGTCTTCTTCATTCTCTATATGTCACCCCATCTCATTTCTTATACATCTTCACACGCTTCTCTGGATTTTTTATATTTGTGGTCTCTTATAGCCCAGTAATATTCTACTCCATTCATAAGTCACAGTTTGTTTAGACCTTCCCAAAAGAATGGAAGGCTATGGTTCCTGAAGAACTGAAATTGAGGAGTCCCCAAAAGTCAATGGAGAAGTGCCTAATACATGTGAGTGGCCTTTGAGGAATAATGAAGTCGAATCAGCATAAAGGATATAATCAAAGAAAGACATGATCATGAGTAGCATGTTACATTGTATGAGTTGGGCATAATCAATAGTGTATTTGTAATTCCAAAAAAAGCAGGAAAGACCCCCAGTACTCTGAATGAACCCTTTACAGCGAACTTAAGTGAGCGTATGAGGAAGAGTTGAACAGAATGGGCAGGGATGGATGATTTAAGAGCTACATTCCTGAAGGAAGTACTCAGAATGATGAGATCATAGATCTATTTGAGTACCTTACTGAGTAGCTCCCATTACCACCATTACTCATTTCTGACAATCTCTTAACTACTCAAAAGTTTCCCAATCAAGGAAAAGAAAAGAGAAAATTATATCTAGATAACTGGAAACATGTGAGACAGTCTCCCTATCACTTCAAAAACATAAAAAGCACCCCAGAATACATAGATACCCAATTTTCCCCCAATAAGTAAAAGAATATTATAGCTATAAAGCACTATAGGAATGTAAGATATTATTCTTTGCGGTCTTAAGTCCACAGTCCTCTTGTTTATTTTGACTTAGACCAGAGGGGAATATCATGTGTCTGACTGAACCCTATTTGCTGCCTAACAAGGTAGGAGAGAAGCAGTGCTTGGATAAGACATTTGTGGCCCTAGGCAAGTGTTGAAAATTGCACCCTGTGTGTGTTACTCTGCTAGAAGCTTTGAGCCTTCATTCACTGTTAACACTTACAAATGGCTTATCACAAAATAAATACCTCAGAAAATTCCACAGAGAGTGGAATTTTCTGGTTCTAAAAATACGTGCAGTCATAAAAATTAATATTGAAAGTGTCCCTCTCTGCCCTAGGTGGCTGCTTCCTATGCCTGCCCCACTCTCAGTTCTGGAGCAAAATGTCAGAGGACCCAACTTCAGAATTCTGACTCTATTTCTTACTGCCAATGTGATTTTGAGCAAGTCACAATGTTTCTGGGTCTCAGTTTCTTCATCTGGAAAATGACAGGATTAAATAATATTTGGGCAGCTGGGTGATGCAGTAGGTAGAGCACTGGGCCTGGAGTCAGGAAGACTCATCTTACTGAATTCAAGTCTGACCTCAGACACTCCATGGCCTTGTAACCCTGTGCAAGCCACTTAACCCTGTTTGCCTCAGTTTCCTCATCTGTAAAATGAGCCAGAGAAGGAGATGGACGATCATTCTAGAAGCTTTTCTCAGAAAATTCCAAATAGAATCCCGAAGAGTAAGACAACTGAAATGGCTGAACACAAAAAACAATACTAAATTACTTAATTTTACTTTAAAAATACCGAATTACTAAGGTCTAACTGATATTTGAGGTCCCCTCCAGCTTTAACCCCTGTGATCCTATCATCTCTCCTCCTGTGTTTCCTCCCTCCAAACCTAATCTAGTGGCCACCAGCCCAGATCCTAAACGTTATTCCTTCTGTTCAACTCACCTTTCCCCAGCCTTTCCTTCCTCCCAATCCCAACGAACATTTCAGGAACTGTTCAGTTCTGAAGGTCAGTTCTGAAGCCTAGAGACTGCCTGAGAGTTTATCACTGTTCACTCAGCTTCGTGCTCTATCTTATCGCAATCTGTTTTGGATCCTTGAGGTCAAGGAAAGTGATTACCACATTATGCTCTTCATGTTTGGAGTTGGTTGAGGAGGGTTCAGAGGGAGAGTTCAGAAGAGAAAGGATGGATACTTCTTGTGGCATCGAAAAAGCTGGAAAGAGAGTGGGTGCCCATTGACTGGGGAGTGGCCGATGCCTTGTGATATATGAAGAAAAGTGAAATGCTTGCCGCACCACAAGACACCATGAACAAAGAACGGGGACAAATGTGGGAAGATTTGTGTGAATAAATGCATGAGGAAATAAGAGGGACTAAGGGAGCCTTATACATGACTCCAGTAATTTAAACAAAAAAGAAGGCAGAGGGATTTTAATGGACACTCTTGGGTAGAGAACAGTTGACAAATTGCATCTCCCTCCTTTGGGTAGAGATGTAGGAGAACCGTGGGTGTGAAATGTTTTGCTGTATTTTTTTTTTATTGGGGTGGGGTGGGTTTGTTCTCATTGGGTGGATGGGGATATAACTAGAAGTGACTGTCAAGTTTGTTTGTTTTTAAAGGCATCAGTAAACCATTTTTTAAAGAGACTTGCTGCTTATTCTTCCTACACCCAGAATGTCACCCCCCCTTCTGACAGCTATTGCCCCCTCCCCAATGCCAGCTTCCCAAGTAGAATAGCCAATCAATTCCTGACTCCAGGGCCAGGAGGAATGAAAATGGTTTTTGCTTTCCTTTGAAGGAACTGAAAAAGGGTGTCTGCCCTCACCAGCATCCAGGGAGTTTTAAAAGCTGTTAATATTCTGCCTTGAAAAATGCAACTCAAGGGGAACAGGACAATGTATAGAGATATGTGCTGGGTAGTGCTAGCTAATTGCTAGTTATCACTATTTGCCCCCAGAAGGAAGAGGCCGGGCTGGTGGAAGGCAAAGTTGGTAAATGCCTCCCTTCCCAGGCACAATGTAAGGGGAGATGGGTGGATGCAGGGGGAGTGGCACGGGAGAAGGACGAAGAAAGCTGCCCATAAGAAGGTGAGGAAGCTTACCGGATGAGAGGGACCAGGAATTCTATGAAAGAAGATCAAAGCATTTAGGCTGAATCAACAGTGTAAAAGAGGCTGACATGGAATGATTTGGATTCTCACTATACCAGGGAGGCGTAAAGAAATGGACCAAGTCCAGTTAAGGTAGATATTTGGACTTGGGCAATAATAATAACTCATATTTATGTATCACTGGAAGCTTTGGGGAGGATATTACATACATTATTCCATTTGATCCTCATAACAATGTCCTTTGAGGTAGATACTATTATCATCTCCACTTTACAGATGAAGAAACTGAGGTAGGAGAAGTTAAACAACAGCTGGTGTCTGAGGCAATAATTTGAACCTGAATCGACCTGACTCCAAGTCCAGCACTCTCTATGGTACCATATTGCTTCAACGACAAGAACTAAGACCAAGTAAAATTGTGACCTGGGTAAAGTTAGTTTTCAACTGACAAACCTCCCTTTCTGGTCTTCCTAAGAGCTAACACAGTGCATAACCAATTGAGGATCTAAAAAGAGCTCGGGATGAATCTAATGAGAAGAAATTCAAAAGGAATAAATATCGTCTTACACTTAGATTCAAAAAACCACCCTCATGAATGTAGGATGGGGGAAGTCATGATTAAACAGTGATTTGGCTGAAGAAGATCTAAGAGTTTTAGTGGACTACAAGCTCAATATCAGTTAGCAATGTTCACGTCATCTTGGTTGCATTATGGATCCAAAGCAATGAATTGCCCAGGATGTCCAAAGCATCAAGCAAAATAAAATAGCAATGAACTCCCAGGTAGGATCTTGGGGCTTCAGGGTTAGGCATTTATCTGTCATAACTGGTCGATTTTTTTTTTTGGAATGTTTTTTTTCCTAAGAACAGTTCCTGAAATGTTCACTGCAGTGGTGAAGGATGGCGAAAACTAAGCTAAACAGAAGGAGCAAGGTCTGGGGTCTGGGTTGGTGGGCACTGGGGTTGGAGTGTGAAGGGATGTACTGCCAATGCGATATTCACAGTGCCTATGGCAGGTATGAATATGCTGGCATAATTATGAATTGAAAAACATAACAGACTCTCCACATGGAAGACAGAACGAAAACATGTATTCAAACACCAGAAAATCAAATCCATCATAGCAACAAAGAAATCTATATACAATAACAATGCAAAGAACATTGTTATCCCCAAGCTTTCCCCCTGCCAGGACCTTCCCATAAACAAACACTCATAGCTCACTGCCTGCTTCCTCTCTCTCCCTCAGCTCTAACTACTCTGACCAATTTCCTCTCAGTTCTCTTTCACCCTTCCTGCTCCACCTTTCCTGTTCCACCTATTCAGCAAGCTCCTCCCATCACAGACTCATGTGATTCAGGCTTCCATGTGACACAAGCAGGTCACATGGGCCTATTAATGGATGTGAAAGATTTTCCCATTAAGCAAAAATACATTAACAATTAAAGGGGGGAAATAAAGGAGGGGTGATAAGATCATAGGGCTGAAAGCTGGAAGAAACTTCAGTCCCATCATTTTATAGAAGAAGAAATTGAGACCTAGAGAGGTTAATCTCCAGTTTATCCGGTTTGTATGTGATTAGTTGCATGTTGTCTCCTTCATTAGAATGTGAACTCCTCGAGAGCAGGGATTGTCTTTTGCCTTTCTTTGTATCTCAGAACTTAGCACAGAGCTTGGCACATCATGGATATGGAATAAATGGTTGTTGTCTGACTAATTGACTTGCTCAAAATCAAACTGGCAGTAAAAAGTGGGCAGGAGGCAATGCAGAGGATGGAGTACCAGTCCTGGAGTCAGATACTTACTAGCCATGTGACACTGGGCTTGCCCAGAGTCACTTAACCGTGATTGTCTCTGAAAAAAAAAAATCAAGCAAAGCTTCCAGGCAAAGCTTCCTTCCTTAGGAAGGAAGACTCAATTTAATACGCTATCCTGGTCTGATGACATCTGGAGTACTGTGTCCAGTTCTCTGGGCCACTATTTAAGAATTCTTAGGTTTGGGGTGGCTAGGTGGCACAGTGAATAGAATATCAGCCCTGGAGTCAGGAGGAACTGAGTTCAAATCCAGCTTCAGACACTTAACACTTTACTAGCTGTGTGACCTTGGGCAAGTCACTTAACCCTAATTGCCCTGCCTTCTCCCCTCCAAAAAGCAAAGAAAAAAAAAGAATTCTTAGGTTGGAAAGTATCTGATAGAAGGCGTCCAGGACAGTGAAAGGCCTTGATTCTATATGATATGAAAATCAGATGAAACAACTGAGAATGATTAACCTAGACATGAGAATGGGGACATGATAATAGATACCTTCAAGTAATTGACATGCTACTATATGAAATAATAACTTACATTTATATAGCACTTTTGTTGTTGTTGAGTCATTTCAATCATATCCAACTCTTTGTGACCCCCTTTGGAGTTTTCTTGGTAAAGATACTAGAGTGGCTTGCCATCTCCTTCTCCAACTCATTTTACAGCTGAGGAAACTGAGGCAAACAGTGAAGTGACTTGCCTAGGGTCTCATAAGTAGTAAGTATCTGAGACTGGATTTGAATTCAGGTCTTCTTGACTCCAGGCCAGATGCTCTATCCATTGCATCACCTAGCTGCCCCATGTAGCTGGAAGAGCATTTGGCAAACATTTTCCATGCATTATTTAGTCTTTACAACAACCCTATGAAGCAAGTGTTACTATTATTCCCCTTTTATAGATGAGGAAACCTAGACTTAAAGAAGAGACTTGCCTATGATCTCGCAGCTAATGAGGCAGGATTTAAGCTCACATTTTCTTAATTCAAAGTCCAACGCTATTAAGTATGCCGTGTTGCCTCTTTTTGGTCCTGAAGAGCATGACCAGAAGCAATGAGAAGTCACAGAAGTCAAGCTAGCCTTGAAGTCAGGAAAAACTTGCTACCAATTAGAGCCGTCTGAGGGCTCCTCCCCACTGGCCTTGGAGAGCAGACACACTGACGGCGCGAACTCTTTCAGCCACGCGTGGGCCTCGAAGATCTCTCGAGTTCTAGCCCAGCTCGGGAATTCTGTGCGTCTGTCTCAGACTGGCACCATGAGGATAAAAGTAGATCACTCCCGTGAGGCACTTCACAACTGTAAAGTGCCATATAAATGTCAGTTATTGCCACTGTTGTTATTTGTGAGAGTTGTCACAGACTGTGGAGTGAAAAAAAGAGGTGGAGAGGCCAGGGAAGCATCTGGGGGCATGTCAAACACACAGGAGGAAGTCACAATAATCACAGTATTCATTATAATCATTAGATAGGACATACAATAATTTAATACTATAATGTCATTATATTGTAAAAATACATTTTATATAATGATATAACTTAACATATGATTGTATAATTATTATTATTATGCTAGCTAACATTTCTATGGTGCTTTAAGGTTGCACAGCCCTTTACAAATATCTCATTTGATCCTCACAAAAACCCTGGGAGGCAGGTGCTGTTACTATTATCCCGATCTTACAAATGAAGGAACTGAGGCAGATGAAATTATGGTAGTTATTGCCCAGGGTCCCTCAGCTCGTATGTGTTACGAGGATCTGAACTCAGATTTTCCAGACTCCAGATCCAGAACTCTAACCTCTGCGCTGTCTACAGCAAAAGAGACTTGGTCCTTCTTCTAGAAAGTCTAAAAGAAAAAAGGAAGACTCTTGGGGAGGAGAGAGTAATGCTAACTAGGGGAATGGTTCAACAAGATTAGATGAGGGAGGTTTACTTCAATTTTGGGTATCAGTTCCTTCTATGGTAAAGAGTGGAGGTAGCTTGTGGGTCAGTGGATAAAGCACTGGGCCTGCAATCAGGAAGACCTGGCTTCAGATCCAGCCTCAGACACTTCCTAACTGTGTGACCCTGGGCAAATCACTTAATCCCAATTGACTCGCAGGAAGAAAAACAAAACAGTGCAGCTGATAGAAAACTGAGGATCTGGGAGGAATTCATTGTTCCATCCTACCACCATTCAGTCAGAGGGGAGAGGAAAATGAGGGTGTTAAGGAGGTGTTGAGTATTAAAGCTGAATTAATCTCTATGATGATGAGATTTCAGGTGATGAGTTTATCCCCAAGGAGCCAGGATATTCATGGAGTCAAGATTGCAAGAACTTATATATAAGAATGAGTTACCATGGGAGAGTTTGGAGACCCTTTTCCAAAAGTTGATAAGATAATCATAGTCTTTGTAAAGAAGTTTAGATGAACTGTTCAATTTCAATGCTTGAACTTCCTCTATTTACCTTGGCGACTGGTCATCTGGCATCTGTTCGACAAGAAGAGAGGGTAATTACCCATCTGGCCGGGCGTCTGCCTGAAAGCAAAGGTATGGACTCTGGAGCCTCAGGATAATTGCTAGCATGAAAATTCTCTGCTGTTTTGGTTCATCTCTTAGAGGATCTTATGGCTATCTGAGGGCTGTCAACAAGCATGTATTAAGTACCCACTACATTCCAAGCCCTGTACTAAACCTGGGAGTACAAAGAAACACACACACACACACACACACACACACACACACACACACACACACACACCAAAGTTCCTGACCCCAAAGAGTTCACAGTCTAATGGAGTAGACAACATGCAAACAACTATGGACAAATAAATATATTTATAAATATTGTGAAAAATGATTCTTCTCAGTAATCATTATTTTGGAAACTCAGAGCTTCCATGTCCCCCCCCTTCTGTCACGCATCAGTAATGTCAGAGGACATTACTGAAAATGAGATTGCACTGAGCCTTTTCCTGGTTAAACCTGGACCTAAACCTGAATGGATTCAATCTGCTCATTCTTGGCTAGAGACAGGTTCTGCAGCCTAGATAGCCCAAGGCTGGGAGGAGTCTGGGATGGTTGGGGATGGTTAGAGTAGGTTATTTCCTCTGTCTGGAAGTAAAATGATGGTGAGGTGATATTAGACCCTGTGGAAAAGGTATATGAACTAGGCACCCCAGCTTCCAAGTCAAGTCAGTTTTGGCACCATTAGGGGGGCCCAGTTCTAGACTATAACTCCCATATAGTGCGTGTTGCCAGCTTGAGAGAAATTAAAATGTGGACGCTCAATCTAATTCATTTGTCTCTTTGTTAGAAGAAACTCTACGAAAGGTTGACAATATATAGGATAAATATAAAATAAAATAAATATACAGGATAAATTGGGGATAAAAAACAGGGAAGGCACTGGAATTAAGAAGCATTAGAAAAAGCTTCTCATAGAAGGTGGAATTTTAGCTATAATTTAAAGGAAGTTAAGGAGATCAGGAGGTAGAAGTGAGGAGGGAGGGAATTCTAGGTATAGGTGATATCCACAGGAGATCACTGTCATTGGATTACTTGTATGTGGAGTAGAGTAAGGTACAAGAGGTTTGGCAAAGTAGATGGAAAAGTAGGAAAGGACCAAATTATAGAGGTCTATGAATGCCAGATGATTTTATATTTGGTCCTAGAGGTAATAGAGAGCCATTGGAGTTTAAAGAAGGGGATGTGGTAGGATGGGGAGGGTACGAATTAGTCAGATCTGCACTTTGTGAGCAAACACAATAAAATTAAGATTGAACAAACTTTCTTGTTTGGATTGGCAGGCTGCATTTATCAAAGTACTTTTTACATAGTGAGTGCTTAATAAATGCTTCATTCATTCAAATATAAGGACCAGGGAACCCAAAAGGCAAGCACTAGGCAAAATTCAAGTAGGAAGTATCCAACTTCCCCCTAGACCACTCCACCCAGTGCACACCTCTCCCCAATCTCTCCATAGCCCATATCACTAAGGACCTCATTTCAAGAAGAAATCTGTTAAGCTTATTTGGAGAGAGGTTACAAGTCCTAGGTGTCTTGGTCTTTAATAGTAGTTACAGGATTTAGAGCAGATGTTTATAAAAGAATTAGACAGGACAGTAATGCATAAAGCAATGGGCCTTCATTGTGGCAGGTTTCACTTGCCAAGGGGCCCCTCAAGCCGCAAAAGAAAATACTCAGGATTAGAAGCAAGGGGGGAGCTGGGAAAGGAGGAAAGATTAGGATAGAGGACAACAAGTGTACCTTTCTCATTTTGCAGGTGAGGACACTGAGTCACAGAAAGTTTCAGTGACTTAACCAGAAGCTTGCAGCTAGCTGCTAAGGTTCTAAGGGCAAGTTTTGAACTCAGTTCTTCCTGAATCCAAGTACACAACCAAAAGGATTATTGAGACCACAGATGGGTTGGTCTGTGGACAAAGAAAGTAGGAGAGAGGGAAAAAAGTCAACAATAGGCCTTTGGGGAAACCCCCCTTGGACTCAGCACTCTCACTTCCACCATCTTCTTACTCCTCCTAATCCCATGAGGGAGGGCTGGCTCACAGTCACTTTCCCACTAGGCATCTGAAGGCCTTGGTTTTTATCAGGAAGAGGAGGGTTCTAGCTCAGATGCATCTAATAGGTTTCTCGTCTCTGATGTCACAGGCATGGAGAAATGAACTATTTTTTAATGCAAGAAGTGGAGCGGAAGCAAGTTAAGTGGGAGAAGGGAAAAAAGCATTTATATAATACCTACTATGTGTCAAGCACTGTGCTAAACACTTTAGAAATAGTCTCTTATTCGCTCCCAGCAACTCTGTGATGTATAGGTACGGTTATTATCCCCAGAGTCACAATGGTGGGGTACAGGCCCTGGGAACCATCCACTCAGAACTTTCCTAGAATTTTCCCACATGGTATCCTCCAGAGGCATTGACCCATCCCAATAATCCTCTCAATTGGCCTTTCAAGGTGGCCTACGCCCAAACCTCCCACCCTGTTATCTCTAACCTAGCCCAAGCCTTCATTGTCTGGATGGCTCCAGGTTATTTCCTTGATTCTATCCTGACCCTTAGTGGCCCAGGTCCCAGCTGTTCACCTGGGGCACCCTGCATTTCTCTGTTAACTCCCAGTCATCCCAGCTGACTGGCCACTCCCATCCAGATCTTCCAGGAAAACCTTTTTCCTATAAAAAGAATTAGTCTTCTCTGCCAAGGGGCAGATTTTTAGAATCTCGCCCACTGTGACCCATGTTCTAATAAACCTTGTGTTTGGCTGAAAGAAGACTTGGGTTAAATAACGCCTGTTGTTTGCTCTTGAATTTTGGGGTCTCAGCACCGCTAAACCTCAACAACACAATTAGTGTCTTAGGTCAAATTTGAACCCATCTTCCTGACTCGAGATCCGGCACTGTTATTTCTTGCACCACTTAGGGGCCTCTGATAGTTGATGGGGGGGAAGGGGGCAGGCATAGTATCCAGGACAGTGGAGATACTTGACTGCAAATGAGCTTTGTGGGCCTCAGAAAACTCTCTAAACCAGGTGTTTGGGATTTTCCCATTAAATAATTAAATTTAATTAATTAAATCTTTAATAATTAATAATAATAAAATGATTAAATCTTTACCCCATCCATTGGTATTTGCATTTAAGTAGAGATAAAAATTCAAAGCTAGAATAACAGTAGAGTTTCAGACATAGAGGAGAAGAAATATTGGAAGACAGCAAAGCCTTTTGAGACACAGAATAGGGGAAAGTTGCTATACTTAGCATCACCTAACATGGACATCTCAACTAAAATAATCATGGATGGCTAATTACCAGCATGTTTCACTTAATATATAACCCATGAATAAAGTACTTCAGTCTTAGAGACAAGACTATTTGTTCACTAGTAATAGCTTGTAATTACTTCCAAGGAAGCCCAATGACCTCGCAAACCCAAACAGGTCTTGTGCCAATGGCCAGCCGGGAAAAACTCCCACTAGCCTTTGCCACCATGCCCTGAGTCTTTGAATCACCTCTTGGGCTGATAGTCACATCCCAAGCTCAGTTGCCTTAACCTTCATCTGGGGTCACCCCAGAGAGTAGAACCCTGGGCTACTGGGGACTTAGATAAAGAAACCACTAGAGGCTTGTGTGCTTTTTATACAAAATCGCCAATATCCATTTCCTCCCTCTTCCAGAGTTCTGCAAAACATAATTAATAACAAAACACGGGGGATTTGGTGGCAAAGACACTTTATGGAAACATTTATTATGCAAATAGCTAAATGAATTGCATACATTTGCATCACATTAAGTATTCTGTAGCAAAGCAGCTCTAATGAAAACTACTATATAATTTGAGTATTTGGGTGGAGAGAGGGAGACAAGGAGGACAAAGAATACAATTAGGGAGGCCAATTTTTGCAGCCCTCTTCTGGGGAACTTAGTAAGTAGGTGGGGCTCCATGATGGCTTTCCTGGGAAGAACTGCACCTGAGGCACTTGGGTGAAATAATGATTTTCAAATATGCTCTGTTTGTCTGACTAGTCCCCTGCTCTTCTTTCTTCTCCAAATGGCACTCGCAGTCTCACCCTGTAGTATGATTTTATTCCCATGTCCTTGAATAGTAAAATGGAAGGGAAATAGTGCAGGTGTGTCAGAAAATGTGTTTGCTGTAACCTAGCTGAGCAACAAAAAGAGAAAAAAAAGAAAGTTTGTTACAACCTCTACAAACTCCAAACCCAATCTTATTACCCTAACATTATTGTTACTGCCCTCCCCTATCTCGATATGAGTGGTTGGCTATAAACTAATATGCATTTTATTTTATTACCTCTTGCCTTCATTAAAACTTCGTATCTTGCAGAACTTTCACCCATATGTGTTATTCTTTAAAAAAAAAAGTTACATATTTCCGTGACTTCCAAGAAGTGTAAAGACTGTTTTGAGAGTATTGCCTATATGACTCAGGAATGGAAGTTCCATAAATGTAAACTCCTAGAAAATGGGGGTTATGTCATTTTTTTGTCTTTGTATCTCTGGGTGGGGTGAAAAACCCCACGTGAAATTTAATCAAGAACATGGAGGTTTCTCAGGACAAGAACAGGAAATTTTTATTCTCTTCCCCAGCTGGAAGAAGGCAGTCGTCTGCATGGCGGATCAGGGAGAGGAGGTGTGTTGCAGAAGAGGAAACAACAATTTATACTAACGCAGTCCAGCCTCCCCCCACCCTTCTCCCATTGGCTGGGAGGTGGGCAGGGAACCAGGCTACTTTTCATGTCCCTGTTTGGCAAAGGCCAGCAAGGATAGAGGTTGAAAACCCCTAAACCCCTAATGCTGATAAGGGTATGTCAAACAAGGGTGTCCAAAGACTCCTGAAAAGGCCTAATGCTGATGTGGTGGCAGTAAAGAAGGGGGAAAGAAGAGGGAAAGGGGGAAGCTGAAACTCCAGCTTGCTCTCACAAGAAAACTTACGAGCCGAGAAGTTTTAACCTTTCCCATTCATCTCCAATGCCTAGCACAGTGCCCAGTAAACAGTAGGGGCCTAATAAATGCTTTATAATTGACATAAATGTTTATATTAATATTATTGTTCATAACAGGCTCCCTGATGAATAATAATAAAGAAGTCTATGTAGTGCCTTGGGAAAAACACTAGTTTTGGAGTCAGAGGACCTGGATTCTACCACTAATTACCAAGGTCATCTTGAGCAAATCACTCAATGCCTAGGGCCTCAGTTTCCTTATATGTAAAATTAAAGGATTGAACTAAAAGACCTCTCAGGCCTCTTTTAGCATGCAAACAATATAGTTGACCCACTAGAGTTGCACTCTCTGCAGTAAAGCTGGAATTCTTGACAATTCAACTAGTTTATCTAGTCCTCTAGGTCCCATACCTTATCTCACCAGGTGATGTTCAGAATCTTCCTAAGGCTATTCAAATGAAAATTTTTTCCGTTCCAGCCCCTAAGTCCCTAAAGAAAAAGGGTAGGGGAGAGAGCCATAGATAAATTAAAGACCCCTAGGCCTCATAGTACAATCCTTCCCCTGGTTTTTTAAGAGCATCTCTGTTTTTCATCTTTGACTCTGCCATTTGTCTTCTTGCTCTCAACTTCCAGAAGTTGTCACTAAAAATTTAGAGTTGGCCAAAGTCAATGATTTTCCAACTCACAGTGATTGGGGCAGGTTTCAGATATGGACAAATGGCAAATGTGGGTATGTAACAGGATAATAATGCCCCTCCGACAGCAAACGAGGAAGCCACTGGCCCTTGTCAGCAAGAGAGACTCTTAAGTCCCTCCTTATCTCTGCACCTTACCCTTTGATTAGCTCCTTACCGTCTAGGGATGATGGAGAACTTCTGAGGCAGATTAAATGCCACCAATTCTCTGAATCAATTCAGTTCAACAAACTTGTATTCAGTATGTGTTATGGTGGAGTCAGGAAGACCATAGTTCAAAAACTGACTCAGCAATTTATTAGCTATGTGACTCTGGTCAAGTCACATTTCTTTGACTCAGCTTCCTTATCTATAAAAAGGGAGATGATAATAGCACTTACCTGGAAGATTGTGAGGATCAAAATGAAGCTATATGAAGATAAAGACAACCTATGACTCAGGCCTTTCCATAAAAAATCTTAAAATCTAATAGGGGAATTGGGATGTGCCAAATCCCTTAAAATATAATGATAATCTAGGTGATAATTAGAGTTTGAGCTTTAGATACTAAACAGTTGAGTCATTTTTCAGTTATGTCCAACTCGTGACCCCATTTAGGGTTTTCTTGGCAGATACTGCAGTGGTTTGCTATTTCCTTCTTCAGCTCATTTTACAGATGAGGAAACTGAGGTAAACAGGGTTAAGTGACTTGCCTAGGGCCACACAGCTAGTAAGTGTCTGAGGCTGGATTTGAATTCAGGTCTTCCTGACTCCAGGCCCAGTGCTCTATCCACTGAGCACCTAGCTTAGATTTATAAAGCACTTTGACCCTTTACCTATTTTAGGTCATTTGACCCTTACAATAGTCCTGTGAGGTAAGCCTATTATGAACAATATCCCCATTTTACCATTAAAGAGAATAATGCAAAACAAAATTAATGACTAGTCCAGGATTACACAGCTAGTAAATACCAGGGGCAGAATTAAACCTAGGTCTTTTTTGACTCTAGGTCCAGCACCCTATCTTTCTTTCTATGTAAGGGATTTTATCAGATGACTGAGAGTTTACCTCATTTCTTTATCAGCAAGCTCAATCCTTAGGGACTCAAGGCATCTCTGATGGCCAACCGGCATTTATTCACTATTAATGAGACCGAGTGATATGAAGAGAAGGCCCCAGGCTGGGTGACAGAGCTGTCCCTTTCTTGCTAGATTCAAATCTGTGATCAGGGATGGCTATATTGAGATTGTTGTTACTGGGTTCAACTACCGAGTAGCCTAGTCCTCTGGATAACAAAGAGACAGCTAAGGGATCGGTGTCATGGATTGTTCTCATAGGATCGTAAATCAAGAACAGGAAAGGATGTTAGTGACCATCTAATCAGCAGCTCCCTAATTTTTCAGATAAGGAAACTGAGACCCAAAAGATAAAAAACATGTTTTGAGGAAAGGGTAACGACTAGAAGGGCTAAACTAAGCACAGATCCCACACTTCCTGTACAAAGAACCAGTTAAACAGATTCTGCCAGTACTAGGCCAGGAACATTACAAAAACCCCCGACATGAGATATGTGCCTATTAAAGTAACAAGGAAAACACCTTGGAGCAGCTGCTCAGTTCTCCCACCCCTTCCCACCTGGGAGCGCTTGGAGTTAGATGCCCAACACTGAGATGCATTGGTGATGTACTAGTAAATGTTTAACCAACAGCTGAGAAGGGTGTGGGGAAATGCACATGACACGCTCTTAAATTTAATCTGCATTTTTAACATTTTCACCCTGACTTTCTTAAATCTAGGCAATCAACTAAACAACAAATCAAGCCCCAATCTGTAGCATTTTCTGATTTCTGAGGTGTAAATGCTCATTCTGAAAAGTGAACAATCCTCAAGAACCCTGCTAGAGCTGTCTCTAGGGCGCTCCTGAACATACGAGCACTTTGCCTGTGCCACACATCTGGTACCAGGATTGCCAGATACTCAAATGAAACTCTGAAAAAGGAAGTGATTCTTCAGTCTTACACAGAAATTCTTTCTTTCCTTTTTTTTTTTCCTTCTCCCTTCTGGTTTCTCTCGCCGCCATTTCCTTCCTCTTTTGTCCTATCTTTTTTTTTTCTTATCACTTCTCTCTATATCTTGCATATATGTAGTTATTAACATGCTATACTTAGAATGTGGGCTTTTTGAAGTAAGGAGCCGTGTCTCTGGTTTTGTTTCTTGTTTGTTTGCTTTAGTGTCTTCCACATTTTGCACAGTGCCTGGCACATAATAGATGCCTAATGTGTGCTTGGGGATTATCTGACTTCTTCTTTCACCTACTTCTCAATTTCCCACCTTCCCGTTGTCCTTTCCCTTCCTCTCTCCTCAATTTCTCAGGAACAGAAGCCCTGAGGTAGCAAAGGGAGAATGGGGGCAAGTGCTGGGGTGACAGAAGGGCTGAGGCAACTAAGTCAGAGACTGGGACTGAGGAAGAAGTGCTCCAGCTGTTGTGGGGAGAAGGGGAGAGACAAAAAGGAGTCTGGCAGCCTCTCTGACACCAGGCAAGCTGTCTGTGGATGAAAAATTGCCTTGCACAGATTGAGGAGGAACACATGGGACAGGGCCTGCCATCTGAGCGTGCTTCTGAAGGATCCTCCATACCTCAAATAAATCTGGAGTCCAAGCTCTTTCAAAGCACAGAAAGAAACTGCAAGAAAATGCTCCTAAATTTTTTCTTCTTCTTTCCCTTCCCCTTACCCTCTTTTTTTTTTCGCACGCCCTCCCCAACCTCTCCTATTCTTTTTTTCTTTCACAAAGAATTTGCTATTATTGAGAAGCACCCAGACCACCAGCAGACAGCATGAAATAGTGGATACAGAGCTGGCCTTGAAGGACCTTAGTTCAAATCTTGATTCTGACAATATGACCTTGGGCAAGTTCACTTCATTTCTCATGCCTTGGAAAATTCTCTATGATTATAAATTGCAGAGAAAGTGCTCATCTGCATTGTTAAAGGGAACTTTCTCATCTAGGAGATCCCTATACCTGTATTAGCAAGCACCCTAGCATACCTAGGGCGGCTACTAGCACAGGTTCTTAGATCTGCTTTTCTAAAGGAAAGCAACTCAAAATGGGTTAACAATCTTACTTTAATCAAACATATGATTTACCTAGTTCAGGGG
>CM053588.1:146098702-146116942 GCA_028646515.1 Pseudochirops corinnae
CCCCTCTCTATCTCCCCCTTGCCTTCTCTCACTCTCTCCCTCTTTCTCTCTCCCTCTCTCCTGCTCATCCCAGGCTAGGTCTGACTGTCAGTTTCTGTGATGACTACAGGAAGTGACAAAGGAGAGGAAAGGGTCCAGAACAGAACATTTAAGCTCTCATCTGTAATCACAAGCTTGGGGACAGGGACTGCATAGTGAGACCTTGAAAAGCAACAAGTTCTTTCAATCAAAGATACAGAACTAGGCAGGTCAATGTCCCAAAGAGAGAGAAGTAAAGAGAGGTGTAGTCTCTCTTCCTGGGAGTCACCCCCAGAGATTTAAGATCATGGTATACACTTGTCCCTTTAAGGCCCTTTTCATAAGAAGTGTAATGAGGAAAGGGGAAGGAAAAAAAGTGTTTTTGTCTAAAGGAAGAGATTTCTATTAATCTCCAAAGTATTATTATTATCTATTAACCTCCAAAGGTCAAGGTTCTGCAGTTGCAAGGGATTTTGTAGAATATCTAGACCAGGGGTTCTCAACCTGTGGTTTATATTCAATTTGTAACAATGAAAATACATCCTGCATATCAGATAGATTCATAACAGTAGCAAAATTACAGTTATGAAGTAGCAATGAAAATAATTTTATGGTTGGGTGTCACCACGACATGAGGAACTGTATTAAAGGGTTGCGTCATTAGAAAGGTTGAGAACCACTGATCTAGACCAACCCCCTTAGTTTACAGTGGAGGAAACTGAGGCCCAGTGATGTTGAATGATTTGTCCAGATAGTATCAGAAGTACTGCATATTCTGCATCCTTCATGCTCGGTGAAAAAGAAGATGTAAACATAAGTTCAGGTTTGAGGAGCTCTATCTCTGAGTTTTTCTATTTTTATTAAATTGATGTTTCTACAACCAACTTCATAGTTAATTGTGAGGGTCAAATGAGGAAATGCATATAAAAGACAGTAAATCATAAAGTGCTAAACAGTAGCTATTATGACTACTCAGCACTTAACTTGTCTCTATCTTTACACAAATCATCCCACCTGAACACCATTTCATCCTACAGCTCCCTCCTCAGAGCTGTTATGATTTGTGCTGTTCTTTTTGGCACTATTTTAATGTAATTGTTTCATACTTTTCAGTCTTATCTCTCCAATATGGGAGCACATAATTATGAATAATGGTTGTGGGGAAGAAGAAGAAGAAGAAGATGATGATGATTAATCCATATTTCTCCAGAGTAGGAATAGCAGCTGCTATTTCTTCAAAAGACAGAAAAGCTGGGAAATTGTAGGCCAAAGCTTGTATTTTCAAACTGATTTATCAGTTTTCCACTTAATGCCTTTCTTCAAGTATGACACATGAATTGCTTTACTCCTCTGAAATAATACTACTGAATGAGGAAATTTATTTATACATTTTTAATGACAGCCGATAAAAATTTAGTGTTGTGTTTGTAATTTGGATGATCTGCATTATGAATATCAGAGACACTTTTTGCTCAGATAAATAGTCAAGGGTAACTTTGCATTGACTCACTATTACATTTCCCATTAACGTCCTTCGAGGAACGAGTTCATAAAAGTCTGTGATCTATTACCCAATACACACGACCATCACCCAGTAGGAACCTTGCTCTTATTTTGATGGTGTTTCTTTAATTTGCCCTGACGGATCATGGGACACATTGTGATTATTTAACTCGAGTTGTTTCGTGTCTCCAGCAAAACAAATTATTATCATTAGCTTGCTATATTTTGTTTCTGGGGTATCTGAGGAATTGTAAAGCATGGCTTGTTCATGGAAGCAGCTCCCGGCTGGTTATCTCTGGCTGAGGCTTTGTGAAGCATTGTGTGGGGGGAACTCTGGGTTCCAACTCCTCCCTTTTTGGAGGCTAGAGAACGGCTGGGAGCATTATCCCCATCTTGACATCATTTGTTCCCTGAGACACAGTGGTTCTGATTGAAGTACACAGAGGCTAGTACTTAGCAGCTTCTTTTCAGCTTGAGGTGCAATCTGTCCACTCCCCCAAAAGGGACAGGGAGGTCTTTTTTGGCAGAAACCTAATGGATAGGACACCAAGTACCTATTTCGGAAATTGCCCTGTTATTAAAGGGAACAATAATTGTGACAGAGAAAGCTTCGCACCACAGTGGAGAGAAAACATTGGATTTGGAGTCAGAGGATCTGGATTTCAATCCTGGCTCTGGTACTTAACTATTTTAGTGCTAAGGGCCCAAGGCATAGTGCATGGAGCACTAGACTTAGATACAGGAAAACCTGGGTTCAAATTCAGCTCTAAGCATGTTTCAACTCTCTGGGCTCCTACTTTCTAGTCTATAAAAAGAGAGGCTTGGGCCAGATCCTTTAAAGTCCCTTCCTGTTCTAGATTTATAATACTACAGTTCTTGAACTCCAAGAGGATTCTGAGGTTTCTAGGGCTCCTGAGAGATTGGTTATAAAATTAATAAAAATAGAAAAATCCAGAGATGCAGCTCTTTAAACCCAAACTTGTGTTGACATGTTCTTCACTGATTATTCTATAGCCTTCTTTTCACACAAATTGCTATCAGGACAGTTCTCCCCAGTCCTATACTAGCGTAACTGATTTTTTTCTCTTTAAATGTAGGAATTTATATTTAGTCTATCCAATTTCAGTTGGCTCATTGTTGGATCAGCTCTCTAGCTAAAACTCCACTATATGTATCACATCTTCTTATCAGAATGTAAGCCCCTTGAAAAGCAGGGACTATCTTGCTTGTTTGTATTTGAACCTCCCCACCTACCCCCACCCCCACCCCCGACCCCCAGGACTTAGCACAGTGCCCAGGGATTATAAAGTATGATGATCAAAAAATTATAAGACATGGTCTTTGGGTAATTTAATCACTTTATTAATAACACTGGCATCTTAATAAAAGGATAGACATTTGGCATTTCTCTCAGACCAATTACCCCTAATGGTGGTGGGTTCACAGTTTATATGCCCTTCAAAGAATAGATGTTCCTGAGCCAATCAACTCTGATTGGTTAACACAATGGGAGGTAGATTATATCAAAATGATGGTCTTGGGATAGGTGACTTAGATCACCCAAATCTTGGTCAACAGAGACATCAATTTCTGTATCACTTGTTAAGACAACAGAGAGAATCAACACTTCCCTGGACTTGTCAGAGCAAACACAATGAGCAAAAATACACCTATTAACCCAAACTTAGAATTTCTTTTACTGTCAAGATCTGGACCTGGGTAAATCTTTAGGAGAGATTTTTCACACTAGTTGATTTCTGGATGAAGAAGTAGAAAAGAGGAAAAACCTTGGTCCTGATTCAACAGTTGGTTATTAAATATAAGAGAGAAACAATTTCTCACGTAAAGACTCAATAAATTTATTAACTAAAAATATTTTTTAGAACTTTATTCTGTCAATGAATATGTAAACTGTCGTTCAGTTTTGAGTCAACTGAAAATTATGGAAACATGCTTTAATCCAAGTCTTCGAGAAGACAAAGGAGCAGGATAGGATATTTAACTTAAAGACCTCCTTCCAAGTTGTGGCATTGTTCAAGCAAAAATATCCAATTTGCTGTATTATCAGCCTCACCTTACATTTCTCCATTTTGTCTGCAAGAATATCATTAAAGATTTTGTCAAGTACCTTACTAAGATCAAGGTATACTGGATGTCTTTTCCCTCTCTACCAGTTTCCTGTCCATTTCTACAAGCCCTATGGTAACATAAGAAAGGATAAAACATTAGAACCATTTGGCTTAGGAGCCATTCTCAAAAAATAATATTCCATCTCTTCCTTTTATCCCTGCAATCCTCTTGTCAATAATTCCAGCCATGAAAACTGCCTGAGCTCTTCATTCAGGGAAGTGAGTACAGCTGTGGAAACATTTCATAGCCCAATAAATAAACTTTGTTTATTTTCCCCTCTCACACTCTCTCCTCACTTCCTCCCCCTTTTACCCCCCTCCAGGGGTTCCATGTCAAACTCTGTTTGACATCTCCAGCATCTTGTCACTGGGGGATTCACTTTGACTGACACTGACAGGAGGGAAAGAGATGCAAAAGAAAAAAATGAAGAAGAGTCTGTGTAGAAATGAGGCTAGGACGTGGCTAACTCATCAGGCAGGCAGTGACTAGAGAAAGAAGTGCCAGAGCTGGGAGCCATGTTTGAAGCAGCTCACCCATTTCGTCATGGAGAGCTTGATGGGAGCTGGTGAGGAACACCACACAGCAACTACCTGGCACAGTCTTTTATTCTGAGAATGTAGTCAGAACCTCAACGGTCAAGGCAGGATGGAATTTTAAAACAAAATGGTGCATTCTATAATGAGAACCTCAGCTTCTTCAGCAAAGGATCTCGGACTTTGGATTAGAGATTTAGAGCTTAGAAGAGTCAAATCCACCCCTCTCTTCCCCTCATTTTACACAATGCTCATGAAAAAATGAAGTGAATGATCCCAAATCACCTCCAGAACAAATGGCAGAACTGAGATTTGAACTCAAGTCCTCTCTAGTGCTTCTTCAACTTAATTAAATGCTGAAGGGATCTTGAGTGGGAAAAGTTTAAAAGCCCTGCTCTAGACCCCCAACTCCAGTACTTTTTCCTCTGCCCTGTTCTTCCTTATTTCAGTTTAGTGACCAGCTCAGGAGTTAGGGGAAGAATTTTTCTCTTTCTGGCTTGGGATAGGAATCAATGGTTCAAAAGGCTAGAGAGAGGCACAGAAAAGACACTGGAAATGGAATAAGGGAACTTAAATTTAAATTCCTCCACTCAGCTCTTAACTACTCATCAGTTAACCTCTTTAGGCTGAGGTTTCCTCACTGCCAAATGAAAGGGCTAAACTACATTACCTCTAAGATTCCTTCTAGGTCTCCACATGTGATTTACTACTTGTGTGACCTTGAGCGAGTCACTATCTCAGTGACTCTGTTTCCTCCTTTGTAAAGTACAAGAGCAAGGGTAGATAATCTCTAAGGCTTCTTCTAGCTCTAATTCTTTTTTTTTTTTTGAAAGGCAATTGGGGTTAAGTGACCTGCCCAAAGTCACACGGCCTAGTAAGTGTGTCAAGTGTCTGAGGCTGGACTTGAACTCAGGTCCTCCTGACTCCAGGGCTGGTGCTCTATTCACTGTACCACCTAGCTACCCCTAGCTCTAATTCTATAATCTAATCAGGCATTCACCATTAGGAACCTGTCTATTCCTATAGTGGTCTTAGCAAGAGTAAGAATAATGGCTAGCATTTATACAATGCTTTAAGATTTTCAAGGCCCTTCATAAATATTATCTCATTTGATCCTAATAACAGCCTGAAAAGCAGGTGCTATCATTATCCCCATTTTACAGATGAGTGAACTGAGGCAGAAAGAGGGTAAGTGACTTGTCCTGTAGCTGAGAAGTACCTGGCTGGATCTGAACTCAGATCTTCCTGACTCTGGCTCCAGTGTTCTCTCTACTGTACCCACCTAACTATATTGATAGTAATAACACTGGAAGTATCAGGGATACAGATTTACAAAACAAGGCCCTCCCACCTTCAAGGAGAGTATGTTCTAATAGGAGATTACATTGTCTAGAGCAGTGGTATCCAGGGAGCGTTTGATCTGGGCCATGGCAGGGGTGTGGAGTGGGGCTGCAAGGCCACTGACCAACGCACTCTTGCCTAGAATGGCAGCTTGATTTGATTATTGCTGTAGGAGCTAGAGGTAGAAGGAGGCAAGGATGGGGAGCAGAAGGGTCTGCATGTTGTATCATGGCATAACATGGCTGGTCTGGGTCTGGCTAGATAGGAAGAACCTGAGCCACAGAGAGGGGGCTGGAGGTGGAATCCAGAACAAGAACCCAGGAAGCATGACATGAAGTTGGCAGAGGAGGTCCTTAGATGGCTTAGAAGGTTCTTTCCAGTTCTAGGTCTGTGCTCCAATTACTTTTGTCTCCTGTGGCCATCTCACCCTGAAACATCCTTCCACTCCTTTAGGTACTTTCTCCTATTGTAGAACAATTCCTTGAACCCTCATTTTTAGGAAGGGTCTAGGACAGCCATTTTTCCACTACAATCCTGGGTCTGCTTGTGATCTTCTGACTCTCCAGACTTTGCCACCAATCATACAAAGTAGGTACCTTCCTCTTCTCCCCTCCTGCTTTTTGGGTCTGTTTTACATGTTTTTTGTTGTTCAGTTGTTTCAGTAGTACATAACTCTCTGTGAGCCTTTTTGATTTTTTTTTTTAGCAAAGATACTAAAGTAGTTTACCATTTCCTTCTCTGGCTCATTTTTCAGGTGAG
Organism: Pseudochirops corinnae; assembly: GCA_028646515.1. Taxonomy (NCBI): domain Eukaryota; kingdom Metazoa; phylum Chordata; class Mammalia; order Diprotodontia; family Pseudocheiridae; genus Pseudochirops; species Pseudochirops corinnae. Next base: position 146,104,987 of record CM053588.1, read on the forward strand.
GAAACTGAGGCAAATAGGGTTAAGTGACTTGCTGAGGGTCACACAGCTAGTGATAGAATCTGGATTTGAACTCATGAGGATGTCTTCCTGATTCCAAGCTCAATGCTCTATCCCCTATGCTACCCAGCAACCCCTGTTTTATATGTTATTTTCCTTCATTAAAATTCAAGCTCTTGAAGGCAATCTCTGCTTTTCTTTTTGCTTGTATCCATACCCCTAGCAATCAGCACAGTGCCTGGCAGATATCAAGAACCTATTAGTTGCTTGTTGATTTGAATTTCTGTGTCTTGGTTTCCTTACATATAAAATGATGGAATTGAACTGGGTGACCTCTAAGAGTCCTACCAGCTCCAACTACTATGATCCTAAAATAACCTTTTTTTGACCCAGTAGCACTGGGTGGCACTCCATTCTTTCTTTCCCCGAAGTAAGAGCTATATTCACTTGCTAAACTGCAGTCCTTATGTTGTTTGGTTTTATTTTACCATTAGGGTTGCTGGTTTCAACCCAGGAAAGTCATATCCCTGGTATCCATCCATATTGGAACCTGGATGCATTTGATTGAGACCCAGTTCCTGTCAAAGGCACTGTGGCATTGCCCCTGGTCATTCCCCATGCACATCCTGATGCTTGCATCAATCTCCTCACTCACGTCAGTTAATGGAATTTGCATGGCCTGCTGGGTTTTCTGCCTCTGGTCAGTTTTTGCACTTATGGTTAAAAAAAATCCAAAGACAAACTCCCCATTCTAAGAAGCCTATTCTTGTTGGGTTCTATACACTTGGTTTTTGCTCCTTCCCATCACCCCTTTGCTTTGCAAACCATAGAATTTAGTTTGAACTCCTAGCTAACATCCTTCTAATAGAAATCAGTGATGTGAAACAGCAGCAGGGTGAACAGTCTGCCTGAGCACCAGATCTTTAGGCTCCTTGGAGTACCGAGTCACCATCAAAACTGTCAGGAGTTTTAGAATTACAGTCTGAGCTCTGATGAGGGGGAGGAGAGGCTTGGATTAATCGGGGGATTAGCATAAACTCTGGAATAAGTGGCTGTAGAAAGCCATCTGTCTTGGGAATGGAGAAGAAAGGGTTCCAGGAAGTTATCAGACACCCAGGTGGGGGAATCATCTTTTCCAAATGAGGGCTAGGGGAAGTGGCACCATGCCAAGTGCCATTAAGGTGGAAACCAAGGGCAAGGGTAACTTAGCACCCGAATGGCTTTTGTCAAGGCCTCTGCATCAATTATAGGGTGACAGCTGAAAACCAGTTTCAGGAAATACAAATGACCCCATTTCAAAGCAAGTGTGTATGCCTGGCCAGCGGTGGCATATGTCCAGAAACAGAATGATACTTTGCTCTTATTCAGCATCTTTCATCTACAGAACTTTCTAACATTGTTAACTCTTTGCTTCTTTTTAAAGAGCTATTCATTCATAGAACTGTGGGTTCCCAGAGGGTGAGGGGATATAGCTTTCCTCTGTTGCAATTCCTTGTTTAGGGTCTGTGGGTGAAATATTGAATTAAAGATTTACCCTGAAGCCACTGGTCAATATTATTAGCCACATTAAATAGCTGGACAATAGGAGATACGGGAAGTGGAATGGCCTACCAAAACCTCCGCTGGACTAGGCATTCATTAGCAAAAGGAAATGGAAGTTGAGGCAAGTTTTTAGATAATTTAGTTCGTAAAAAATCAATATTTATCTCTGTCATTTGGATTGTAGGACCATAGATCTAAAGCTAGATAGGAATTCAGAAGCCATATAATCTAATCTCCTCATTTTACAGATAAGGGAACTGAAGACAAATAAATTGAAGTGACTTGAACAGGTTCATATAGATTGTAAGGTCCTCAGAAACCAAGTTCAGTATTTTCCCCCCCTGTATCATCTCAGCTCTCCATTTCCATTTGTTTGGTCACTGGCAAAGGATTTTTTTTTTTTTAATTGTTTCAGCAAATAAATGTCATTTCCCCTGGTTCCATTTCAACAGCCCAAATATTTGTTTTTAAAGGTCCTGTGGTAGAAACAATGCTTCCTTTGGGGACTGTTAAGACAAAATACTTTCCAAACCTTTCTAATGCTACTAAATGCAATTCAGAATCACAGAAGCTTGGAGTTAGAAAGAACTTCAGGGACCATTCAGTCCAATTCCTTCCTGAAGCATGAATGTGCCATCTACAAAATCACCTGTCCTGTAGTCACCTACACCCTTCTTGACCATCATGTTGGGCAATTTTGTCCATAAAAAAGAGATTTAAAAATGCATCTCCCTCCTTTCTCTTTGGAGGTGAGGAGAGGAATGGTGGAACCATTAGAGCAGAACATCATATATGATGGTGGATTTGGTTCATGGATTGATCTGCTTTGCTGAACTAGGTTTTCCTTTTTTTTCTTTTTTAAAGAAAAACAATTGACATTAAAACAAATGATACCAATTCCTCCACCCCCTTTTAAAGCAGTGTTAAGGAACTCACTACCTTCTGAGACAGTGTAAACAAATTTACTTATGCTGTTGAAATTAAATTGATTCTCCCTATAATGTTAGGCCTCTGATACCTAACAATACAACAAATTCTCTTTGATGTGACCACTCTTCAAATATTAAAGACAGCAAGAATATCTCCTTCCTTGTCCCTAAGTTCCTCTGCTACACACACACACACACCACACACACACACACACACACACACACACACACGGGGTCTTCTCTAGATTAAATATCCTTTAGAGAAGAGATTTTAGAAATATCTTTGCTGATTTCAAATGATACTTTCATCAAATCTTTGAGCTACTAAAGAAAGAGGCACAGGGAAAATATTTTTCTGCACAAAAGGCAGATGTAGTTGACCCAAGCAAAGCTTTTTCCAAACATCTGCTCCTTGAAATGGGAAGGTGGTGAACCAAGAATGCCTATAGCAGAGTTTGGGTAAGACTACACGTTCCATGACTCATAAGGCCAGATGCCTTGGTGTCCGGCTATAATACCCCTGGAGCTATTACTTGCTTAAGAGAAAACAAAACAAAGCAAAACAGACCAGCTTCTTTTTAAATTAAGTTCAATGAATTTGCCTCCTAACAGTCATGTTTCTCAGGATTTCTCATTCACACATCCCCTTTTGTAACAGGTAGCTCTTCTAGTTCAATTGTCCATTTGTCCTGCTTTGTGAAGCAGCCCCATCTTATCTTAAAAAACACATTTTCCTTACAAAACTCAGAGCCCTCAGATGCTTCATTTACATAAGCTTGCCCAGAAATGTGGTAAGTCATCTAAGTGTCTCTTAAAAAGATACATTAGAAGATGGCTGAAATTAGTGAAATAGTTTTGCATTTGATTATAGACATTACCAACAATGTATGAGAAATGTGAACAACTCCATAAATACAGCATTGACCCAAAAGATAGCGTGTTAACAAAAGAATCATGGCTCAGGAGCGTCAGAGCTCTATTGCCAGTATGACACAATCGCGTTTTGGACTTGGGAGTCAATAAGCCTCGGGTTTGAGCTCCTGCCGCTGTTAGTTACTAAGTGTATAATTGCAAACCAGCCATTTATCCTCTGCATCTCAATTTTCTCATCAGTAAAATGGGGATAAGAAGAGCTATACTAACCTAAATCATAAAGCTGTTGTGAGGCTCTAACAAAATAATGTATATAGAGCATTTTACAAACGTTAAAGCCCCACATCATTGTCCTTTGTTATCATTATTGGCTCCTGCCTGAATGGTCCCGGTTGACTGGAAGGTAGAGGACTAGGTGGGGAAGAAAGTGATGAATCAGTCAGGTGAAGTATGATCTTAGACAATAGACCTAGCCCCACTGGAACTAGAGCTGCAGGTGACCTCAGGGGTCATCTAGTCTCTCTCATTTTAGAGGAGAAAGTCAAGGCCAGCAGGAGAGTGACTTGTCTTGAGTCACACAGCTAAGCTTGGACTTAAACTCAGGACTAGGGCACTGAAGACTGTGTAATCATATATTTGGATCTGGGGGATTCCTTCATGAGGAGCCCTCCACTGTGAGTTGTTTTTTCCAGGAAGTAAGGGCATGCCTTAAGATCCATCTGTGTCTCAGGGATGCCTGGATCATTTTGCATTGACCTTGGAATAGGACAGATAGACACCAGGCCTTGTCCTGACAGGTGTGTTCTTCTGTTCCTGGACTTCCTCCACACTTTTTTCCTCCCAGGGCTTTGGGAAGACTTTCCCAACCCTTCTTAATTCTAGGGCCTTCCCTTTCTTAATGATTTCCTATTATGTGTTGTCAACCCCAGATTTCCATCTAAGAAAGACAAACAGAATTAGGTTACATGTGTGTTTATTTCTCTCAAGCAGGCAGCATGCATGTGGAGCTGCAGGCAGAACTGAGCTTACTTTGGAGTTAGTCTGCACAGAGTAGAAAGACCAAAACCACAAAGCTGGATGGGAATGGTCATATCTCAGCCTGATAAGGTACTGCCATTGTTCCTTGGTTTCCATTTCCCTGTGAAAGGATTATTTCACAGAAGTCATGAGATATCCCAGGGTACATGGAACAGGGAAGAGGGTCAGGATGGAAAGTCCTCAGAGTTCTATTGGTGTGGGTGAAGCAGTAGAATGTTTCTTGTAGTTGTAGAATTTGAGTGTGGCTTTAAAGGACTGTCAGGGAAAATAAGGTTTAAAGGCAGAGCCTTCTTCAGAGGGTGGCAAGGGGTCTACCCCATTTTCACATTCCCTCCTTTTTGTCAAAAGAACAACCAAGACGCATCCTACAGACCAAGGAGGAATGATTTTGGACAGCATAGTTTTATTCAAAAGGGCAGTGGAGCATTTATGGGTGAAGATCAGCCCCAGCTGGACCCCAAGAAGAGGAAAGTGAGTTCAGTAAGTATCCCAATGACAGGTATCAGGAGGGATCTGATCAAACCACCCACTCCAGGGGAAAGGGAGATGAACATGTTGTACCAGTGGGTTCCTGTGGCCTGTGTCCTTAATGGGGTGGCATTAGTGCAAATGAACCTGTGCTATCTTTGGGACTTACTAACATAAAAACATCATTCCTCATTGACAAAGACACAGACACCCCCTCAAACTTCAAGAACTACATCCAATGCCTGCCAGTTTTGCAAGACCACCCTGGCCAGAGAGTTGATTTTACCCTTCACATCTCACACCACTCTTGCTATCCAGTCCTTCATGTCAGCCATCTGTTGGAGGGACGTTCCTGGTGTAGTCATCCTTCCCAAGTAAAAGCAAAAAGGCATTGGCTGAAAGGGTGCACAGGGATAGAAAAGAAGGTACTACAGAGGTTGACAGCAGTGAACACAGCAGCATATGGAAGAATAAGGGATAACAGGGTATGGGGATTAGGGACCACAGGTGAATGAGGTAGAACAGTGGCATTAAATGGCACAGAGGTCTTGGATGAGGCACCAACCTCAGTTACCAGGCTTCCTAACAGGAAAAATGGGGGTGTTATAGGAGAAGGTACAGGGGACAATTTATCCCTTTGAAATGTAGCTTTGAAGCTGGAGCCTAGCACCTTCAATGGCAGCACAGGGAAACAGGCATTGGATGAGACATGGGAGAGGGCACAAGAGGTTGACTTGAACCTCTAGGGGGCAGCTGTAGTGATGCCCAATGTCCATGTGGTCCATGGCCCATAACTGGGGCAGCACCTCAGCAAGAGGCCAAGTGCCTTGAACTGAGGCAGGATGGATAGGGCAGCTATAGGAGTGGGGATAGGAAAGCAATGATCTAACTGAGAGCCAGCTGGAGTGAAATTCAGCACAGCAGAGAGGAAGGAGAGGATACAGTGATCAAGGAGGTGACAAGGGGACTCAGCAATGAGAGGCAAGGTCCTGTCTGAGAATGACAGGGAGAAGGGAGGTCTGAAAAGCTCAGAGGGGCTTGTTAGAACCCTCCCCACCCTTTAGCTATCATTACTCCAAGGAATAGAGGTGGGGAATTTGCAAGGATCCAAGATTGGCAGGGTGACCCCTGTATCCACCAAGGCAAAGATGGCTCTGTATTACCATGGACACCTCTCCTAGTTGAGAGAGGGGCAGAGAGGGGCAGATGGGGCCTGGATCCTTCAAACCTTCCTTAGAGCACCCCTAAGATTGTGGGGAAAGACCTTGGTGCCCCTGGTATCCCTTATTCTGCATATCCCTGAGGTGGGTCCTACATTCAGATTTCCAGTGCCCTGGCTTTTTGTAATAGTGACAAGTGCTAGGCTTATGGTCCATTATGGGACCCGGAGTGTGGAGTGGAATTGAGATGGGAGCCGTTAGCCGTTAAGTTGCATGGTGTAAATTTGGTCCTTTTTAGCCTGGAGCTCCCTTTCCACTCTAAGGTCTTCCTCCATCTGGACTGCTAAGATCTGCATGAGCTGGGAGGTGAGTTTGGCTGCAAACTGTGGCTGCTTAGACTGCCCCTCTGGCTGGGTGATTTTGATATTCTACTCTATGACAGGGAAAGTTGGAGGTTATTAACAAAGTAGAAGAGGCCCTGGGTCTGATGCCCTCCTTCTTGATCACAGACTAGGGTGGAGTTGGCATCAAGGCCTCCCCTAAGTGATTGTAAAATGGAAACACAGTCTCATCAGGCCCCTGGATAACATTCTTGATGTTGGAAAAATCTACAGGTAGGGGAAAGGCAGCTGGGATAGCCTCAGCTAGAGCTTTGGCTTTCTGGTAGTACCTTTCCTGACCCTGCTAAACGACCCAGTCTGTCTCTTGCATTTCCTAAAGGGTGGCCAATTTTTTTGAGCTTTATCTTTCCTGACTAAGGCCACTACTAAAAGGGAAATGTCAGGGATTCCCAGGCAGCAAAACTGGAGGTTGACTCTGAACTGGTCAGCAAAACCTTTGGGATCCTGACAGGGGTTGGGGAAGTCCCTTTTGATGGCCTGTAATTCACCCTGTTCCCATGGCTTAAAGTTATACTGAGTGATGGAAACAAATTTGATGGTAGACTTAACATAGCTCTCCTTATCCTCAACTGAAGTGATCTCAGAGCTCTGCTGGTTGACTACCTTAAAAGGATAGATCCTGATGGGATTGGTGGGTTTAAGTTTGGGGATCTGGTCTGTAGCCGGGGTGGGGTCACCCTTTTCAGGACCAGACACCTCAAGGGAAAAGCGGGGAGACACGATGAGCAAGGTAGAGAGGCAAAGGCGGGAGAAGGGCAGGCTAGGGCCATTGGATAAGAGGATAGGGTAGGGTACAGGGGGATAGGTGGTGCCAAAGAGGGTGGAGGTGCTGAGGATAGTGTTGGTAACAAAGTAGTTTCAGGGGCCTTAAGGGAGAAAACCTCTGCTTTACATTCTTGTTCAGCCATTTTGACAAACCATTAGTGGAAACTTTCCCATTCAAGTCTAGCTGTCTTGTTGGCCTTCTGAACTAATATGCTTTTGATGAATATTAATTTAGACCAGATGAAAGAGCCCCAATGAGACCAATATAATTCAGAACTATCTTTGGTCAATTGACACCAGCACCAGCAATATTTATGGTCGTCAGATTGATATTGACTTGACATATAAAAAGTGGCAGTTTTGCTAGGTGGATACCTAACCTTGGATTCTGACTGTCCCATAGCCAAATTACAGGGGATAACCTTACCTTCAGATGAGACCTGTCTGCTTAGAGAGAAAAGTGGACTTCAACTGAACAAGCAGGTGTCCTAGATAGGAGTGTTTTTGGCCCCATCAGGGCCAGAACTTCAGGAAAAGCGGTTCTGTAAGTGCCAAGGCCTATCCGAGTCATGAAACCAAATAAATGTCAACTCCAGAGTTCAGTCTAAGAAAGATAAACAGAATTAGGTTGTATGTGTGCTTTATTTCTCTCAATCTGGAGGCATGCATGCAGAGCTGCAGTTGGAAGTGAGCACACTTTGGGATTAGGCTGCACAGAGTAGAAAGACAAAAACCACTAAGCTGGATGGGAATGGTCATGTCATAGCCCATCAGGTACTATCACTGTTCTTCTGGTTTGGTTTCCATTTCCCTGTGAAGGAGTCCTTTCGTAGAAGTCACGAGATGCCCTAGGATACATGGAACAAGGAAGAGGGTCAGGATGGAAAGTCTCCAGAGTTCTATTGCGGGGGGAGAGGCCATAGAGTCTGGGTCTGACTTTGAAGCACTGTTAGAGAAAATAAGATTTAAAGGGCAGAGCCTTACCCTTCCTCAGAGAGTGGGAAGGGGAGTCCTAGCAGCCCTTGCTTGTCTGACCAGGGGTCTGCCCTGTTTTCACAGTATCTTTAGCTTGTTTGCACATATACCTTTGCTTGTTGTCTCCCCCATCAGATTGTGAGCTCCTCCAGGGTGGGGACTAATTTTTGCTCCTTTTTCTATGCCTGGCACTTATCACAGGGTCTGGCACATAGTAGATGTTGAATTGTTTAATGACAACCTGGGATGAGTCCTTTGAATCATAAAGAGTCCACTGAATAATTCATAGGGAACACAGCTCTAGAACTAGAAGGGCTCTTAGAGGTCATCTACTACAACTTCCTCATTTTACAGATAAGGAAACTGAGGCCCAGAGAAGCCAAGGGACTTGCCCAAGACCACCTAGGTAATCATTAGCAGAGGCAAAATTTGAACGTGTGTCTTCTGACTCCAGGGCAGCAGTTTTTCCACCACACCACACCGCCTCTCTCTATTTCCTTCTAAGCCTGTTGTCTTCCACATTTCCATTATCCTGTGAAGAGCAACACCATTCTCTCTATCACCCAGGTTGATAATCTTGGAATTATTTTCATCTCTTTATTCTTTTTCCGTTCTCCTTTGCCATCAGTTGTCAAATCTTGTTGAGTCTACCTTTACAATATCTTTAACTCACACCCCCTTCTCTCTAGTCATGTGACTGTAACCTTCTCCCCTTTAGTTCAGGACTTCCTCATCTCTCACTTGGATTACTGTAGTAGCCTCTTTCCTAATTGATCTCTCTTTCAGTATCTCCTCTCTTCAATGTATCCTCCAAATAGATGCTAAATTAGTCTTAAAATATTTTGATCATGCAAACCTAATGTTTACTTATTAATATACTATATACAAGTACTACTAAACTAGTAATTACATATATTTGTGTGTGTTTATATACACACATATATATGTATATTTAAAAACCTGCAAGAAATAGAGATTTTAAGAGGAAGAGATAAAAGTGAAACATTTGATCAGAGAGTCAAGAAGGAGCCAGCAGAGTTTATTGAGTAAGCTAGTGGTATGGTCAGATTCAAGCTTTAACAAAGTCACTTTTGCGCTATATGGAGGGTGGGTTGGAGAGGGAGAATTGAGGCAGAGAGAATGATTGAAAGGCTTTTGTAATAGTCTGGGTGGCTAGGTGGCACAATGGATTGAGTTCAGGGTCTGGAGTCATGAAGACTCATCTTCATGAGTTCAAATCTGGCCTCAGACACTTACTAGCTGTGTGACCATCACTTAACCCTTTTTTGTCTCAGTTTCCTCCTCTGTAAAATGAGCTGGAGAAGGAAATGGCAAATCACTCTAGTATCTCTGTCAAGAAAACCCCAAATGGGGTCACAAAGAGTCAGACACGACTAAAAAGTGACTGGACAATAACAATATACAAAATATTGAAACTCAGAGAAAGGGCCCCTCCTACCACCTTAGATGTGCGTTCTCCTTTTACCTCAACTTATTTGCCCATGACTTGGTCCTCCACCCCTCCTGTCCTCCACCTCCCCACCCCAGCCCCATTTAAGAAGGTAAGCACCTTCCAGTTAGGAGGGTGTTTCATTTTTGTTTTAATATCTCCAGACCTGACACCAAATAACTTTTTTTTTTAAGTGGATTCATCTTTTAATTGGCATTAGGAACTCTCAATGAATATGCTTTCTCTACCAGTTCAGACTGGAACCTGCTTTGCAACTTACCCTGACAGAACTGCCTAGGAAATGAGACGTTAAGTGCCTTGACCAAGTTCATACAGGTAGTAGGTGTCAGAAACTAGAATTGAAACCACATTTTGCTGCCATCAATGTCAGATTGCCTTTCTGATACTTAATATGGGTTGAATAAATATTTCTTTAATTAAATTATAATGTTGTTAAATTTCTCATGGGCATTAGAGAGAAGTCACAGTTTCAGGGGAATCTGGTGGTCTGCTATTGACAGTAGGGGCATCCATGCTGTCTAGGGGCACCATCCCAGCTTTCTCCTAAAGTTATTTCTTAGTGAGTCTCTTTTTCCAATTCATTTATTTATTTTTAGTTTTTAACATTCTTTTCCACCAGATTTTGAGTTAAATTTTCTCTCTATCTTTCCCCCACCACCCACCCCAAGATAGTGAACCTATTGAATACCCCTTTTCCAGATCTATTCTCTCTTATATCCTCCCCCAATCCCCCCTAACTTTCTAGTAGGGCAAGATGGATTTCTTTACCCCAATGCCTGTATATCTTATTTCCCATTTGTATGTTAAAAAAAAAACCCAGAAATTTTTTTAACATTTGTTTTTAAAACTTTGATTTCCAGATTCTTTCCCTTCTTTCCTCCTCACCCACCCCCACTGGGAAGACAAGCAATTCAATATAGGTTGTACGTGTATAGTTATACAAACTAACTATACTTCCCTCCATCCTATCCTGCCCCCCAATTATTCTATTTTCTACTTTGACCCTGTTCCTTTTCAAAAGTGTATGCTTCTAACTACCCTCTCCCCCAATCTGCCCTCCCTTCTATCATCCCCATTTTTATCCCCTTCCTCCCTACTTTCCTGCAAGGCAAGATATCCATTTGAGTGTGTATTTTATTCCCTCTTTAAGTCAAATTCAATGAGAGTTAAAATTGACCCATTCCCTTTCAACTACCTTCTCTTCCCCTCCATTGTAACAGTTTTCTCTTGCCTCTTTTATATGAAATAATTTACCCTATTCTATCTCTCCCTTTCTCCTTCTCCTAATATATTCCTCTTACACCTCTTAATTTTATTTTTTAGATATCATCTCTTCATATTCAACTCATCCTGTGCTCTCTATGTATACTTGTACACACATATGCTCCCACTCACATACACCCTCCTATACATACATATACATGTATATATTCCCTTCAATAATCCTCATACTGAGAAAAGTCTGAGTTATAATTTTCATCTTTCCACCATGTAAATAGTTCAACTTTAATAAGTCCCTTATGAATTTTTTCCTATTTACCTTCTCATGCTTTTCTTGCTTCTTGTATTTCAAAGTCAAATTTTCTGTTCAGCTCTGGTTTTTTCATCAAGAATGCTTGAAAGTCCTCTATTTCATTGAATGACCATATTTTTCCCTGAAACATTATACTTAGTTTTGCTGGGTAGGTGATTCTTGGTTTTAATCCTAGCTCCTTTGACCTCCAGAATATCATATTCCAAGCCCTTTGATTCCTTAATGCAGAAGCTACTAGTTCTCATGTTATCCTGATTGTGTTTCCACAATATTCAATTTTTTTCTTCCTGGCTGCTTGTAATATTTTCTCCTTGACTTGTGAACTCTGGAATTTGGCTATAATATTCCTAGGAATTTTCTTTTGAGCATCTTTTTTCAAGAGGTGATCAGTGAATTCTTTCAGTTTCTATTTTGCCCTCTGGTTCTAGAATATCAGGGCAATTTTCTTTGAGAATTTCTTGAAAGATGGCATCTAGACTCTTTTTTTGATCATGGCTTTCAGATAATCCAATAATTTTTAAATTATCTCTCCTGGATTTATTTTGGAGGTCAGTGATTTTTCCAATGAGATTTTCCAATGAAATCACATTTCTTTCTATTTTTTTCATTTGTTTGGATCTGTTTTATAGTATCTTGATTTCTCATAAAGTCATTAGCTTCCATTTGCTCCAATCTAATATTGAAGGAATTATTCTCTTCAGTGAGTTTTTGAAATTTCTTTTTCATCTGGCCAATTTGATTTTTTAAGGCATTCTTCTCCTCATTGGCTTTTTGGGCCTCTTTTGCCATTTGAATTAGTCTAT
>CM053588.1:146126334-146168451 GCA_028646515.1 Pseudochirops corinnae
CATGATAACTTTATTATATATTTTAAAAGAATAGCATGTGATACATAATAGATTTGTAGTTTCATGTGCAATTATCTTTTTTTAAAAATTCTGCTATGTTATGGAAATGCTTGTTTTATTTCATAAAATAAAAATAGAATAAATTTAAAAAAATATTCACAGAGAGGTATTTAAATTGAGAGAAAGAGTCTGAGTTGCTGTTTATTAAAAATAGATCTTATCACTCTCAAAAAAAAAAAGACTAACAGAACCCTCACTATTCAGTGATGCATTTTAATCTCTTGGGGGTACTGAGGCTGGCAGATCTCTTGAGCTTTGGAGTTCTGAGCTGCAGTGGATTGGCTGTCCACACAAAGTCTAACATTAATATGGTGAGCCCCGGAGAGATGGGATAGTAGGATCATCAGATTGTCTAAGAAGTCAAATTGGCCAGGTTCAGAAATTCCTTTTACCAAATACTGATGGGATTGAGGCTGTGGGTGTGCTTTGTACTTCTAGCCTGGGTGAAATGGGGAATCCCAATTAAAATAAAAAAGACTAACTGATTCTTATGAAAGAAGGGTAGGGTGTAGTTCTACAAAGAAGGGAGTTAATACACTACACAAACATCCCAGTTCTTTCCCAGACAAAAAATTCTTTGTTTCCAATATTCCAGTTACCATTGTGCTCTAACTGCCACCAAGTTACAACATTTAACTTTGTTTTACCCAGAAAAACCTTCAACTGAAAAGGAAGGGATGAAGGGCAGGGGAGAAAGTAATGAATGAATGAACGAATGAATGAATCGATGGATGAATGAATCGATGGATGAATGAATGGCCTTTCCAACATAATTTCTCCACATAAACAAAAGAGACAAATAAGAAGCTGCAGTAAGTTATGAAATCTGAAAATCCACAGCTTGCTTTATGAGATGTTTCCCCTGTGATTTTCTTATTTCTTGTGTTTATTTGCATAAAAGCTAATAAAAATGTATTTACACCCCGAAGAAGATACTGCAGATAAATTCCATGGCTGTAACCTCCTTTACTTCCCTTTCCTGACACAGTATTATTCAATTTATGAACTGTGTGAAAGCCACCAATGCAGCCAACTTACTTTGAGCCTTTATAGCTGCAGGAATTGATTATGCCAATGTTTTGTTCAGGCTTGGCCAGATAATTTCCTAATATGATTCCCAGTGTGGCAGCTTACCTGCTGCCTATAGCTCAAATCCACATACCTGCCTCCCTCTCCCATTCTTCTTCCCTTTTCCCTTCCTGAATATTAGCCCACCTGGGGAATAGGCATCACAAATCCTTGTCAGGGTCAAAAATCTCATGCCATCTTTGCAATAGACCTAGAGTTTGTGATGATCCTCGATATTCTTTTGGAGTCCTTCAGTTAATGCCTGAGATACCAGATAGTTATCCTATTTGGCTGAGAATGGGGGCCAGGACAGGACATGAAAATAACCAGCAGTCTTCTGTTGGTGGGTCAAGGTGGCCAGCCTCAATGAGTGGTGAAACTGTCCATATATGATCAAAGACAAAAGATATATCCATACAACATAAGGAGAAGATCAATACTAGGTTCTCAAGAAACTGTTACTAGATGTTCATCAGGCTCCAAGAAGGCTAGGGGCAAGGGAGGATGTTTCTGTGTATCACCTAAGCACCACCTTTCATATGTGCTCCAGAGCAGTGATCCCAGGCTCAAGGCACTCTATGGGTCAGTACCTATCTAACACCATAGCACATTTAGAGATGCATTTACCATTATCAGCCAACCAGAAGGCACATTAGTTCAAAACAAAAGACATTTAAGCAAGTAGCATAACAAATGAGAAAAGATTCTCTATTTCCTCTTCCCATACACACATAGGGTGTATTACCCACAAGTTAACATAACAAACATAAGAAAGAGCTGGTGCAGATAATACACATGGAATAAATGTGAAGAAATGCATGCCAGGAATCTGTGTGCTAGCATGCAAACACCAGTTGCATGAGAATAGGGCATCCACGTAGGGATGAATGTGGCCCTGACCACTCACACTTGTAATACTGAAGAGCTACTTTTGTCTTCTAATAATGCCATCATGTTGTTCTCTGTTGGGCATCATTTCTTCTCTCCTCTGGGCATCATCTCTGCTGGATGTCATTCATCTCTGCTGGCATCATGCTCACTGAAATGCCCTTTGCTATCATCTCCTGAGCTCTCTGCTCCCACCTACTGAGTCGTGGTAGCTAAAAAGCCTTTACCTGACTAGAGAGGCTCTTTGAGTGACTCGTTAGGGCTACAAGACACCAAACCTACCTAGCACATTCAGCAAAAAGCAGCAAGACACCCAGGTAGACAGTCTGTTATCAAAATGGCACCAGGGCAGGACAGAAGAAAGGACTGAGTTTAGAAAACAGAGTTTGCTTTTATTTGCCACAGTGAGCTGAAGGGGGATTGATCCAAGCCAGGCCTGCCACCCAAACGTACCTGTGAACCCTGTAAGTACAACAAATCAAATCCATTTTATCTACCTAATTTGACACTCTGATTTAGTTGTTGTTGTTGCTTAATAATTTTCATTCATGTCCAGCTCTTTGTGACCCCTTTGGGGTTTTCTTGGCAAAGACGGTTTGGTTTGCTATTTCTTTTTCCAGGTAATTTGACAGATGAGGAAACTGAGGCAAATAGGGTTAAATGACTTACCCAGGGTCACAAAACTAGTAAGTGTCTGGGGTTAGATTTGAACTCAGATCTTCCTAACTGCAGGCTCAGCACTCTATCCACCATGCCACCCAGCTGCCAAACCTTTGAAGTATGGCAATCATATTGTCTTTCCACCTCTGTAGCCTCAGAATTTGTTGTAATTTTCTGGTGTTGACCCTGGTTCTGTTTTAGACAGAAGATGATCAGGTTCTTGGTCTTGGAAGTCTGAACAGCTGGTAACCCACAATTATTATCTGTGATGATGATGATGATGATGATGATATTTCTAGATCTCCACATGCAGGAATAAACTCCCAGGGTTCACCTACACATCACTTCTTTTTCCACTAACGTAGTTCCCCCAGTCTGAAATAATAATACTTCAGCTTTGCTTCTCACACCTCATCAGTACTCTCAGTTGCTTCTGACCCTCTGATAGGAGGCTGGAACAAGAACTCCTCCCATAGCATCTCTTTATAGAAGGTTCGAAGTGCCAGCCATCTTTTCATTTGCCACTAGCTTCTCTGCTTGCTACCCACACTGAGAACCCCCTTGCTCATCTCCCCCCTTTTTCACTTTGTTTTTCTGTTTTGTCTTCCTTCAACAGATTGTAAGCTCCTTGAGGGCAAAGATTGTATTACACCTTCTCATTTATACCTTCAGTGCTTAGTGACAGTATCTGGCATATAGTAATCACTTAATAAAAGTTTATTGTATCATAATAAACCATATTGTATCAAAAAAGGAATTTCAATGACAAATGGAAGGCTTTTAGCTAAGTCTAGGAGAGAACTTGGTTCATTAACCTTTGGGGCACAATGTTCTCTTGGGCAGAGAGGAGCTCTTTGAAGTGAGTATATTCTGTAATAATGGTGATAAGCTCAGTAAGGCAGCTTTGTGAGGTTTCTGGTGACTGATGTCTATTATATTTTGAGAATTCCCCTCCGGGATCTCAAGGTGCCATTATCATGTACAAAGTAATGAAGCTGTGGGGGATGACAGCACTTTACTTAATCTGCTGATTTCTGTTGATTCTGTTGACTAAATTACCTGAGTCACTGAAGTGGAGAAGAGGAAGAAAGATGTCTCCAACTGGAGGGAAATCAACTTCCTATCTCAAGTTCAAGGGTATCTCTGTGGTTGTGGGTATGATATCAGTAGAGATCAACATGGAAAACCCCTTCTCTGCCTTGGAATGGAGAGAAAATGTGTGTGTTTGTGTGTGTGTGTGTGTGTGTGTGTGTGTGTGTGTGTGAGAGAGAGAGAGAGAGAGAGACAGAGACAGAGAGACAGAGAAACAAAGGGAAAACAGAGAAAGAGAGAGAGAGAAAAAGAAAGAAGAAAGAGAGAGAATGAATTCACAAATAGTATCACATTTGTGAAAAATTCATTGTTCCTCCTGGTTGTCCAAACAGTCCAAAAATAAATTTATTTGAGAGAGTCAGTATGACTCTTTGATCCATCATGACAACTGAATAATAAAGGAAATCTATAGATGGGAGTTCCTGTATATGGGAATTGTCTTGAGGAACATACTTCAGAGTTCAAGGATAAATCAATAAAGACTCATTCAGTGTCCACTGTGAACAGCATTGGTTTGGGTTTGGACCTATACTTTACAAAGAACTGCTAGATTTTCACACATTTTAGGTTGGTCATCATTCTGTAGAGGCACAGTTCTTACATAAAACATGTGTGACTTCCTGTAGGATTCTGGACTCAAAGCAAAGCTTTTTAACTATGTGCCACGAACTTCTTTGGCAGTCTGGTTAAACCTATAGACCCCTTCTCAGAATGTTTTTAAAAGCATAAAATAAAATATATACATTTATAAAAGAAACCAATTACATTAAAATACAGTTATCAAGATTTTTTTTAAAAAGTAAGGTCATAGACCCCATGCTAAGAACTTTCAGCTTAAGGTAAAAAAAAAATGTAAGTAACTAGAATGATTTTCTTCCTTCATCACCCTCCTCACCTGCCCCCCCCCCCACACCTGTAATAGCTCTTACCTTACTCCATCTAAATGTACAAGAATCTTAACTTCCACCTCTACATATCTAATTTCCTTAACTCTGGCCCTATCCATACCTAACAACCCTAATCTTAGTCCCATACAATCCTACAAACACCTAACAACCATAACTTTGCCTATATTTCTAGGCAGGTAGACAACATGTATTTGTTAAGGAATTATTACAGGCCAAGCAATGTGTTAAGTGATAGAGATACAAATACAAGCCCTCTCCCTCCTTCCCCCAAGAGCCCCTGTCCTCAAAGACCATACATTCTAGTGGAAGAAAGCAATACATATAAGCGGGCTGAAAAGTCAGGGGGGATGGAGCCTGGTGACAAAGTCTGGAGAATGGAGAGGTGAACAAAGCCTGGTCGGCCTGGGCTCTTCTCCAAAATGATGCCTCTCCTCCACCCTCCAAAGGAACTCACCAACACAAGAATGGGACTAACATCACAAAAGGATGTTCCAGGGCAAGAGGGTCCCAGACACTTGGGGAAGTTCCCAGGTGAGAAGGCAGCTAAGTCATGGTGGTGAAGTCTGGAAAATCAAAAAGGAAGGGAATGAACCTGGACAGCCTTGGCCTATTGCGTAAACAGAAGTCCCTCCTGCCTGGTATAAAGGGACCATCAAGGAAAAGGGATATTGCCTGGGTGAGAAGATCATTTCCAAATACCTTACTAGCACTACTAGATACCTAAACTGATTCACTAACAGACCTGATTTTACTCCCATTAACAAACAACCCTAATCTTACCCATATACACAATGTACTAATAACCTTAAACTTACTTTCGACATCTAACGATCTTCCTCTTACACACATAACAACACTAATTTTCTATAATCACCAATATAAGTTTTCACTTGATGATCTCATCTGCTCATGTGGGTGCAATTATTTCTTTATGCCAGTGATTCTCAGATCCATTTATCCAGTCCTAAACTCTCTCCTGACCTCCAGTCTCACATTACCAACTACCTCTTAAGAATCTCAAATTGAATGCCCTGCGGACATTTCAAACTCAAAATATTCGAAATTGAACACATTCTCTTTCTCCCCAAACCTTACCATCATTGAACTTCCTTATTACTGTCAACAGCACTACCATTCTCCCAGTCACACAGCTCACAACCTAGGTAGCATTATTAATTCTTCATTCACATTTAACCTACATATTCAATCTCTTGATTACTGTTCCTAATTCATAACTTCTCTCCAATATCTCCCCTTCTCTCCACTCCCACATAGCTGCCAACCTGATACAGATGTGGATCACCTCATACCTGGACCATTGTAAGTCTGCTTGTTGGTCTCCTTACCTCGAGTCTCTCCCTACTCCAGACCAACCTCCAGAACTCAGCTGCTAAAGTGATCCCTAAAACATAGTTCTGACCATGTCAGCACTCCCACTTAATAAATCCCAGTGGCTCCCTATTACCTCCAGGACCAAATATCAAGCCCTCTGTTTGACTTTTAAAGCCCTTGATAATTTGGTTTCTTTTTATCTTTCCAATCTTCTTCCACATTACTCCCCTTCACATAGTCTATGGTCCCCTGGCTTCCTTGCTTTTCCTCATCTAAGACCCTCCATCACCTTTCCCCTGACTGGCCCCCATGCCTGGAAAAGAAGTTTGGTTCAACTGCAGGCCTTCTCTGATCCCCTCAAATACTCATACCTTGTCCTCAAAATTATCTTGAATCCCTTTTGTATATAGTTGGTCTATAAATGCTAATTGATTGATTGATAGGGTGAGACGATAGTTTTACTGTATTCTCTAGTGGTCTGACCACATCTGAGATGCTTGCCACATTTTAGGAAGGACATTGACAAACTGTAGCACATGCAGAGGAGGATGGCCAATAAAGTAAGAAGAATGGGGACCATTCCATATCAGGATCAAGTGAAAGAACCGGTATTGTTTAAGATTGAGAAGATATGATTCAGGAAGTATGCAATAGTCATCTTCAAGTATTTGAAGGGCTGTTCTGTGAAAGGGAGATAAGACGTGTTCTTCTTGGCTAGAAAGGGAAGAAGTAGAAACAGCAAGTTCAAATTATAGATAAGCAGATTTTGGCTCAACATAAGGGGAAATTTCATAATAATTGGAGAGGTCTGAAAACAGAATAGGCTGCCTTGGGATGTAGTGAGTTTCTAATCACAGGAAGTCTTTAAGCAGCGACTGGGCAACCACATTATAGACACCATCTGAAATATCCCATTCAATCAATCAGTCAACATTGAGATCCGATCCAACTCTGAGATGGCTGTAACCTCACCTTCATCACCATTCCACAACCCTGAACTTGCTGCTATTTATCCCTACAATCTACAAACTATTGCCTTACTTCCATTTCAACACATCTAACAATCCTCAGCTTACCCAATTCTTGCATACTTGCCAACATTGATCTCATTCCATATATAGGTGCACGCTTCTAATAACCCTTACCTTATCCTAACTCTTATCAACCTAACAAATCTTATCTTTCCCTGCAGTATACACCAAAGGATTCCTCTACGCGCGCGCACACACACACACACACACACACACACACACACACACACACACACACCCCAACTCTTCCATACCCTCCCCTTCTATAACATTGCCCTTGCCAGCTTTCTCTGACCCACATTCTTCTTCATTTTCCCTAACTCCATTCCTTCCAACTCAGATCTAGACCAGAGAACAGACTAATCAAAGTCATCTGCCTCGAATGGTTTGGTGGACAGTAGTGCTTAGAGATGAGACTGGACCTGATGACTTTGAAAAGTCCCCTAACTTGACAGCTGTATGACCACAGACCCTTCCAAGTCAATTTGCATTCCCCAGGCTTACGAACTTCCTTAGAAAGAGGATGACAGCAAGGGTGATTCTACTATGACTTTCAAGCAGGAATTTGCATGCTTGACTGAAAGAGATAATCAAGCGGGTGCCCCTTGCTGCTGATGTGACTTTTTCTATGGTGCACAGTGATTAATGCTGAGTCCCTAAGGTGTTTGCTGATCTTGGTCTGTCTTTGCTTCACTTTTCAGAACCCCCTGGGCTCTGTTTTCCTTCTCTTTGGGGTTTCTCTTTGCTCTGCCTTCCCTCTGGGGTTCCACCTGTGAGTGACTGTTTGTCCTTCTCAGGGTTCCAGATTGTTGAATGTCTTTAGCTGTGTTGCTGTCAAATCTCTCCTGATGGTGCTGAGCACTTAAACCAAAAAAGGAGGGTAGAGGAGAAAACAAAACACAGCCCCTGCTGGGAAAATTGCTCTACTGGCCCTCTGGATGTATGTAAGCTTCCCTTCTGGGGGCTCCTGCCATGTCACGCTTACATGGACATGGCTCCCACCCCCACACTGGGCTACTTTCATCTCAATGTGGTGCTTTTGGAGCCATCAATTAAGCAACAATTCAATTTCATGGACAGGCTTGTTCTTGACCCCTTGATGATTACTATGTCAAAAGCAAGTCAGAATATGAAAACAAGCCATTGGAACTGCGAAGCACCGAGGCACTGACTGGAGTCGGCACTGGGGAGGAGGGAAAGGAAATTCCATTTGTTTTCACAGTGGTCATCTAACTCAGCTGACATTTTCAAGCTTAGGGAAGTTTAACTATGATGTATACGGCAGTGGGCAGGGGCAGAGCAAACACTAGGTCCTATTGAGCAAGTACCAAAGCTTTCTTTCACTTCCCTGTCTCTCTCCCTCTGTCTTTGTTTCTCTCTTCTCTGGATCAGTCTCCATATCTGTGTCCCTGGCTATCTCTCTCCTCTGTCCCTGTCTTTGTCTGCTCCCTCCTCCTTGTTTTCTACTCTTCTCTTCTTTCTCTTCTGAGTTTCTTCATTTTTCCCACTCATATTTATTCCTACTTTTGTTTCCACCTTCTGGTTGTTGTTGGGTTTTTTTTCCCCCTTTTCTTTCATCAGGATGCTGGTTCTTAGACCCTTTTCCTTTAGGAGGATATGATGGGACTTTTTCTGCTTGAAAAACCTAGTTGGTATAGTGAATAGAGTGCCAAACTTGAAATCAAGAAAACCCAAGTTTACTCCAGATGCTGCGTGATCCTGGGCAAATTATTTAACTTCTCTCAGACTCATTTTCCTCATCTGTAAAATGGAGATTTTACTAGCACCTATATAATAACATTGTAGGAATCAAATCAAAAGAGACTACATATGTGTATATATGTGTGTATGTATGTATGTATACATATGTGTACATATATACATATCTATATATATACAGTTCTTTGAAAGCCTTAAAGTGTTATATAAATTACCTATTATAATCTCTTAATCTTTTGTTTTCACCCTTTTGTTCTCTCCCTTTCCTTCTCCATCTGTTCCCTATTCACTTATTTTTTCCTTTCCTCTCTCTTGTCTCTATCTTTCATCATCACCTTTCTGCTCTCCTCCAAGCAATTTTTTCACTCCCCCTGCTTTTGTCTTTTCTTTTCCTGCTTGTCTTTCCTCTCATCTAAACCAGTCACTTACAGTGACTCAGATTGGGATGACCACCTCAAACTGTCTTTTCCAGTATTTTTTAAAGCAATCCTGAATGGTTTAGAAAGAAGAGGCCAAGCAGGGGAGAAAAATTCAAAGACATCTTTTTCTTCCTCAAGAACTGGATCTTTGCTCATCTGAATCTCTCAGTGTTCTCACATTGACTCAGTACTTTTACTAAGATCTGAATTAGTTCCCGGAAAGGAGAATCCACACTGTGAGGGTCTACCTGAGGGATGGTCCCTTGGGCAGAAATCTGGCAACTGTCTGGTTCTACTGAAGGTCTGCTTCTAATGAGGCAGCAAAGGTTACTGCCAGGACATTTTGTAAACAATGAAGGATCTCTGTCCTCTTTAGGGATTCCTGGTGCCCGAGGCCTCCTGAGCCAGCTGATTTATTTCATATTTATTTGGAGTCATTACAAGATCATCTTCTCCCAGTTCTTGGTAATGAGCCATATGTTCTTATAGGAAACACGGCATGCTTTCCCTGAGTGGCTTATTTTGCTGGCCAGCTCCCCAAGGAGTGAGGTTGGAATTGAGGACTATTTTTATTTCAAGAACAAGAATACTGCAGATATTGTGGCACTGAAGGAAATCCTCAGGAAAGACAGGTTTGGGGGCAAATACCACTTTGGAGGGAAGCCCTGGGATCTGTTCTGAAACATCAGCTACCAAGCAAAAGGTGACACATAACTCATCTTTATCACTGACTGATGCACTTTCTTTGCTGCTCACCTGGAGCACATTAGTATTCAGTATTCTTTGCTTCACCCCCTACATACCTTGCTTCTGCCCCTAGGAAATACTGTTACTCATTCTGACCACATGGATAACTGCCAGCAGGGATGGGTTTTTACATTCACAATCAGACCTCTATTAAGGAAGGTGAGACTATTCCAAAGACAGTTGTCAGAAAGTTCCTTACCATAGGCAGAAGTAATAATGCTAGCTCATGTTTTCAATGCACTTTATACTTTATAAAGCACTTTCTTCTAGGAAAAAACCAACAACAACAACAACACTCTTTTAGGTAAGTAATGCAAGCATTATTTTTCACTTTGTCACAGCCACTAACCCTGAGCTTGGTTCTGGCCTTTCCTGTCTTTTCTCTATATCCTCTCTTACTTGGTGATCTCATTACCTCTCACAGCTTCACTTTTATCATATCTATGCAGGTGACTCCCGTATCTATATGTCTAGATATAGTCTCATTCCCTCCTGAACTCCTTGGTACTTATCCTGATTTCTTCTCTTTTTAAAAAAAGTTTTTCTTTTGAGGAAGGAAGGCAAAGCATTGGAGTTAAGTGACTTGCCCAAGGTCACATAGCTAGTAAGTGTCAAGTGTCTGAAATTGGATTTTAACTCAGGTCCTCCTGACTCCAGGGCCGGTGCTATATTCACTGTACAACCTAGCCACCCCAGATATGATTCTAAATGGACAAATTGTAGCCTTGGCTGCCTTTACCAAATAGTGATACTGTTATTTCAGCGCCATCCACCAATTATGCAAAAGTTTTTGTTGACATCAGTTAGTAAATTTCCATCTTCCCTGCCAATCATTTGTTCTTGCAAACTAATTGGAAGGTGCTGTCTTGTTATAAATTTATCAAATGAACTCAAAAACCACTGAATCCTTCATCTGGAAGATTCTAAAATAGGTTGGAAGATTTTCAAAGTTTTTTCAGACTATTTCAAAATTTGAGAGTTCTCTTAAGTGTACGGATAGGAGAGTTTTCATAGAAGATACCCACACGTTATTTTCTACAACGCAAGTTTTGTTTTGAAAGCCCTTGCTAAGCATGAAGGCTTCATAGCATCATTAGCTAACACCTCAAGGCACAATATACACTTAGGGTGACATTCATCATTAATGGTAGTAGACAGAAATCCATATTTCAAATCCACATTTCAATTTTTTGGCTGACCTTGTCAGATAATGATTAGATCATCATTGTTTTCACCTTGTAATGTGACTAATGAATAGTTTATGTTAGGAGTAGCTCAGCTCCACTGTTTTCCAGTTGTTCCCCTATACTCACATTATTATTGTTATCACTATCTTCAATCTGCAGTTTCTTTGCAGGAATCATTTTAAACTACTTATCCATTTTGTGAGGGTTTGTTTAGTTAAATGAGGCAGCAAAACATACTATACAGAAGTCTGGTTTGAATGCAAGAACTGGGCTCAGTCCTTCCTTTGACACATATGGGTTGAATGATCCTGGACAAGTCACTTTACCAGTGCTCTAGGCATCTAAGACTATAAGTTGTAGGGAAGGCCCCAGTCTACAAGTAGTGGGAGAAATTCCTTCATCTGGAATGTTCCTCCCCTTGAAATAACAGGTCTACTCCTAATACCTTATTAAGTTAAAAATATTGTCTAAAAATACGCTTAATCAGGCAGAGAAAAACCTCAATTCATCATAGTACACAAAGCAAATAAACAAATGATGGCCTAGCTACACATTCAACTGTGTCATGGAGCTCCTACTCTTTCCTCAAGATATGTCAGGTACCATACATTACGCCTAACTATCCATTGGCAATCCATATATTAGATAGAAGTAAAGCCTAATTTCTTTACTTTTTTAAAGATAAAATAATAAATATTGGAATGGTAATGTTATTTTTCCCATGTCCCAATGGATTATTGCAATACCCCCTGGGATATATGCAACCTGCTTGGGAAACCACCAATCTAAATCAACTTCCTCTTTTTTCAGATGAAGAAACTGAGGCCCAACATACCTTGTCCAAGATCATATAGGCTAAGTAATTAACAGAGCTAGGATTCAAACTTAGGTCCTCTACATCCAAATTTAACAATTATTTCATGGTACTACATAGCTGCCCCAAAGTAGCCTGCTACATAATTCATAATAGATGTGGGGTCCTGCCTCTGTGGATCTTCCTATATTATAAGCCATATAAATAGGTCAAAACCAGAAAGATTTGATTACATGAGCATATTGAGGGGAAGGGAAAAAGCTCAAGGAAGAAAAACAACTTCACAAATGATGGATGGCTTTAGTTAAAACGGGGACATTTCCCAGAGGAGTTTGGCCATGAATAGCCAAAGAAGCCAATTCAATTAAAGAAGCAGAATTTGGAACACGGGCTATATGAACAAAAGGAAGATTGGTAGAATGTAAGCTCGTTGAAGGTAGGGATTAATTCAGTTTCTGTCTTTGTGTATCCCTAGCACCTGGCACAGTGCTGTGCATATAGAATGGATGATTAATAAATGTTTGTCCAATTGAAATGAATGAATTGTGGCCCTGGACCAGTTTGAAGAGCATGGTTTGGGATATAAATCATGACATAAGTCAAGAAGAGATGATGGGCTATTAGGACTATCTTCTTCGACCCCATACCCCTACCTCCAGCCCCACAGAGGGGCTTTCAGTAAATTCCGAGGAGTTGTCTTCCGTGCTGACATCTGTTATTCTGAATCAAATGCTCTGCTTCAGGTAGTAATCATGATAGCTAGTGTTTATATAGTCCTTCAAGTTTTGACAAACACTTTCAAATATTTTATGTTGAAAACGAACTCAGGAATTATTATCTGTTAATTACCATTTTAAAAAGCTTTAATGCTTATTAAGATTTATTTTATTTTTTAATATATTTTATTTTCTCCCAATTACATGTTAAAACAAATTTTTAACATTTGGTTTTTATTAAAGCTTCGAGTTCCAAATTCTATCCCTCCCTCCAATTAATAGTAATGAATACTGTATGAACTTGGCCAAGTCACTTAACTCCAATTGCCCTGCCCTCACGCCTCCAAAAAGCAAAAAAAAAAAAAAATATATTAATGAATAGTTCTACAGTGATATTATACAATGAAGAACTGTTCATTACTATTAGTAGTAATATAGAACTCAAAAACTTGTGGAACTGAATGTTGTAAGCTAAAAATAAATAAATTTAAAAGGAAAAAATAGTAATATTGTCTATTTTATTAATCTGTATATTATTATCCCCATTTTATAAATGAAGAAACTGAGCCAGACAGAGAGTAAGTGATTTGCCCAGCATCATTGAGTTAGTAAGTGTTAGAAACATTTACTAGCTCCCTGAATTTGATCTCAGGTCTTCCTGACGCCAGGTTCAATGCTCTATCCACTGGGCCACTAAGCTGCCTAAAGTTCAGGGACTAGCAAAGAATGTTAAGAATCTGAGTCTCAGGCAAGCATTGGCAATAGCTGTTGACTTTTTGCCTTCCAGCTTTCAATGCCTAATATGGTTTTATGCTGGTCTTAGTGGCTTGGTGAATAGAGAGAGCACTGGTCCTGGAATCAGGAAGACCTGAGTTCAAATTTGACCTCAAATACTTACTAGCTATATAACCATGCAGGTCACTTAACCTTTGTTACCTACAATTTTCTCAATTGTAAAGTGGAAATAATAATGGCACCTACTTTACAAAGCTGTTATGAGGCTCAAGTGAGTTAATATTTGTTAAGTGCTTAGCACAGTGCGGGACACAAGTAGGCATGATACAAGCGCTTATTCCCTTCCCCTTCCCATCCATTCTCCTGAAGGAGAAAAAGTATCTGGCAACTCAACGTCTGCTTTCATGGGACTCTTTCTTCACTGATCCTTCCTCCTTCACAACTTTTGCAAAGACGTGGGGACTCAGCTCAGCTTGTCTGCTTTCCTGCTGTTCTTTCTATATCTGATGTCCCTCTTAAGCTTTTATTTTTCATAGCCCAGATGATTTTAGCAAAGGGCTCAGAATACCACAAACTGTAGGTGGCAACTCCCAAGCGGGGTGTAATGGATGGGACGATTATACTGGGATTCACCTGCTGCTCCGATTGTGGACAACTAATACTTTTGGCTTCCCAGTTTATCCTTTCAGTAAAGACAACTAGTGTTGTTGGAAAAACATTGAACTAGAGGTAAAAGAACTGGGTCCTGGTCCCCTGGACTCTGTCTCTAGATAATAGTGTGACCTTGAGTGTGTCTTAACCTGTCTGAGTTCAGCTTTCTTGTCTATCAAAACAGGGAGCAGAAGCAGATTTGAGATACCTTTCAGTCATTTCATTATGAATTTGATGCGAATCGATATGAAGAAGAAAATTTCAGTAGCATGTATTTGAATTAACATGCCTTCACAACCCCTTTGGAAGGAAGGTTTACATAAAACTTGGCCCTCTCCCTCACATACACCCTTAGCCCCAGTGGAAAATTAAATATTTCGAATTTACCTTACAGGCCAACCCAAAGCATCCCGGCAGGCAGAATCTGCCTGATACTAAGCCATTTTGCATATTAGGGAACTTTCTTCTGGATTTTGGCCAATGCTGGAACCAGAAACGGCAGCTATTCTAGGAGCAGCGCCATTCTGCATAGATTTTCAGTGCTATTGTGCTGACTGCTGGGTTTTGGAGACTCTCCAGAAAACCCGTGTAACACAGGGGTGTGCTTATGTGAATTGAGCCTGGGAATCATTAGGCCTCATCCATCCTAAGAGGCTGCAGATAGTCCCAGGCGACAGCAGCCAATACAGCAGGAGGAAGCATCAAGGGGGTTGCTTAAGAGAGAAGGTTAGCAGGGGGTTCGTTTTCCCTTTGTTGTCAATGTGAGTGCATTAGTGATTGCAGGTTTGAGTTCAGGGGCAACTGCACATCTCTTCTTGCTCTTAAATTAGTTACAAGAGGAAATAACATAACCTTGATTCACCTTTTCCCTTGGTGCTCAATTTTTGGACGCTTCTCTAGTGAACCGAGATGTCATGGGCCGTATAAATTTTCTTCATCGCTACCTTATCCCTCCTACTAGACTGTTTGCTTCTTGAGGGAAAGAATTTAGTCTTATCTGAACTTCTTATCTTCCAACTACCAGCACAGTGCTCGACACACAAGAGATGGTTACTGAATGTTGAACAAGTTCAGCAAATTAAGGGCCTTTCTTAGCATTCCCATCTTTCCCAGCAGCCCTGGAGAGGGAATGAATAACTCCAGCTTTTGTTGCCCCATTGCCTGGGATTTTGACTTGCCTTGTAGTAAATCTTAGCAAAATTATTCTGATGTTTTTCTACAAGGTCCCTAACTCTTTTAGGTTCCATTCACTGAAAGTGTCCTAGAAAAGGAAGGCCCAGATCCCTTATTTACATGAATCACTGACCCTCCAGTGCTGTGAGCCCCCTCCAACTGATTGCTGTGATAGGGCAGATGCAATTGCTGACATGGAATCCCCTGTGCTTTTCCATCTTTAGCATAGACCAACCAGTCTCTTCTTGCCAAGCATTTCCATGGAAACCACCTCATCAGCTGGGAAAGATCTTCCTGATGCTGCAGAATGGGGCTAGAAGCAGGGATATTTTTTTTTGTTCTTTGGAAAAAATGAACTGAATTGCCAAGTGGGATGTGTGTGCCTGCGTGTGCACGTGTGTGTGTGTGTGTGTGTGTGTGCATGCGTGCATACACCCCTGTTCATACACTGCTTTCTTTCTTCTTCCTACAGCTTTTTACAAGCCTGATTGATCGTTGCTTAGGAAACCATGACATCACTGATGCTGTGGACAATGGGAAATTCTATTATTCTACTGGGGCTGACTTCCCATTCAAACTAGTTAACTCACAAGGAGATAAGCGGAAGGGTAAGTATCAGTTGTTACGGAAAGATGGTGTGTATGTTAGGGTGGGGTGGGCAAAGGTGGGGCAGTGACTTCAGTCAGACCATTGGGAGAGATCAAAAAGGGCAGGAGAGGAAAAGAAGACTAAGCCAGGTGGCTTCAGCTACAGACTTCTTGTGGAAACAAAGCTTCTATTAGTCCTGATAGCAATTCCCGGATTTTTTATTTTTTTCAATTCCTGAGCTCTGTTGCAGCTGCCAACACAGCCTTCCTTCCTTCTTTTCTTCTTCACTTCCTTTCTTCCTTCCCTCCTTCCTTTCATCCTTCCTTCTTCCCTTCTCTTTCTTCCTTTTTCCCTTCCTTCCTGCTATTCTTCTTTTCTTTCCTCCTTTCCTTCTTTGCTTCTCTTCTTCTTTCCTTCTTTCTTTTATTCCTTTCATCCTTCCCTCCATCTTTCCTTCCTTCTTTTCACCCTTTTATCTCTATATTTTCAGAGATGAGCTAATTGATCTATAAATTGACAAGTAAGGAGTTATAATAGCTCAGAGGAGGGAAAGATGTCCTCTGCCTGAGGGGTATTATCAGACAAAGCTTCATGGAGCAGTAGTGTTCGAGCTAGGTATTAATGGCAGGGTTAGGCTTTCAGAAAAGAAGATGGTAGAGGAAGATGTTTCAGGTAAAGGGTTTCAGGTTTTTGCATGAGCAAAAGGCATAAAGGTGAAAAGCACAGGGGAATGTGAAGCCTAATTACTCAAGATGCAAAACTATAGTGTGTATTTAGGGGAATACTGAAAGATAAGGCCTTGTGGTATAATGGAAAAGGCCCTGGATTTGGAACTAGAAGACCTGCTACTTAATTTTTGCATGACCTTGATCAGGTTTCTTCCCTTCGTTGGTTTAAACTTTCTCACCTGTAAAATGATAGAGTTGGAATTTGGTAGTTTATATGATCCCTTCTAGTTCTATGAATATGAGATTAAGACCAGACTTTAAAGAGCCTTGAATGTCATACTTAGTCATTTTTCTTGCTCTTTGTTTAAAGTAGGAAATGAGAAGCCACAAAGGGTACTAAACAAGGGTATGTCATAATTAAAGTAATGCTTGAGAGATATAGCACCCCTTTCCAGGGCCATGCCTTCTAGCTTATACTCACACTTGCAACTTGGGGTTCCTGGCATCAACTATTCTGTAGTCAACAGTTCTAGGGGTAACCTTCAGGTTCCAGAGTTTTCAGTACACTTTCTCATGAGCCCCCACCAGTGTACTTTACTTTAATTATCAGTCAGATAATGAGCTTTTAGAAAGAGTATTTACTAAGCAATATAGCAAAAATAGTTGTTGCAGAAACAATGCCCCAAAACTTGTACTATACTTTCCCCTTGCACAGATGCAGTCCATGGGGAGAGTGGGTTCAGATATGCCACTAATGCCAACTGGACCTCCAGGTTTTCCAACCTTTCACAATTCACAAGGTTGTAAACTCATCAATTCTATTACTGGATTCTCAGTTGCCTTTTCTTGAGAGACCTTCAGTTTGTCCTTAGTATTTCTCTCCACTCCTATCTAGATACATTGTCTTCTGCTAGTCTAGTATCTCTGTCTATTACCAGAGATGGGAGCGGGATAGGAGAAAGAAGAAAGCACTCTGTCCCACCCCCAACACAACTTCCTCTCAGGAGTCTGTAATCCTCAGCTCCGGGATTTACAGTCCTCTTCCACAAAACTGACAGGCTCTTAACTAGCTTGCTCTTTTTATACATAGCCCAAAGGTGTGTCTCATTCTCTCAACTAATCACGACATATTTCCTATGTAACATCATCTGTCTTTATCCAATGATCAAAGAACTTTATTCCTCTCAAATTGATGAAGGACTTATTTTAACCTAGTTTACACTTTTTATTGATCGATTCAATCAAGCTGTCTGGGTCTTAAGTGATTAATTGGGGGTGAATTTTCCCACCCTTATAGGAGAATTAAGCTGGATGAATTGTGCAGGATAGGATAAAGTGGCAAGGGATTGGAAAGAGGGAAACATGTTAGAAGGGAGGAATCTCCCCTCCCATGTCCTCACCCTTTCCCCCCATATGCCATTGCCATCTGATTTGGTGGTGTGCAGTATTCTGATACTCTTTCAACTTTAATGCTAGACAGTGAAGGATACAAGTATGCATTTGAGACTCTTAAAGGAGGAAGGATTCAGACATACAGCAGCATCTTGAGTTGTCCAATAGGGAAGCAAATAAAAATAAATTAACAAATATAACCTGTGGTTTGGAACAAAAACTCTGGATTTACACTGACTGGTTCATTCTGAGAAGAACTGCAATAATCACATTTTCTTTCAATCAAGCTCCCACCTAGATTTCTCCCCTTCCCCCCCCCCAAAAAAAACCATTAACATTTAGCTTCTGTCTGTCTAGTTCTCCTGAAGAAAAGGAAGAGAACTCTCAACTCTCATGTAAACTCTCAGACTAATGAGATATAAACTATAGCCCTGGTTTCATTTAACCCAACAAAATAAATGCAAGGGACTCCCACTCTAAACCATAATCAAGATAATACCCGTACCCCACCCCACCACTGACAGCACATCTCTACCTCTCAACTACCTATACAGTCTCCCAAATTATAGTATTCTACTAGGTGAGGCCATCCAATTGGGAAAGGATTCGAGATTGTCAGACAAACACTCCTCTCCCTTGATGAGCCCCATCTTCTTAGGGATCTATATGTTACACTACATTTATGGTATTAATCTAGTGCCTCTCCACACAAGGTGGAAAGCACTCAGTTACTAAAGATTCAAGCAACCTTTCCTTTTGGTGAGTCTCACCTGACCAGAAGATCTATACAGTCTTCCAGAATTATTTTATAGTACCACACTTCTTCCACCTGCCCATTAGATGAAAGAACTTGGGTTGTTAGAAAGGAGAAGTCAAACCCTACTCCCCTCCCCTGAACCTATGCTGTCCACCTAACTCACAATACCACTGAAGGGCATTTTTCAAATTTGCACCATCTTCTTGCTATGCTCCCTGCTTCTGTTTCTGTCCCTTCAGCCATACATTCTCACTTGGAACTGAGGTCCCAAGTCTAGGACCATACTGATTGGTGAGCCAGTCACCCCCAACACATCATTTCCCTCCCGTGCCAATACCCCTACTCACCATCACTTTCTTCACCTTTTGCTATGAGAACAGTCATCAAATGAAAATTACCATTTCTTCCAGAAAGGACCATTCCAATGATTTTTCTTGGTTCCACTCATCAACCATGGGACTTTACCCTTTCCTAACCACTGCTCCCATGGAGGTAGTTATCTCCTATTGGAATGTAAGGGGAGCAGCTAGGTTGCACAGTGGATAGAGCACTGGCCCTAGGGTCGAAAGAACCTGAGTTCAAATCTAGCCTCAGACACTTGACACTTACTGGGCAAGTCATTTAACCCCAACTGCCTTGCCAAAATAAAAATCTTTGGAGAGAGTTCTTTTGAATTTGTTTCTCTAGCACTCAGTCCAACACCTGGCACAGGCAGGTGCTTGATAAGCATTTTTTTCCTATCATTCATTCATTCTTCAAAATGGGCTCTGTGCTTTGTTGTTCTTTAATTTTAATTCCTTTGCTACCAACATAAGAAGGTCCTTGGCTTGGCCCTGGAACTCCTTCATTGCCCTTCTACTTCTGCCATCCAATGGGAGAGGTTATATTGTTAATGTATATTTGCTTAATGGGAAGACCTTTCCCATCCATTAATAGGCCCATGTGACCTGCTTAAGTCACATGGAAACCTAAGTCCCACGGAAGCCTGAATCACATGAATCTTCGGTGGGAGAAGCTTGATGAATGGGTGGAGCAGGAAGGGTGGAGCAGAGCCCAGAGGAAGTTGGTCAGAGCAGTTAGAGCTGAGGGAGAGAGAGGAAGCAGACAGCTAGCTGTGAGTGTTCCTTTGTGGGAAGGCCCTAGGAGGGGGAAGGCTTGGGGATGGTGGTGCCCCCTGCATTGTTATTGTGTATAGATTTCTTTGTTGCTATGATGGATTTGACTTTCTGGTGCTGGGATTTGGCTTTCTAGTGTTTGAATAAATGTTTTGATTCTGTCTTCCATGTGGAAAGTCTGTCATATTTTGCAATTCTGAATTTTGCCAGCATATTCATAGCTGCCATAGGTGCTGTGAATATTGTGTTGGTCCTACAGAGGTATAACTAAAATCTTTATTAACTGGGACAAAAACAGTTTGAGAACCCATCACATCTATCACAATCACAAAGAGAAAAAAATCAACCTGTGTTTAGAAATAACAGATGAGGGGCAGCTAGGTGGTACAGTGGATAGAGCATGAGCCCTGCAGTCAGGAGGAACTGAGTTCAGATCCAGCCTCAGACATTTAACTAGCTGTGTGACCCTGGGCAAGTTACTTAACCTCTATTGCCTCAAAGAAGAAGATCAGAATTGCAGATGATGGGGAGGGGATTGGTATTTTAGGAACCTGGATCCTCTAGGAGGCTGAAGAACTTCTGTAGACCAGGGGCTCTCCAAGCAAAAGAGGGCACTTCAAGGTCTACATCCTACAGGAAAAAAAAGCTGGACTGCTCCAGAGATGGCTTGAGTTTCTACCAACTGTATTCTAACTAAGTAAACTTGTTCCATCTCGAGCAACTCCTCTTTGGATTGGCAAATTCATCCCCAAACCTCTCTTGGAGGAAGCACTGATACCAGCCATGCTCACTCTAAACCTGGGTTAGAGTTAGGTGCTGTTTAGTTCCAGACTCCTTCTGGTCCTTCACCCCTATCCCTTACTCAGCTTCCTATTACGGGCTATCATCCTCCATTCAGATTTAAGATCCTTGGGGACAAAGACTGTTTTTGCTTGTATTTATATTCCCAGTCCCTAGTATGGGGGCTGGCACGTAGTAAGTATTTAATAAATGCTTTATGTACCTTGGAAGTGATATCCACGAGTTCAGTGAGAGGGTCCAGACTTGTGCAAGGTGATGAAATTGCTTCTTTTAGCCAAGGGAAGTTGCCCAAGAAGACAGGACACTTCAACTCTACTAGGAGCTCTGAACCCATGGGGGAGGAAGGGGATCAGGGAGGGAATGTACAGGAGAGAAAGGGTGTCAGTTGACCATTTGTTGCCTGGGCTGAGCCAGGTACCCGCTTATCTCCCCAGGGCAATTGCAGTGAGTGGAACATTCCCTTTCTCCCTTATCTTCTGATAAACTATAGTTAAGCTCTTCCTTTCCAACCTAAATCACCCACATGAAATCCAATAGCTGTGGAAGTGTTTCTGAAGGAAGACTGGGAAGCAGGAGGAACAGGGACTCTTCTGGTCTATGAACCAACTGGGTGAAAAAGTTCTCTACATTATGTTAGCGCATGGGGCTAACCCCTAGGCTTCATGTTCAGTAGTTTTCAGTCATGTCTGACTCTTCATGACCCATTTGGGGTTTTCTTAGAAAAGATACTGGAGGGGTGGCTAGGTGGTGCAGTGAATAGAGCACTGGCCCTAGAGTCAGGAAGACCTGAATTCAAATCTGGCCTCAGACACTTGACACACTTACTAGCAGTGTGACTTTGGGCAAGTCACTTAGCCCTAACTGCCCTCCAAAAAGCAACAACAACAACAAAAAAAGAAAAGATACTGGAGTGGTTTGCCATTTCTTCTCCAACTCATTTTACAGAGGAGGAAACTGAGGCAAACAGGGTTAAATGACTTGCCCAGGGTCATAAAGCTAGTATCTGAGGCCAGATTTGAATTCAGGAAGTTGAGACTTCCTGATTCTAAGGCTAGCGCTCTACCCACTGTGCCACCTATGTGGTCTCTGAGCACTCTTTTTTCTTCTTGACTAACCATGTGTGCTATGGAGTCTCAAGAGAGGTCCTATCCCTGAGTACTTTGGAGAAGTGAAATTTGAGGTGGGTCTCAAAGAAAAGGTAAGATTCTAAATAGCATAAGGAAGGATATGTGGCACTCCAAGTAGGGAAGATGGAAAGCAAAAAAGCAGAAAGGCAAAAAATGGAGGGAGGGAGAGAGGGAAGATGGAAGAAAGGAAGGAAGGAAGGAAGGAAGGAAGGAAGGAAGGAAGGAAAGAAGGAAGAGGGAGAATGGAGGGAGGGGGAAGGGAGGAAACAAAGGAGGGAGGGAGGAAGCAAAGAAGGGAGGAAGAAAAAGAGGAATTGAGGGAGGGAGAAAAAAGGAATAGAGGGAAGAAAAGAAGAAAAGAAGATTAAGTGCCTTTTATAGGCCATCCACTCTGCTAGGCATTTTACAAGATGGCTTGACCAAAAGCATAGTAGCAGGATAACAAAGTATATTTGTTTGGAAGAGAGAAGCCATAAACGGCCAACATCTGGCAAAACTGTGGAGTCACCTTCAGAGCCAGGGGAGAAATAACAAAGAGCCATCATGTCTCAGACCAAGTCCTTTGTCTTCTCACACATTTTATTCTTTTCACAGTAAGCCCAGAAATTTCTCATTCATATCATCACACACAAATCTCATAGAAGCAGTTTGCCAGGAGATGTTTCCCAATCCAGAATCTCTGTTCAAAGTCTCTTCTATAAGCATGTAATTCTATCCCCGTGCCCACCCCTCTTCAAGTTTTATCCTCACTAGCAGAAAATATTTTCCCAAATGGTAGCCAGCTGGAGGTTTGGGCCAAATTCCTTACAATCATGGTCAATTCCAAAGGTGGAATAGTTTTAAGTCAGTCTGGTGTCTTTTTTCTCCTGCCTCGGGATCTGGAACATCCTGGTTGAGAGATAGGTTCAAATGGAAGCTGGGGCTTCCTGGGCTACTACAGAGACAGACAGAGACAAAGAGAGAGAGACAGAAAGAGAGAACTGCTGCCATCTTGCTGAACTATAGTGAAATTTCTTATTATAACTCGTACATTTGGCTTAGAAACCAGAGAACAGAGACTGTCCAGTCCCCAAACAGACTGAAATTAAACAGGGACTAGAAATACCAAGTGAGGGAAACGGATAATTTTTATATAGAGCTTTCCAATTGCAAAGTGCATTCACATTCCAAGATCTTTCAAAGGACCTTCTGGGATCGGTTGTATCATGAAATCCATTGGACTCATGAGGAAACTGAGATTTGGAGAGGTCAGGTGACCTGGCTGAGATCATGCCTCTAGTAAGTGGCAGAAAAATCTAGGACTTGAACCCAGATTTTCTGACTCTAAGTTCAAAGCTCTGACTAATCTTAAAATGCACAAATTTTTAGATTTATGTAATAATTTATAATAAAGTTTATTATATAAAAATGAGTGATTGCAAGTGTTGTTGTGATGGAAAAAGCAACAGAATCCCCTGCAGTATTTTCCTTCCTAAAGAGTACCAGGCATGGTTCACCAGAGGACAGAAACAGAAGGAAAAAAATGGAATTTGAAGAAAGGGAGAATTAGGTTTGATATAATATCAAATTTGCTAACAATTCAAGGGTTTTTAAAGCATTTTTATCAAAACCTTTTGTTTATGCACTACTTCTATTTCTGAATATATACCTCCCCTCTTCTCCACCCAGCAAGCTTCTACTGTGACCTAGAATAAAAAAAGAAGAAAGAAAAGCTGGTGGGTAAAACCATTGAATGTATCAATAGTGTTTAATGGTACATGCAATATTACACACCCATGGAGCCCCTAGCCCCCACCTCTGCAAAGAAGGGAGGGAGGCACATTTTCTCAGTTCTTCTCCAGAGCCAGGCTTGGTCATTATAACAATTAGAGTTAACCAAAAATGGAATGAACTCTCTCAAGAGGCAGCAAGTTCCCCTCCCCCGGAAGTTCCCAAGGGGATGCTGAAGGAACACTTGTTGAGGACAATGTAGAGGGGATTTCTGTTCACATATGGGTTATACCAAGTAACCCTCCAAAGTCATGTCCAACTGCGATTCTTTGTGATGTGGATAGAGATGGGACCTATAATTTCACTAGTGTAGGTTATTCCCAGAGCAAGAAAACCCCTTCCCATCAATAGAGGTCACAGCTGGTCTGCAGCTAAGAGTCTTAGAAAGTTGTCTAAACAATTAGAGAGTGACTTGCCCAAGGTCACACAGCCAGTATATGTCAGAGACAGAACTTTAATCCAGGTCTTCCTGGTTTGTAAATCAGCTCCCTATTCACTACTAGTAGATGGGACAGGTAGGTGGCATAGTGGATCTTCAGTGCTGGGCCTGGAGTCAGGGAGCCCTGAGTTCAAATTTGGCCTCAGATACTTTCTAGTTGTGTGACCTTGGGCAAGTCTCTTAACCTGTGTTTGCCTTAATTTCCTCATCTCTAAAATGGGGCTAATAAAAGCACCTACCTGCCAGGGTTGCTGTGAGCACCCAATAAGATATTAATTGTAAAGCATCTAGCACAGTGGAGTCTATAAATGTTAGCCATCATCACTAGTCCATGCTGCCTCAGTGATTCTGTGAAGAAGAACATTAAGGAAGGGAGATTCTGAGTCTCAACTCTGGTGCTGTGTGGGAGGGAGGGCGGAATTCACTCCTTCTCTCTTAGCTCCACTTCTCTCCTGTGTGAAGAATATCTCATTCTTTCCTCCTAAAGTCATATGGTTCATAGAATCCTAAGCCTGGGAAAAGCTTCTGCAAATCAGCTGACCTTGGAATGAACTTGACACGGCAGCAAAGAAGGCGTACATTGGAGTGTTTGAGATAGGGACTTTGGATACCGGTTCTATAGCAGTACAACTAGCCTCAAGCCCATGATGAATAACTTGGTGTGTCAGTCAAATGGAAAAGATGCTGATCTTATTTCTATGACTGCCTCAGGGAGGGTAAGCATCCTGACCCCACAATCCATGCTCTAGGAAATGTAATGTGCAGGGCTGGAATACTAGAAAGACCCTAGGCAACACTTCTGGACATGACTCAACAGTCTTACTAAAGTGAGCACAGACTTCCGCATGATGCCCTGTCCACAAAGGGGATTCAGCAGAGCAGAAACAAGAATGGTACCACTGGGGCTTTCCTCAAGAAGAATGAGATTTGGAGGTTACTGATAAGACTTGCATCCCTTCTTCAGGGAGAAGCTAACCTTGGCAAACATAGTTAGCAAGGAGAGCTAAAATACGAAAGTACCAGATAGAATACTTCTGGCTGGAGCCAATTGTTAAATTTATAGTGTGAGCACTTGCACTTTAGGAATGAGCAAATGCTACAAATCAGGGCTTGATTTATTGTTTTGTTGATGTAGGAAAGTTGTGAAGAAAGTGTTAATGATGAAAATTAAGCTTAAAAGTGTGTCTTGTATACATATATCCATCTCCCAACCAGAGATCTGGTTGTTAGACATTTGCCAGCACCCCACTGCTTTTCTTCCATCTTCTGAGGCCACTTTCCAGGGCTTAGATTTTAAATCCGAGTCTTAGAACCATGCCTAGCACTTAATAATTACTCAATAAAATGCTTACTGACTTGTTGACCCCAGCTGAACTCCTCCCTGGACTATACTCACTCTGCTTCCTCCCCCTATCAATACCCTCATGGTGTTGTAGGCTCTCCACTCATGACAAAGTTCTTGTCTCCTCACTATAGAAATAGTCCTAGGCTCTCTCTCCCATGATAACTTTTGTCCTGAAGTCTTCCTTTCCCCAACTGAATTTTTCTGGTTACCTGCTGGAAACATTATTAAGGCATTTGCCTGAGCACCAAAATGGCTAATTAAGGCTCTGGTGGTCAGGACAAGATAATAGATCATAGCTATAGAGCACTTCCTAAACTTTCCTCACAACAATCCTGGGAAATAGAGGAGGCAACTTTTATTATCCCCGTTTCACAGATGAAGAAAGTGAAGGTAAGAGAAGTTAATGACCTGTGTATAAATGCCAGGATTAGAAAGCAACAAAAATGATTTGAGCTCAGCTCTTCTCAATTCTAGACTACTGATGGTTGTTGGTCTTTTTCCCCACTGCATTATCCTATTGGCTATACAGACCGATAAAGAGCCAGTGCTCTACCTTTCCATGTAGATTTGGGTTTTTTTGTTTTGTTTTTAATGAAATGGACTTAGGAGGGAGAGGGAAAGTTCTCTTTTCTTTGGTCCTTGGCAAAGTGCCAGGCACAGACTAGGGCAGGGGAGGGCTGCTCTTGAAGACCTAGAGGGCCCTGTGTGGCCCCTAGGCTGCAGGTTCTCCATTCCTGGACTAGACACTCAATAAATGATTGTTGTTGACTTTACTTGAATGGAAGTTTCCACATGAAGGCTGAATTCAGATCTCTCTGAATTGTGAGGGGGATGGAAAAACATAGTGACCCAGACCCAAGAAAGTTCCAATGAAGAGACTGGCCTCAACTCCTCGTTATGCTCTCCAGTCTTGTCCTAGCCAACTTTCTCTCTCCTACAGTTCTTACATCACTAATAGCCACTTCTCCCATCTAAATCTCTTAAAATATTGGAAAAACTTAGTGACCAAGGATCTAAGCAAGATTCTTGTCATTCTACACTTAAAGAGTTTGTCCACATCACTACCATGAAAGTTGTCCACCTAACAGAGTCCCAAATCCAATTTCTGTCCGACTTGAAGGTTGTGTCAACAGATGGCAAACAAAGGGCTACAAACTGATGCGCTAGTCAAATACGCAGATACAATGTGAAACAACTGGATGTTTGGAAATAGCCAATTACCCAGACTTTTCTGCTTCCCTGCAGATGTTTGACATTGCATTACCCATAGCTGTTGGCCCCAGGAGCATAGTACAACATGTTACTTGCAAACTTCCTTCCCTTGGTGGCAGTAGAAATGAAAGCCTAGATTTGTTGGGTTTCACTTTCTTTAGTCAAGTTGTCAACAAGTATTTATTAAGTACCTATTAAATTCTAAGTATTGGGCTTAACACTGGAATACAAATAAAGAAAAAAAAATAATCACCTCCCTCAAGGAGTTTACAATTTAATGGAGGAAACATGTAAACAACTGCAAGAACAAGATACATACATACATATACACATACACATATGGCTCGTGCACAAGAAAGAGAAAGAGGTGTGTGTGTGTGTGTGTGTGTGTGTGTTTGAGAGACAGACAGACAGACAAAGAGACAGAGAGAGACAGAGAGAGAGAGAAAGGGAGACAGAGAGGGAGGGAGGGGGGAAGGAGAGAGAGAGACACAGAGAGACAGAGAGACAGAGAGAGAGAAAGAGAGAGAAGGAGAGACAGAGACAGAGAGAGGGAGGGAGGGAGAGAGAGACAGAGACAGAGAGAGAGAGAGGGAGAGAGACACAGAGACAGAGACAGTGGGAAGGAGGGAGGGAAAGAGAGAGGGAGACAGAGAGAGACAGAGATGAGGAGGAGGAGGAGATAAATTGGAGAGATTTTAGAGAAGGCACTAACATTTAGGAGAACTGGAAAAGGTTTCTTACAGAAGGCAGAATTTTAGCAGAGACTCAAAGGAAGCCAGGGCTTAGAATTGAGGAGAGAGAGAATTCTAGCATGAGAAATAGCCAGTTAAAATGCCTGGAGTAGGCAATTGGAGTCTTATGTATGAGGAAGAGCATGGAGACTAAGGCTGTTGGATGGCAGAGTTTGTAGACTCTACACTGTAGAGGGACAGCAAGGTATAAGAAAACTGGAAAGGTAAGAAGAGGCTAGGTTGTCAAGGGCTTCAAAAGTCAAACATCGAAAGCTATATTTGTTTCTGGAGGGAATAGGGAACCACTGGAGTTTATTAAACATGGGAAGAAAGGTGATATGGTCAGACCTAGGCTTTATGAAGATCACTTTGATAGTTGAGTGGTAGATGGTTGAGAGTGGGCAGATACTTGAGGAAGGAAGGTCAATTAGCAGGCTTTTGCAATAGTCTACACATGAGGTGACTAGGGTCTGCCTCAGGATGGTGGCAAGACTTCATATATTGAATATAGAGAGTGAGGAGTGAAGAATGATACCTAGGTTGTCTGTCTGGGTAACTAGGACAATGGCATAGTAATAGGAAAGCTGGAGGCAGCAAGGTGGCTCAGTGGATAGAACACTGGGCCTAGATACAAGAAGACTTAAGTTCAAATCTGGCTTCAGATCTGGCTGTGTGACCTTGGGCAAATCATATAACTTCTCTTTTCTTTAATCCATTGGAGAAGGAAATGGCAAACCACTCCAGTATCTTTGCCAAGAAAACCCTATACAGGGTTGAGAAGAGTCAAACTAAAAACAACTGAACAACAATAGGAAATGTAAAGGGTTTGGGGGAAAAATAGTAAGTTCCGTTTTGGATGTGTTGAATTTAAGAGATCTGCAAACTGACACACTGGGCAAATGGTGGATAATTCATCTACACAATGAAAAATATCTGGACATTTAGAAAAATTCAGAAAATCACCAAAACTCTTCCATTTGGGATGTCCCATAGCAGTTGGTGATATAAGCCTGGAGTTAGGAGAGAAGTTACGGGGAGATAAATAGAAGTGAAAATCATCTCCAAGGTTGATAATTGAATCCAAGTTTAGAACCACACTGCCTAAAGAGCAAGGCCCAGAGTCTTGGGAATCCCAGCGGTGAGACTTGCTTCTCAATGGATATTTCCAGTAGCTGTCAGGCTTGTGTTAACCCTGGAATCACAGTCTTTCTCCAATTCCATACTGACCCACACGGGATGAAAGTGGCCAAATGTCTATGTGTTGATGTGGTCAGGAAAAGGGAGAAAATAAGGAGGTACCCAAGAATAATGAATAAAATATTGATGCCAACTGCCTGGAGAAAGAAAATTGCTTCCCAGGAAGAGAGAACACATCGCTTTAGATTGAGATTGACTGGGAGCTGTCACACTCTCCTTTAAACATAACAGAGGCTCTGAAGGGGAGAGACCACTATTAAAATTGCTAATTACATGTTAAGATCTATAGACATTACTGGAGACAAGTTCATCTGCATGTGAATTAAAGTGTCCAGAGTGGTAGCACTCATTCTGAGTATCTTCCAATGTAAGTGAAGAGGGTAGAATATGAGTGAAGGCAGCGTGTTAGCCTCAGGAACATTGTCATTTGTTGTTCAGTCATCTCTGACATTTCCTGACCCCATTTTAGAGTTTTCTTAGCAATGATACTGGAATGGTTTGCCATTTCGTTCTCCAGTTCATTTTACAGATGAGGAAACTGAGGCAAACAGGGTCAAGTGACTTGTCCAGGGTCACACAGCTAGTAAGTGTCTGAGTCTGCATTTGAACTCAGGGAGATGACTCTTCCTGACTATAAGCCCGGGGCTCTACCAACTGCATGGCTTAGCTGCCCTCTCAGGGGCATGGGTTCAGGGAATTGGGAAGAAGTTATAGAAGGCCATCCCAGGAGTCTTACATAAGAAGTCACCTACGTAGCTAGATGACTATGACAATTTCTTTGACCTCTATTTGTTCATCTGGAAAATGGAAACTCAATCCAACATTTATTAATCAACCAATAAATATCAAGCAAGCATCCACCATGTGCTAAGCACTGGATAAAAAAACCCAGCTTTGCTCAGTGTACTGTTCTGAGCCCGGGGACAGGTTCTAAGGTAGGTTGTCAGTATATCATCAGATGTTAGGACAAATTCACAACAGGA
Source organism: Pseudochirops corinnae (assembly GCA_028646515.1). Lineage (NCBI taxonomy): Eukaryota > Metazoa > Chordata > Mammalia > Diprotodontia > Pseudocheiridae > Pseudochirops > Pseudochirops corinnae. The sequence continues at coordinate 146,155,663 of CM053588.1, forward strand.
GCTTATGTTCTACTGGAAGGCAGGGGGATTCTGCCTATATTTGGGGGACCAGATGAGATAATATTTGTAATATGTTATATTAGTAAGATAATATATAATATATAATAAGATAATATACATATAACATATTACAATAATGGTAAACTATAAAATGTTATATTATTATAAGAACTGCATGTTATAATAACATTTATATAGCACTTTAACTATGTGCCAGGCACTGTGCTAAATGCTTTTATACTTAATATCTTACTTGATTCTCATAACAACCCTAGGAGGTATGTGCTATTATCATTCCCAATTTGCAGTTGAGAAGACTGAGGTAAAGATAGGTTAAGTGACTTTCCCAGGGTCATACAGCTAGTAAGCGTCTGAGGTCTCAGGACTTCCTGACTCCAGACCCAGGGCTCTATCCACTGCATACCTTAGGTCCCCTTAAATGTTATTGTTATTAGAATTAAAATATTTAATAAAGTATAATAATTTTTAAAATTACATCTATCACTAATGTGATACCTAACACAGATACTGGTAACAGTCAAGACTTAAGGACTCAAGAAGACTTAAGGACCAATAGGATCTCTTGCCACCTCCGTTTACCTTCAAGTGATGAATGGCCTGTCCTCAGTGTCTGTCCCCCTACACATACACACACACATTTACATAGATACACATGTATATATACACTCACTAACACACAAACTCATATGCATATACTCACATATACACATATACACAAATACACTGTTACACACATACATACACACTCATATACATATATATATATATATATATACATATACACATAGGCACACACATAGATTCCCATCCCATCTGTAGATGCCTTTCCTGACTTTTGCTCTATGGTATAAAAACTCCTGTTTCCTGCTGTGTTCCTGCCCAGACAGAAGACTAGGTTAGGAAGTAAAAGGATTGGGGAAAACCAAGGCAGATAATCACGTTGGCAAGCTGAACTCAGGGCCAGGAAGGATCTGTTATACTGAAGAGCAAGGAGGATGTTAAAAAGCTTCCTTTTGCAGTCTTGCCCAAAGAAAGGGCAGAGAGAAATAATGCATCTGACTTCACTGCACTGGGGCTGAGTTTCATTGCCTCGTTCATCTTAAATTGTTTATGAAGGGACTGAGCTTCATCCCTTCCAAAGGAAGCTCCAGCCCAGTTTTCAGAGACCTGCTGTGCTGAGACAGTGCTCTTAGAGAAGCTAATGCAACCTCTGTGTTCTTCTAATGTGGTAAATAGGGGGAAAAAAGTGAGATGGCTGCGTGAAGGGAGAGAGGGAGAGGAAGGCAGCAGCTTCTGGTGTGTGGCAGTCAGCAGAAGCCTGGCTGAAACCCCATTGATCTTGTGTCTGTTCATTTTAATGAGCTCTTGGGCCCTAAAACTAACTGTTCACTCTGCTAATGGCACTGAAAACAAATACATCAGTCTGGTTTGGGATCCATTGGTTTTCGTGGAGGGGGAGGTGGCTAAAGGGCTCCAAGGTAGTTTGAAATCCACCTTCCAGCCTCTTTGGACAGGCATCCTAGATTTCCTGGGACAAACGCGGGTGGGAGGGTCCAAATGATAAGGCAATATTAGAGATATAGTATAAAAGACTGCAAGGTGTAGGCAGAGGTGTCAAACACACTACTACTGACACTCTCTAGTGCAGCCCAAACCAGGTTAAAATGTAATTGATAAATGTCTCACAAAATTAATAAAAGTAAAATAATAAATAATGCTGATTATTAATGTTAATTTATTTCTGTTTTAATAGTAAATAAAAAGTCATTTGCATTTGATTTTTGTTTATTTATTTATACTTGTTTGTATATTTATAGCTATATTATGTATCTATCATATGTTTATATTTATTTCTATTTTATTCCATTTTAGAGCAGCTAGGTGATGCGGTGGAAAGTGCCAGGCCTGAAGTCAGACTCATTTTCCTGAGTTCACATATGGCCTCAGACACTTACTAGCTGTGTGGCCCTGGGCAAAGCATTTAACCCTGTTTGCCTCAATTTTCTCATCTGTAAAGTGAGCTGGAGAAGGAAATGGCGAACCACTCCAGTATCTTTGCCAAGGAAATCCCAAATGGGTCACAAAAAATCAGACATGCCTGAAATGACTGAACAATAACAAAAATTCAATTACTTGTATTTAATAATTTAATAATAAATTATTGAAAAATAAAGATATGGATCATTTTAATTTGTGGTTTTCTAAGTTAATATGCACATGAATCTGTTTCTATTTGAATTTGACACCGCTAATATAGTAGAAAGAGAGCTAGTCTCGGAGTCAGGAATAATAATCCCCATAATGCTAACATTTATGCAGCTCCTTAAAATTTGCAAAGTTTTTAACATATATTATCTCATTCAATCTTCCCCAGAACCTTTCAAAGTAAGTGCTATTGTTACCCCCATTTTATTGATGAGGAAACAGAGGGTTGGAGAAATGAAATTATTTATCCAGGGTCATGTAGCTATAAAGTGTCTGAGGTAAAATTATGAGCTCATTTCTTCCAGGTTCCAACACCAGCACTCTATCTACTATGCCACCTAGCTGCCTACCAGAAAAGATTTGATTTTTAGTCTCATCTTGGTCACATGGCAGTTGTTTGTGAGCAATTCCTCAGAGCCTAATTCTTTAGAACTACAAGGTACAGAGAAGATACTAACCTGTATTGGTAAAGGGAATTTCTTCATCTGAGAATTCCCTATACCACTAAGGTCACAGATACAGTTCCTCTCCCCAACGCAGAACTATAATTGGATTTAGAAGATAAAACTAACACACTCATTTTACAGGTGAGGAGACTGGGGCTTTCCAAAGTGAAAAGACCTAAGGTCACACAATTAATGGTACCTTTACCCATTCAGGCTTCAAATTCAAGAGTTAATGAATATATCCAAGGGAAGATTGGTAGTTTATTGAGAAGGAGGAAAGGAAATGAGGGAATAAGGGGAAATGGACTGAAGCCTATTGTATAGGACCAAGGGATCCTCCAAACAGACCTTGAGTCAGGATGCTTCAGATACTCCTGACCATAGGAGCAGACCCCATGACAGCTTGCTGAAGAGTAATGAGGATTTCTCCCAGGTGACTCATTTCTAAGGCTAATACACATGTGCTTCTCCATGGGAGGGTAAGTTCAAAAAAATCAAAAGGAGAGTGCAACAAAAAGAGTGTTAGATTATAAAGTCAGAGGATGTGGATCCAAATCTCAGATTTGACTGTGTATGACACACTGCATGTGACCTTATACAAATTTAATAATAATAGTAATTATGACGATGATGATGCATTTATATAACATTTTAAAGTTTTCAAAGCACTTTACCAGTATTATATAATAATCTTTCTGAGTCTCAGTTTCCTCATTTGTGCAATGAAATGGTTGGATTAGACAACCTCTAAAAACCCTTCTAGTTCTTTATCTATGATCCCATAGTCCTAAATTGTAATTGTTTTCAAGGCTGCTCAGCAGATAAGAAGGATTTATTCCAGTACATTATCTATGGCCAAGGGGTGGCTAGGTGGTTGGCCTAGAATCAGAAAGACCCATCTTCCTGGGTTCAAATCTGGCCTCAGACATTTAGTAGTTATATGACCCCTGGGGAAGTAACTTAATCTTGTTTTCCTCAGTTTCTTCATCTGTAAAATGAGCTAAAGAAGGAAAAGTCAACCCACTCTAGTACCTTTGCCAAGAACAACAATAATCTATGATCAAACTGGCATGAAAACAGTTTGGAAACTGGCTAAGTTCATTTTTTTCAAAGAATCCGGAGGCCTAATGCCATTGGGCCCATATTATCCTTGGAGTTTCTACTTAATTCAACAAACACATTGAATTACATAAAAACATATTAAGTGCCTGCTATGTGCCAGGCACTACTAACTGTAAATACAGTGGAGGAGAGAGTATTCAGAAGAAAGAGGTGATTAACAATGCTGAATGCTGCAGAAAATTTGGAGAGGACGTGGACTGAGAAAAGACCATTACGCTTAACACTTAAGACGTCATTGGTGGCGTTTAAGTGGGTAGTTTAAGTAGAGTGATGAAGTTAGAAGGCAGATTGCAATGGGCGAAGGAGTGAATGGGGGTGGTAAAGAAGCAGCTAGCATAGATTACTCCTTCTAGGAGTTTGGCAGTGAATGGGACAAAAGATAGAGGACAACTATTTGAGGTCCTGGCAGCATTAAGGGAAGGTTTCTTGAGGATTGGGAAATCTCAGCTTGTTTGTAGGCAGCAGGGGAAAACCAAGCAGATAGAGTCAATTCAATTAAAAAAAAAGTGTTATGAACCTATTACGAGTAAGACACTGAGCTAGGCAATAGGCATACAAAAATAAAGATGAAAAAGTCCTTTCCCTCCAGGATCAAGAGATGGATACAATACGTACAGTTAGATTAGGCAGTTTAAAGGAAGAGAGAAGACAATCAGGGATGAGGATCATAATATTAACACTAAAGGGACCTTAGAAATAGTTAAGTCCTTCTCTTTCCTTTTACAGATGGTATAACTGAGTCCCAAAGTGGATAAGTGACTTGCATGTAGTCACACAGTCTGAAATAGGATTTGGACCCAGATCTTCATGACTCCAAGTCCAGAATTCTTTCTAGTATACCCTATCACTCTTAGGAAAGGCTTCACTAAGGAGGTAGCAATTGTACTGAATCTTGAAGGATGATACGAATTATTTGAAATAAAGTTCAGTAAGGGTATATTACAGATGTGGTAGAAAGCTTGTGAGAATTCATAGGGGGACAGAGATGGCATGTTGAGATCAGGGAACAGCAAGTCATCCAACTGAGTTGGAAACTAATGTGAGGACTGGAAAAAGATTGGAGGAATATTGTGGATATCCTGAGATTGTGGAGTTTGGATTTATTCTAGAAGCAACAGAAGTCACTGAAAGTTTTTTGACCAAGAGAGTGATATGGTAATACCCATGCATGAACAAGATTATTTTGACAGCTGTGTGAAGGATGGATTGGAGAGGTGAAAGAATGGAGAGGAGACCAGCTGGTCAATAAACGTCTAATATGTGCCAGTCATGATGCTAACTACTGTGGGGATACAAATACAAAAAAGGAAAACAATCCCTGTCCTCAAGGAACTTGCAATCTAATGAGGGAAAGCAACACACCAAAGGGAATTAGAAAGTGGGGGTGGGAGGTAAAGGAAAGGTATGAGGTAGGGGTGGGGTGGGGGGTCTGGAGTACAGTCAGAATGGAAATGAAAAAGAGATGGCCAAGGCCCCCTCTTAAATAGAAGTTCTGGGAGGAGCCCTCCACCATCCGAATCAGAGGGGTCTCCGGGGAGTGAGAATATTGATAAGGTATGAGTTCCAGAGTTGAAATAATCTTCCAGGATGAAGAGTTTCCTGGAGCATGATGGAGAAGTACAGCAGTTAGCTGGGAAATGAAGGAGACTTATAATCTACTATGTGAAAACTGATGAGGGTAGTGGCCATTTGAGTAGAGAGCGGGGAGAAGATACGAGAAATGTATGTGTGGAATTAACACTAAAATTATCAGAGCTGACAACTGATTGTTTGTTAAGGGTGAGGGACAGAGAAGAGTCTAGGGCAGTTTCAAGGCCATACACTTATGTGACTGGTAAATGGTGATACTATCAAGAAAAATAAAGAAGTTTGAAAGCAGGGCAAATTTATGAGGAAGATGATGTATTGTGTTTTGGACATGTTAAGTTTGAGATTAGAGAGGAAGTTTGGTGTGACAAATAGGTAACTGACCTAAAAGGCAGGCAAGCCTGGCTTCAGATTTAATCCCTCAGTGCTCTAGGCAAGTCTCTTTGTTTAAAAAATTAATTAATTTGTTTTCTAGTTTACATCATTCATTTCCACAAGATTTTGAGTTACAGATTTTCTCCCCATCTTTCCCCCACTTACCATCCCCAAACAGCTATCCCACTCTATAACCCCTCCCCCAGTCTTCTCTCTGCCATGTCCTCCCCCATCGCCCCTCTGACTCTCCGGTAGGGCAAGATGGATCTCCCTACCCCAGTTAGGCAAGTCTCTTAAGACCATAAGTTACAGATGAGGTGATGGTCTGCTTTGATAGAGGGAGTGTCGTTACCCAGGAGTACCCTGGACCTGTGAAATGTAAGTCCAATTGTTCTTCTTAAATTTGATGTATTAATGGGAGGTATAGGGAATGTGTCCAATAGACAATTTACAACATGGGACTGGAGTTCATAAGAACAATTTACATTTGGAAATCAATGTGTAGAATAGATAATACCATGGGAGAGAGTGATGATAATAAAAGAAGTGACTGATAGGCTATGTTCCTGAAAGTGATGAGTGATGTTAGGATCAGGGGCACAATTGAAAATTTGAGCCTTAGAAAGGTTAAGAGGCAAATATGTCAGAAGGTAAAGAGGCTTTGAGGTATGGAAAAAAAGATGAGGAAGCTATAATTTATGTCTTCAATCCCAGTAAAGTAGGAGGCAAGGCTCATCTCTTGAGAAAAATGGCAGTAGCAATGGGGTTGGAGATCTGGTGAGAGAGGATGTTTGGAATAGTCACTGAGGTATTGTGTGATAGGGAGTCAATCAAAGATGAATAAAAGTTTTGCTCTACAATAGTGAAGGCCCTGTTGAAGGTACAATATATGAGATTAAACCCAAGTAGTATGATTCTATAGCTTCTTTCAGCAGCATTCATTAGTTTGGGAGTAGGAACAAAGCAGTCAAATGGTGAAGAGTGAAAACTATGGAATATTTTCTCAGATGCCTCTCTGAAATCCAGATATACTATATCTACAGCGTTCTGTTATTCTACCAGTCTCATAACCCTACTTTAAAAGTGTATTTTTATTCCATAATTTATTCCCATACTAGTTCTTAGTGATTTTTCTAAGCCTTAACAAATAATCTTTTCAATAACTTCTTCTAGAATTTTGTCCAGGATTGACATCAAAGTTCACATTCTGAGTTGCCAAAACTCTTATTTTCCTCATTCAAAATCAGAACATTAAGCAAACTCCAGTCTCCCCTCCCCTCACCCCTCCCCCACTTTATTTCTTAAAGAATATTAAGTAGCTTACTGTCAATACAACTATAAATTGTTGTAATCTGGGAAGGGATATATTTTGGTTGGGACATTTGGATACATTTAGAACTGGTGGGTACTCTCTATTTCCTCTCCTATTTTGTCTTTCAAATATCCTTTTAGCTTGATTTTTTTCCCTTTTTTTCAGTCTGAAGAACAATCTCCTTGATATATACATACATACATACATATATATACATATATACATATATATATATATATATATATAATGTAAATAGGAACTAGTATTTCCATTTCCTGAACAGAACAAATCCATCACTTCTATGGTCCACTGCCCTTTAGATGACATGGAAGTTAACAAAAGCATCAGTAGTAGGGAAAGCTTCTCAACCGATAGAACGGTGAGTGAGTTGGATGAAACCATCAGGCTTAAAACATATATGCCCATAATGACCATTGAGCACAATTAATTAAACCAGATCTTTTTGGTCTAGTTTGAATACTTAGCCTGACATCTGGCATGTAGTAAGTGCTTAATAAATGTTTGTTGATTGGTTGAACCCTACCTCTCAGTAACCTACCTCTTAGAACTCATTGTGAACATTTTTGACACTGGTTCATTTTTTCCCTGTAAACAGGACAGTGCCTGGCATGTAGTAGGTGCTTAACACATGTTGATTGACTGATTGCTTGATTGCCACCACTTCCTGTCTCTGAACCTTCATAATCATCAACTGGTCTATCCAGTTTCTGAGAGCAGCTCATTGTACTGTGTTCCAGCACCTAAACCTGAACTAGAATTCTTCTGTCATTTTATTAACCAGAAGACAGTTCATTTAGAAGCATGGATTCTGCCCTATTCACTGACTTCACCTACCTCTGGTCTTGCTGAGTTGCAGGGCTAGAAGTACTATCATTATATTTTCCTTAGATGAATTTGTCAGTAAATCTTGAATTTTTCAAATCCTCTTCTTTTAGCCAAATGAGATTTCTAGTATGTTTGAAGAAGTTGAAATGTCCATAACCTCATAGTTTCTCTGTTTTTTTTTCTCAGTTTTCTCTCCTATTTCAAGAAAGAATCATACCTAGCCTCCACCTGGACAGGTGATATACTACAAATAACATTTTTTTCTCTCTGTTCTTTTATCTTCATCCACATGTTCCTCATCATATTTCCCCCTTCAGATTCCCATATTGTGGATATCTTCTTGATATAGAATGGTAAATGCCACCCCTTTTTGACAGATTTTATTTTGAGCAAAGTAAACCATTCCATTGTTGAATTTCTTCATGTATTCATTCAACAGTCCTTTATTAATTTCTTAGTGCAGTGTAAAGTTCCAGGGGCAATACAAAGATAATTAAAATTTTAAATTAACTGTATTCATGGGGTTTATAATCTAACAGGATGACATTGAACATACACAAATATTTATAGCTATAAAATACAAATTTAGAATCAGGAATTCCCTCCAACTCACAAAGAAGATCTCTTTGGAAACATTTTGTTATTGTTCAGTCGTTTCAGGCGTGTCCAACTCTTTGTGACCCCATTTGGGCTTTTCTTGGCAAAGATACTGGAGTAGTTTGCCATTTCCTTCTCCACTTCATTTTAAAGGTGAGGAAATAGAGGCAAACAAGTTTAAATAATTTGCCTAGGATCACACAGCTAGTAAGTGTCTGAAGTCAGATTTGAATTTAAGAAGATTAGTCTTCCTAACTCCAGGCCCAGCACTCTAGCCACTGTACAAAGGAATCGTGTGAGTCTTCATCCTCAAAACTGTAGCTTATGAGCCCCTGAAAATAAGGCTATCTTCCAAAAGTCAGAGGACACAATTAGCTTAAAGTAAAATCCATGTGGAAAAAATGGCATAGTAAGAAAAGAGGAGCATCTCCCCGTAGTCTTGGAGAATTCTCCCACCAATATACCCGACATCAACATGATATATGAATGCACATAGCCGGAGGTATGCTAGTAAATGTTTAACAACCAGATCTCTGAAAAAAAGTAAACCCAACACACTTTTTTACAAAAAATATAAATAATCTTTATTTAGAGACTTCTATATATTTGACAGATAGAACCTATGGAAAATGCAAAGCTTACAATGCAGTAAGAGAGAATTCTGCCTCCAGACTAAATGAAGGAGAGTTTCAAGCCTGGGGGACAGGCTTCAAAATAAAACGACAGATCTGATAGCATTTGACAAGAAGTTTTTCTGTAGGAATAATTTATCAGAGGTTGAGTCAGGATATGCACATGTGCCTCCCCCTCTCTCTGCGTATACAACTCTACGCATCTACGTACCAAGGTTTAAATGTGCACATACACAAATTGTGTTGTGTGTGTATTTGCTGTTTTCTGGACTTTCTACTTTTGGGACTTGGGCCAGAATTGTTTTTTCACAGGAATCACTTCTGTTGTCCCATTGACACTCCATTTTTTTCTATGTCTGTGGTCCAGTTGCACCAAAGGCAGGTGGCAAGGACAGGACAATGTAGCTAGGAACAGTAAACATACTTTCTTCACTTGTTGTTTTGAAATGTGAAACAGCTGCTCTGACTAAACCCACTTGGTTCACAGTGTAGCGTGAGAATGTCGCATCTATTCTATTTACTTTTAGTTTACAAGATTCAGTGCCAGAGTCCCTTGAGTTTCAAGTTTTCTCCCCTCCCTCTCCCCCCGCCCCACGCATGTCGGCATGTAGTCAAGTATAGGATCTGCAAATACTTTCACATTGGACATGAGTCTGGTTGTATAGAAGGGTTGTAACCAATGGAGTGAACAACAGGAAAAAGGAAACAAAATCAAACATGGAAAAGAGCGATAGTATGTAGGTTGGTTCAGTCTCCATTTAAACTCTGTTCTTTCTATATCTTTCTCTGAGTTTAGGTATCTCCTTCCATCCTGAGTCTTTTAGAGTTGTCTTATAGCTGTGCGTTGCTGAGAAGAGTACGGTTTATCAAGGTTGGTCGTCACACATACGATGTGTCTGTGATTGTGTACAAGTTTTTCCTGGTTCTGCTCTTCTCACTTAGCATCAAGTTGTATAAGCCTCTCCAGGTAAATATGAAGTCTATCTCCTCCCCATTTCTTATAGTGCAATAGTATTCCATTGCATTCATATACCACAACTTGTTTAGCCATTCCCCAATTGGTGGGCATCCCTAAATTTCCAGTTTTTTGCCACCACAAAGAGAGCTGCAATAAATATTTTTGTACATATAGGTCCTTTTCCCACTTCTATGATCTCTTTGGGATACAACCCCAGAAGTGGTATTACTGGGTCAAAGGGTATGCAATTATTTATAGCCCTTTGGGCATAGTTCCAGATTGCTCTCTAGAGTGGTTGGATCAGTTCACAGCTCCACCAACAATGCATTAGTGTTCCAATTTCCAGCATTTGTCATTTTCCTATTTTGTCATCTTAGCCAATCTGGCTGGTGAAATGTACCCCATACACTTTTAAGTTTTGTCTATATTACTAATATTTTCTCCATCCCTTTATTAAGTCTAGACAATCAATAAAACAATAAGTCAAACCCTGATTTATAATATTTGTAGATTTCCAAGATATAAATGCTCACACTAAAAATTTATTCATGAGCTGGTATGAGTTGGCTTCAATGCATACCTGCACATAACATTCATAAATAGGGAGATATATATCTAAGGAAAACATGTATCTAGGCCGTCTAATGTTATATTACCCAAACATTTTTAGTAAACTGAATTTTTTCCTCAAAAACAAGAGGTCAGGAATTAACATAGCTATGATTATAAAGTTAAGCAGAGAACCCAACCTCTATCTAAATGTTAGAAATTTTCCTAACTGGGAGCTCAGAGCATTTGTGATATAATGTAAAACTTTTCATTTAAATGAGTTCCCTAAATCTGAAGAGGCTAGAACCATGTGGACCTAAGGAATCATTATATTGCTCCTCTGACTAAAAATAAGATAATTATCCTAATACAGCATTGAATAGGTATAAGCCAATCTCTCTTTGTGGAGATGGTGAAAAATTCCTCTCCAAATGTCAGGTTCCTAGGGAGAATGAAGTGTTCCTAAAGGAAAGAGAAGCAAGACTTTAATGGGGGAAAAGGAGGCATCTGGAGTGGAAAGGGGGAAGCTTGACCTTCATCAGAATATTGGAATGGAAGTGTCTAATAGAGAAGAAATAGGGAAGGCAAATGACAGCTGTAAAATGAGAGCTTAAAAATAAATTTAAGATCTTACTGAAGGAGAAGGAACTGTTTACTCTGAGAAGGAGGAAGTTTCTTGGTTTCCCAAGAATCATAGAGAAGAGCAACATGGAAGCTGTCAGGTAAGAGCTCAACCAGTAAGGGTCAAAGGAAGAAAAGATTCAGAGGAATTGGTAAATCCTTGCTCAAGAGTACTGAGACTATTTGTTGACCTGATAACCATAGAGAGTTCTATTGTCTTCCGAGGCATGAATCCAAGACATAACTAAGAATTACCCAAGACTTATCAAAACAGATGACTACTGTACCATTCTCTGGTGATTCATGTGGGCATAAGTGACACTTTCAGAAGGAACCTCAAAAGTATTGCCAAGGATTATAAAGTCTTGGGCAGGAAACTGAAGACCACTGTGACATAAGCTATATTTTTCTTGCCATTGCTCATTTAAAGCAAGGCACGCAGAAAAGAAAAATTAATTTGGGAAGAAAATAGCTGGCTAAGAATGTGGAGTCTTAGAATGGAATTTATCCTTGTGGACCATGGCTTTAACTATAGGGATAACAGTTTCCTGGAGAGAAATGCAAAACACCTAATATGATCTAGTAAAAATGTATTTTTGAGTGTTTTGGAAATCTAATTTAAAAAAAACAAACTTAAAACTAAAAATGATGGAGAAAGGAGAAGACTATCCCTCAGCCCTAATTTAGATACCATAAAGAGTAGCTATGCAGAAGTTTAAAGGACACAAAATCCAAGTAAAGACGCAGTAGTAAAACCTAAGGTTTTAAGTGTTCATAAACAAATGCCTAAAGTTTAGACCGAGATATTTTAATGCAAAGAAGAAAATTTGATCTCATAGATGTCACTGAGATTTGATGGGATAAAACCAATGAATGGACAACGTCTCTGAATAGTTATACTTTATTCAAAAGAAACAGAAAAGATAAAAGAGGGGGGCTCAGATAGAATTGTTTATTAAGAAATTATAATTATGAGAAGAAATTCAGGAGTCTGGGCAGGATTAGGGGGAATCATAACAGAATATTTGGGTACAAGTCAATGGAGGGAGAAATAGAAATGATTTTGACATGAAGTATACTACAGACCACCTGGAGAGAAAGAGAAAATAGATGAGGAGTCTGGGGGACATAGCACCAGCCTGGCATAGAAAGCAAGTAGTAATGATGAGAAGACATCAATTATCCAGATACCTACTTGAGCTCTCTCTGAGCTAATGACTTCTTTATTTTCTTTTTTTTTTTTAATTTTATTATAGTTTACATCATTTATTTCCACAAGATTTTGAGTTACATATTTTCTCCCCATTTTTCCCCCACCAACCACCCCAAAACCGCCATCGCAGTGTGTCCCCCCTCCCCCAATCTATTCTTTCCTATGTCACTTTTCAGTAGGGCAGGATGGATCTCCCAACTGCAGTGCCTGTGTATCTCAAGTTCCAGTTGGATGTAGTCAATAATAATAATAATAATTGCATATAGATAGATAGATAGATAGATAGATAGATAGATAGATAGATA
>CM053588.1:146168951-146242072 GCA_028646515.1 Pseudochirops corinnae
GACTCCTCTGGCCCGCTGAGGTTATGAGTGCGACCCCGATGCATCGGCTCTGAATTAAAACCTCTTGTTTTTACATCAAACTGGTCTCCTACGTTCTGGGGAGGGGTCGTAACGGAAGCTCGAAATTGGGGTCTTACAGACTCAGTTGAAAAGCCACACCTGAGGAACTAGAAGGCCACATGTGGCCTCAGGGCCAGAGCTTCCCCACCTGGGTCTACATTCTACCCACAGAGGAGTCACCCAAAAGGGGAACTACTGCCTCAGTAGAAAGGCCCTGGATATACAGGACCCATCAGCAGAGGCACCAGCAAAGGAGGAAACCTCCAGGTGACACTCCCAGGCCTCCAGTCTATGACAGATGATCAAAGGGTCACATTTGAGGACATAGAGGGCGCCGTGTAGCCTTCAGCCACAGGTCCCCCAGCCCTACTTCTAGACTCTAGCCTTCATTTCACCCAAAAGATAGAGGGGAAAGGTTTCAGTTTCTGGGGCTGAGGTCAGCACAAAAGTTTCTTCTAAGTTCTCAAAGTAGTTTCATTTGGGGGATGGGTCATTGTAAACCCCTCTTCCACTCCCATTCTCTCTACTCCCACACACACTTAAAAAAATGTTTGTTTTTTTTCACTTCACTCAGTCACTCAGTCAAGAAGTAGTGTTGTATAAGCCTGAGATTTGCAGTTAGAGGATCTGGGTTCAAATCCTGACTTTGTTAGTTACTATTTGTATCACCTTGAGCAAATCAGTTGACCTCCCTGGACCTCAGTTTCTCTACATGTAAAAAATGAAGTGGTTGAACTAAATGACTTTCGAGATCCTTTTTACCTCTAAATCTAAAAGTCTAAGGGAATAGCTTTCCTTTTTAATTCAATCATTAACAAATATTTATTAGCTGTCTATCACATGTTTCAAAAATGAAGTCCCTGCTCTCAAGAAACTTACATTTTATTGGGGCAAAAAAATCACGGACCCATAAAATTGTGTGTATGTAAAATAAAACTCTACCCACATAATACAAGGGTTATTTATTAAGCATCTAGTATGTGCCCAGCACTGTGCTAGATACTGGGGGATATAAAAGAAAAAAAAGACAGTCCCTGTCCTCAAAGAGCTTATTATCTTTAAAGGTCAAGGGCCAGTGGATGGCATATTCTACCGAAATTCAGAAAAACTTTAATTTGAATCCTCCCTCAGGCAGTAGTTGAATGACCCTGGTCAAGTCACTTAACTTCTCTTTGCCTTAGTTTCTTCTGCAAAATGGAGGTAATAATAGCACTGACTTTATGGGGTTGTTAGGAAAAGCAAATAAAACAAGAGGTAAAGCTCTGCAAACCTTAAAGCACTGTATAAAAGTTAGCTCTTATTATTGTTAGGTCAAACTTGGGTTCTTCCATGAAATGCTGCCCCTACACCACCATAGCCCAAACAGTCTTTCCATTTTCTGCACTCATACACCCCCAAAGTTTGTAACACCCTGTAGGACTTGACTGTATTCCATGGATATCATTCTCCGATGGCTGGTCTATGTTCTCTCTTTAGCAAGATCAAGAAGCAGAGACCTTGACCATATTGGCTACACGATACCAAGCACGTGGTGTACAGCTCCTACTCATCACCTTTCCTGGGTTTGATATTGGTATGGCACATGGGTCTCACTTACCCAGGGCAGAACACAGGTTTGGGGGATCCACTGGGACAGTAGGCTCTAGGGGGGCACCTGGTACAGTTGGTTGGTTGGTCATTGCCCATTTGGAAACTATAGGTGCCAGGTGGGCATGGAAATTGGGTACCCCATTGTGAACCTGTCTCAGAAAAGAGAGGAGTGGTAGGGATACAGTTACACTGCTGCTGAATGATCCCATGGGGATAAGGCTAGGGAAGAAGAAATGTCACCTGACCGTGGGGGTTGTCCTAGCCAGAAATTGGTCCTTTGCTTGGGTCTGTTTTGGTTCCTCAGAAGGCCTCAACTCATCTCTGTTTGTTGCCATTAAAAGCCTTTGCTGTCTTATCAATCACAGCATTATCACTAGAGGTTACTTCATTCATCTCTTTGCCTCCAACTAGGACATTACTTTCTTCCCGGACAGAAAGAAATAATTTCACAACCTTCTGTGATAACATCCCAAAGTATATTCTTGGGTCTATCAATCTTTTTTTTTTTTTAATTTTTGGAGGGGGGAAGATAGGGCAAATGGGGTTAAGTGACTTGCCCAAAGTCACATGGCTAGTAAGTGTTAAGTGTCTGAGGTCAGATTTGAATTCAGATCTTCCTGACTCCAGGGCCGGTGTTCTATTCACTGTGACACCTAGCCACCCCATTGGGTCTATCAGTTTTGACCATCAGGAAAGTCTCCACATCTCACCTCAGTACCTTCTTCTGTGATATGATCCTTTACACCTCTTATTTCCTCCCCACCAGAACTAGTACAGTGGGCATGCCAATTCCTGGTGTTCAACTTTACTTCCTCTTGACTGGTCCATACCCAATGATCCCAGTGAGCCTGTTTACCTGGAGGGCAGTAATGCCCTGCAAGGCACTGTCCTGATGGCATATGAGCTCCAATGACACAGAACCAGCCAGCTGGGCACAGCATACACTCTTTCTCAGAGGTTAGACCTGTCTGGTTGTTCCAGGTACCTGGTGGACACTGGAACTGGGTTGGGTGCTTTGTGCCCATGGGGCAGTAGTGGCCGGTGGGGCATAACCCAGGAGGTCTATCCATGCCCCCAGTTCCTGAAAACACAGTCCCCAGATGGGATCACTGGACAGTGAGGGCTTTTCCCTATCAATCTCCCCTAAAGACAGTAGGTAGGTAATTACAGAGCCCAAATGGAATGTAGTACAGTAGAAGGGAAATTGGATTTGGAATTAGAGACCTGATGGCTCCTTACTACTTATATGGCCTTGGATGAGTCACTTATCCGCTTTGGGTATGTAAAATATATAAAATGAGGAGGGATATACTAGATAATCTTTAAGGCTCCTTCTAGGCTAAACTTCTGTGATGTGATTAATATTAATTTGACTTCACTTATACAGAACTCTCAGTCTGAACAAAGGAGAGGGTGGGAGGGATCAGGTTTTGGGATAAGAAGGTTAACAGTTTGGGATTAATAATTTCCCTGTAGATCAACCACAGGCAGGTCATTGAGAGGGCCTTGTTTCCTTTGATGGGAAAAAAAGGGAGGAAATCATGACCTGGGCAGGACTGGTTTTTTTGGCTAATTTGTCTAACTGGATTGGATCCACATAATGGAGATCTACTGGGCTTTTGTCCCACTAAAGGTTGGTTCAGCAATGGAGCTCTAATGGCTGGGTACCGTCTGGCTTCTGTCATCATTTTTACTCACCCCTAGGACAAACCAGTCCAGCTGGACAAGACTCACACTGAGACTGGTCAAAGAGGTTGGTGCGATCACTGAAGGTTCCCGGGGGGCAGGTGTTGCTGAGGGAGTGAGGACTGGAGGATCCAACGGGACACACATACCTGAAGGATCACCAAAAACATCACAATCTGAAATTATCCACATTGCAACACTGTAATATTGAGAAGACACTTCCCTCTCCACAGGCTTGTGGTGTGAGCATTATTCACCCTAGGTTAGGGAGGGACATGCCAAAGATTAGAGAGAAGTGATGCTTCACAACAACCCTGTGAAGTGGGTGCTATTATTATCTCTGTCTTATAGTTTAGGAAACTGAGGCAAAGAGGGATCATGTGACTTGCCCAAGCTCACACAGCTAGTACTTATCTGAGGCTTAATTTGAACTCAGCTTCTTCTGACTGCATACCCAGCACTTTATCTAGTGGGTCACTTAGCTGCTTAGGGACTGAGGTTTGTCACTTCACTTATATAGAGCACTTCCAAGTGAAGAGGCTCCCTCTACCAATGCAGACCAGTCTTAGAGAGTTTTTCAGAGCCCTAAATGGTCAAAGGACTTTCCCAGGATCACACAGTTGGAATGTGTTAGAAGCAGGCTTCCCTGGCTTCAAGATCATTTCTCTATATACTGTGACATGCCACTCGTCATCCTTCCCTGGGGGTTTCAAATGAGGCCAATTGGAGAAAAGTAATGCCTTAACCTGAGGAATGACTCTACAATGGTAGAATTTCAGGCAGTGTGGGGGTGTTGGTACATTTGTATATGTGATAGTTCATCATCTCCTAAAAATGTGACTGATTACCAGTTCTACCCAAGAATAAAGTGGGTGGGACTGCCTGTGATGGGGAAGCAGTACTCACCCTGGAAAACACTCTGAGTCTGGCTGGGTCAACCCAGTCTGAGTACAGGCTCTGCCTGCTGGGCATAGAATGCAGTCTGTAGCTTCATCCTGTCCAGCTAGAGGGCTGAATGTGCCCGCTTGGCATGGGCTGGGGTAGGTGGCTCCCTTGGGACAAAAATGCCCGGCTGGGCACCGTAGACACCTTCTCACATCTGGGGAAAGAGAAGCCCAGAACCATGAGATCCTAGAGCAGCACTGCAGAGAACCACTGCAACGTATTCCCTAAAACACCTGGGCAGTTGACTCTAAAAACAAACGAATGCTAACATGCCTAGAAATTGTAGGTTTGTCAAGGGCATTGATATATCTCCTGATTCCTGTGTCTTTCCTTACGTGCTCAGAATGTGACAAGTTCTCCAAAGCAGGTGAGAATCATCACAATCAGCACATATGGCATTGTCTCAAAAATCCTGTTATTCAGAAGGGAAAATACAGGGTTATTATTCCCATTTGATAGATGAGCAAAGTAAGGCACAGAGAGATTGAATTTTTTTCAGGCTGTTATAGTTCACAGCAGAACCTGGATTATATCCCCATTCTTTGAACACATAATCCGCTTTCCTTTACCCTGTGCTGTCACAAAAAGTTCTCCAGCACCTCAAGAAATGCTGTTCCCTCACTTTTTATTCACCATTGAAGGATAAAGAAAGCTCCAGTTCTCCCCATTAGGGGGACTTAATTGCCTTCTGGGGGTCTCTTACCCAACCAGGTGAGAAGCTGTGCTGTGGCTGATCTAGTTTGGAAAAACAATTGTGCGTGGTTCCCACTACACTGCTGGGCCGACAGGCTGAGGCCTTGGGGAATAGGTGAGAGACACTTATAGGTTTGAGCTCAAATGCAGCCCACTCAGGGCTTGCCCCAGGGGCAGCTAGGTGGAGCAGCGGATAGAGCAATGGCTCAGGAGTCAGAATGACCTGAGTTCAAATTTGACCTCAGACATTTGACACGTACTAACTGCGAGACTCTGGACGAGTCTTTTCATTTGATCCCCAATTGCCTGGGGTGGGGGTGGGGGTAGACTTGCCTGAGATGAAGCTCTCTGATTTTTAAGTCACCGCTGCTGGTATACATTAGCAGACTATGCTATTAGGTTGCTTGGCCAACACTCTACCCTTCAAGAAACCAAGCAACTCCCCATGGGTGTCCCTAATAGCATTGCAAATGCTCCATTCCTAATAGAACTATGTCGATTTAAGAACACATGTTGACACTGGGCAAACCAATGCCTCATTTCAAGTCATTTTTGGGGACATCTGGGCCCCATGCAGTGGAGGGGACTTGACCAACGACAACATTTACACCCTGCAGACAGCATATTGGAGGCTGGAGATGGGCATGGATTCCTCTCCGAAGCTGAGAGCCAGCTCTAACCTTCTTTGCCCTCCCCTTACTGCTCATCTCCCCCCTCACTGCCTCCTTCCCCACCCCACCCCATTCACACACAGATGGCAAATATTCCTACTCTCTTGCAGCATTCTTGGCTCTGCTTGACTTGAAGGGACTTCATAAAAATGGATGAAAGTTGTGTATTCAGAGCTCCAGGGGAAAAAAAATGAAAGGGAGGCAGTGTGAAAGGAATACTGTGGTGCTAGTTAGGAGAACTGGCTTTGACACTCTCTTGGAGTATGGCCTTGGACACTCAATGTCCTCATCCAGAAAATGAGGATGCAGGAGGGGTGGTAAAGTGTAGGAAAGGGGAAAGAACACTGGATTGGGAGCTAGAGGGTCTGGGTTTGAATCTCATCTGAGACGCTTACTAGCTGTGTGATCCTGAGCAAATTTGGCTTCATCATTTGTTCAAATTAGGGAACTCTTTCCCCTCTACTTCCTGGGATCCCAGGACTCTCTGCTTTCTGAGAGAGTTTTAACTCTACCATTCTACATACATACAGTTCTATGACTTACTGACATCTTATTCTCTGCGTGGGGAGTCAGTGTCATTGGATAACGAACCTGGGACAGATGTCAGGAAAAGTGGTGACATGGGCAAAGTCTGTCTTTTCTTTAGAGTCCCCCAGGATCAAGTGCCCCCATTCTGTCTCATGCCTGCCAAGGGACTCCAGATGAAGACCTTCTCCCATCAAAACTCCACTGTCCTAACTCTTCTTCCTTTCTAACTGCAAGGGTTACTCTACCAAGTGAAGCAGAGGTAAGGTCTCAGTGGTGAGGAAGCAGATGTTGTGCAGGGAAAAAAGAATGTTGAAATTAAAATCAGGAGGCCAGGGTTGAAATCCTCGATCTGGCATTACAAACTGAGATCTTGGGAAGGTCTCTAAGCTTTCCTCTCTGAGTTTTGTTGTTCAAATACCTTGACTGAGTTTATTATACATTGCTTTATTGTGCTTTGATGATTGTGGGTTTTTTTTGTTTGTTTATTTTTACAGATAGAAGGTTTGTGGCAACCCTGCATTGAGCAAGTTTGATGCCATTTTTCCAACAGCATGTACTCACATTGTGTCTCTAAGTCACATTTTGGTAATTCTGGCAATGTTTCGATTTTTTTCATTATCATTATATGTGTTATGATGATCTGTGTTAAATTGCTACTATTGTAATTGTTTGGGGGACCCACAAACTGCACCCATATTAGATAGTGAACACAATGGATAGATGTTGTGTGTTCTGACTGTTCTACCAACAGGCCCTTGCCCATCTTTCTCCCCCTCCTCAGGTCACCCTATTTCCTGAGACACAACAATATTGAAATTAGGTCAATCAATGATCCTACAATGACCTCTGAGTGTTCAAGTGAAAAGAAGAGTTAGGATTTGACAAACTTCATTGTCTTTTTATTTTAAGAAATAGCCACCCTAACTTTCAGTAATTACCGTCCTGATCAGTCAACAGCCACCAACATTGAGGCAAGACTGTCCACCAGCAACAGGGTTAGAACTCGCTGAAGGCTCAGATGATAGTATATTTTTTAGCGATAAAATTAAGGTATATACATTGTTTTTTTGGTAGATTACTAGTACACACTGAATAGATTTCAATATAGTATAAACATAACTTTTATATGTAAAATTAATGGCTTGCTTTATTGTGATATTCACTTTATTACAGTGGTCTGTCACCAAATCCTCAGTATCTCTGAGGTCTGCCTGGAAGGAAGGTAGCAGTATTTACAGTACACATACCACACAGGGTTGTTGTGGGGGTGGAAGCCCTATGTAAAAATTGCAGGGCTGCAGATATGTGAGTTGCTATAAAAATAGTGACACAAACTGAAATTTTGGCTCACCTCCCCACTGAGGCAGGTTCTGAGTAGTAGATAAATCCCAGTAAGCTATCCAAGCCATAGTGGTACTATGGTAGTGGCACCATACATACATACAAGTTAGTACCATAGTGGTACTAACTTGCCCAGAGTTACATGATTCAGTTCTTCCTGATTTCAAGGCCAGCTCTAGTATCTTTGTATGTTAGCAACAGCTTTTAAGACCTTCTTTCATAAGTAAGCAATAATACGGGAATTTAATAATAACTAAATTATTAGGCAGTGTGGTGAGCCTTGGACCTGGAGTCAGGAAGAGCTCACTTCAAATCTGGTCTCTTCTAGCTACTAGCTGTGAGAGCTTGGGCAAGTCACGTGAACACTGTCTGGGTCAGTTTCCTTATCTGTAAAATGGTTATACTAAAGTACCTACTTCCTTGGTTGTTGTAAAGATCTAATGAGGTAATGTTTGTAAAGTGCTTTTTTATAAATTTTAGTTATTTCATGATGATGATGATAAGAGAGTAATGGATAGAGTTTCAGCCTCAGAGTCAGGATGCCCAGGATTCAGGTCTGGCCACCAACATATATTGGCTCTGTGGCCCTGGGCAAGTAACTTAACCTCTCAGTTGCCTGTAGAGGCCCATGTTTAAATTTCAGTCCCTGTACAGCTAGATCTGTGTTGATATCCAGAGTTCCTCTTGAGGAGCACCATACTCAGATGAAATCGTAGGTCTGGTTTTTTTTTTTAAAAATGACACCAGGAAGCAACCTCAGAGTCTTCAAGATGTGGGTTCAAATCTCATCCGTAAAAGGTATTGGCTTTGTGTGACCCTGAGCATGGTGCCCCCAGGCAATTCTCTAAGACTAGACATTTTAATAGTTGCTGATCTGAACTGTGAAAAGAGGGCTTCCACTCTGGGGATGGAAATCACAGGTCATGGATCATGAGATCACAGATTTAGAGCTGGATTTTACAGATGAGGAAACTAAGTCTTAAAGTTAACTCCAAAATTTGCTAGGGATAACACAGCTAGTAAAGATCTGAGTCAGGAGTCTTTCTGACTCCAAGTCCAGAGTTCTTTTCACTATGCAAACTAACCCTGGTACCACTGATTCTTGCTCTCTGTGCCCCACCCCCAGAAAAAAATTAAGAGTTTACATTCATAAGGTACTTTACAGTTGACTGAACACCTTTATATCTGTTATATGTCGAATTTGAACTTCATGCTAGCCCTAGGATGGACAGGCATTATTATCTCATTTTTCAGATGAGAAATACAAGGCTTGGAGATATTATATGATTTACAACTAGCTGGGTGACCTTAGGCAAGTAACAGAATTGACAGTCAAACCTAGATCATCTGAGATAAAGTCCAGTGCTCATTTCACATCATACTGGGGCAGATCCAGAGGGGAGATTTGGGGGGCAGGGTAGGGGGAGGATTCTTTTTAAAAATACAGTACCTCTCAATCCATATATTTTAACTTGAATTCAGGAAGAATTTAAAATGGATTTTTTGGTAACAGATGCTCAAGGAAAAACCAATTGAGATCTTGAGTTATTGGGGTTCAGGGTGCTTTGAGGTACCAATACAGCACGTTGTTCCTTGGGGAAACTTCCTGTTCAAAAGTTCTGGGTATCAGTTAGTGTGGAGGAAAGCCCTAGACCTGATAGGTATGGAAACCTAACCCTTCGCATGCAGACTGAGTGGCGTGGCCATTGACATTGACCTTGCATGATGGTAGCCTCTTTCTCCCCTGGAGCCTTGTTTTTATTTGAAATCATGGATATCTATTGTTTGTTGCCCCTCTTCTTTCAATACAGAAGAGTAAAGATGCTGTGCATTAAACAGATTAATAGGCACATCACCAAACAGTAATAAAAATGGGGTTACCAGAACAAATAATTTCTATTTCTACAAAGCCCTGTTGCTTCTGCCTTCCTAACATATCCCCTACATTCTGTCTTTTAGCCTCTGACAATGCCATCACCCTGGTACAGGCCTTCATCGTTTCAGGCCTGGATTATTGCAATATCCTGATGGTGAGTCTGTCTGCCTCGAGTCTCTTCCTACTCCAGTCCATCCTCCATTCAGGGGTCGAATTGGTCTTAAATCACAGAACTGACCATGTCTCTTCCTTATTCCATAAACTCCAGTGGCTCCCTACTACCGACATGATCAAATATAAAATTCTCTGCTTGACTTTTAAAGCCCTTTATAACCTGGTCTCTTCCTACCTTTCCAGTCTTCCTATACTTTATTTCTCCCTTCCCCCAAGTACTCTGCTATTCAGTGATACTGGCTTCCTTGCAGTTGCTCAGAGATGAAGCTCTAATTCCCAACTCTAGACATCTTCACTGACTGACCCTCATACCTGGAATGTTCTCCCTTCTCAGCTCTGCCTCTGGGCTTTCCTGACTTCCTTCAAGTCCCACCTAAAATCTCACCTTATTTTTTCTGGTCCCTCTTTAAAGCTAGTGTCTTCCCTCTGGGATTACCTTCCATTAACACTGTATATGTCTTGTTTGTACATAGATGTTTGCATCTTGTCTCCTCAGTGAAACTGTGAGCACCTGAGAGCAGGGATTGGTTTTTTTCTTCCTTTTTTCCTTGCATCCCCCAAGCTTAGCACAATATCTGGCACATTTTTTGTTGTTTAATCATTTTTCAGTCATGTCTGACTCTCTGTGACTCCATATAGGGCTTTCCTAGGCAAAGATACTGGAGTGGTTTACCATTTCCTTCTCTAGCTCACACAGCTAGTAAGTGTCTGAGACCAGATTTAATTCAGAAAGAGAAGTGTTCCAAGCTTGGCATTCTATCCATCAAGCCACCTATTTGCCCTGGCACGTAGTAGGTGCTTAATAAATGCTTTTTGTCTTAACTAATGGAAAACATTGTGAGGTACTAGAAGACAAGATGACAATAAATATGGAAGAACTGTTACCATTGAAATAACTCCACTTTTGCCATGTTCCTAAATATTCACTGCCAGGAGTAATTTGGCAGTGAGTATCCAGCAATGGCATGGCTATAGAATTTGCCTGGAAATTTGTTTACACAATATGGTCATTCCCATAGCCTGAAAGTTTCTCATTCCCCTTCAACTGAACTCTATTGCTCACTCAAGACATTTAATTTCCTATCTCTTTGCCTTTGCACTGACTGTGCCCTCTGCCTGGAATGCTTTCCCTTCTTACTTCCCCCTCATGGAGTCTCTTCCTTTAGGTACCATCTTCTCCATGAAGCCTTTCCTGACCCGTGATTCCTCTTCCCTCCTATGCCCCCAATTGGTGGTACCCTCCTGCCTTTGGCAAAAAAATGATTATTAATAACCAATGATTTGGGGAGATTCAGATTCCCCCCTTTTTCTATTATCCTCATTTCAAGACCTCAATTTCTGAAGGTTGAGCTAACCTTTTCCTCTATCAAGAACCCACCCAGGTGGGACAACTATTGTGTTCTTCTGAAGTCTGAATAGATTGGCCAAGGCTGGGGCTAACTTAGAAGTAAATGATATAATCAAAATTCAGGTTCAGACCCTCTTTGTAAGATTCATTTTCTCCTTAATTGTTAGTCCATCAGAGTTGATTGCCACCCTCAGGAACACTCCTCTTCCAAAAGTTCCTATATGACATGAGCCCCACTGCCATGATTGTCTTTTGTCTAAGAGAGATGGCCAAATGGCCATCCTTTTATTAAAATGCTGGCATTATTAATAAAATGATTAAATTACCTAGAAATTCTGTCTCTCGAAACTCTTTAAATACCACATCTTCAAATGAACTTGTATTTAACTACTTTGTAAATGTTTGTATTTCTTTATTTTATATTTCTGCTGTGTATATTTTTATATGTTCCTGTCCTCCCACCCACATTAGAATTGAAGTTCATTGCCAGCAGTGATTGCTTCCTTCTTTCTGCTCTTCCATTCCTTCTGTGGACTCCTCTGGCACATGCTGCCTTTGCAATTCCCTTTGGTGCTGTTGCACTGTTCTTGAATTATTACATAAATCTGTCTCTGTAGAGGCTTCCAGAGGAGAAGAGGTTGGGCGGTGAACTTCTCCTAGGTCTCCTACAGTGCCTATCATCTTGTCAGGATCAGAGAATTAGATCTAGAGCTGTGAGAGACCACGAAGGCTGTCTAGCCCAACCCCCTCATTTTAGAGATGAGTAACTGGGTTATATGAGTTCCTCAAGGTCACATAGGTAGTAATTATCAGAGCCTCTGAGTCAAAAAGTCAAAACTCTTTCTATTATACAACATTGACTCCACAAATCTTTGCCAGATTTTCTTGGATTCCCCTCCAGTAAAGTCACAACCTAGTCAAGAAGGGAAAGGTGATTGAGAAGGGAATGTGGCTGGGTGTGTGGTATAGTGAAAACAGTGCTAGATTGGAAGTCAGAAGATCTGGCTTTTATTTAAGCTTTTGCCACTTGCTTGAGCAAGCAATTTTTCTCGTTCTCAAGCCTCAGTTACCTTATCTGTAAAATGGGGATAATAAAATTTGCATTGTGCTTCTCCCAGAACTTTTATGAGGATCAAATTTGATAATATGATGAAATGCTTTGTAACTCTGAAGAGTTCTGTAAATGAAAGCTCTGGAGGGGTAAGTGGGAAGGGAGACTGTTTCTGTTGAGACTTCTCTACTCTGTTACCTTGAATCTATGAGAAGAGACTTGTGGGGAGGCCAACAGATGGGACACACCCACTAAATAAGCCTGAATCAAATTTGCTTCTTTGGGGCTCCCATACTACAAATGGTCCTTCTAATGGTAGGGAAGATTGCTATCAGACCATTGCTATAGACCATTTGAGTGCTCCCCTAATGTACTGTTGGGAAGTTATATTTTTTAATCTAAATCACATGCTTCAATTTAATATGTTCCCTTATTTCATTCCCAGCATAAAAGATCACTACTCTTTATTGAAGAATGCTACATTTATCCAAAGAACATTATCATTTTTCTTGAGATGAATAATCTGATTTCCCTTAGGTTTTCCTACTCAATTCAATTTGAGCCTTTTGTTAACATCTATAATTATCTAGATTCTGGAAATACAGAAAAGAAGAATGGAAAACTGTCTATACCCTCAAGGGGCTTACGTTTTATCTATGACTTCTCTTTCTATGAGAACTTAAAATTTAGAGTATAAAGGGTGCTTAGACACTAGTAGAAAGTACTGCTTAGACAGTACTTAATATAACTTCTTTCAACTTACAGATCAATTAACCAGGGAGGTTAAGTAACTTGTCCCAAGTCACTTGGAGAGCACAGCCAGGACTCTAACCTATATCTGTGGATTATAGAGCCATAGGTTCTATTCTCTAGTTTCTAAGTAAACAGAATACTTGTTTTTGCAGGGTCCATGTCTCCTCTCTCAGTCCTTCAAATGTCATTTCTGAAACTGCTCAGTGGGTTCAAATTGGGGCTGTACTAAACCTTGGCTACACATCTGGATACATCTTCCCTGGAGTCATTTTTCAGTGGTCTCTTCACTCCCCTCCTATCTGGGTGCTGGCTCAGCCGGAGAGCTATCAATAAGCTCCATAAATGTCATCCTCTGGATAAGCACCTAATTAGCAGAATTATTTAGAACCAAAATTATCTCCCCCTCCTTCCCCTTATTGTGCAAAATGAGACAAAATTCAGAACAAACCTGTTGAGCAAGAGATGGTCTTGATGAGCTGTGGGCTGTCCTTCTGGACTTCAAAGCTCCCAGATGGACATGGAGGGATGGTGATGCCATCAGTGCAGAAATGATCTGTCCAAGGATGGAACTCTAAGGTAAAGGGTACCAATTGGGAGCCTTAGAAAATCTGAACACCCCAGGGCCTGTGGAAAGGGATGATCTTTGGAAAGATCTTTGCACATTGAATAACATAATGCCCATGGAAAAGATATTAGGGATGGTGGAAGATCCTGCACAAAATATTTTTCATAGTAGGGATGGGGGAATTTGGAATTTCATGTTGGCATTGCATCACTGTGATACTTATGTGTCATGATTCTTGAAAGAAAGGTACCCTCAGGCTCCAACTTCTCCCCATTTCTTCCCACTTCTACTCTTCTCCATGTCCTTGGCCAAGTAGTAGATTTCTATTTTTCCCTCCCAGACCTCTCAGGCTGCTGAATATTTTTCCTGCTCTGATTCTCTTCCCTTGACACTTATTTTCCAAAGTACTGGTGCTGAGGACATACATCTTACCTGATGGGCAAAGTAAGCACTTATGCTCTTCTTTTTCTGATGGGGGTGGCTCTGAAGACTGAACGAACCCTTCTGTTTGGTGTCCACCATCCACACAGTGGCCCTCCTCTCCACAGTCATGGCATTTGGTTAGTCCAAGAATACCAGCAGAGGAATTAGGTGGGCACAGGAGAGGCTGGGTGGTCCCAAGGTAGGGACAATAATGTCCTAGAGAAGACAAGAAGAAAGAAGGGGAGCGCAAGGGAAATCTTGAGTGCAAGTGTGGAGAGTTGTAGTGCCCATCTGTTGGCTAAAATGTATATGGTGTCTAGAAACCTTGAAAGCCAGGGTGATGATGAAGGAAATGTGATGCTAAATTAAAGTCTGCTCCCCCACTGTCTTCTATCTGGGCTCTTGGATAAGTTGGTGAGAGTGCACTCTAGTCACTGAGGCAGAAAGGGCAGGATAACATAATTGGAAGACCAGTGGACTCAAAATCAGGAGAGTTGGAGTTGAAACTCGAACATATCTGAATTTAGGTATGAAAATGAAAAAAAAAAACCACCCCACTACTTGATTTCTCTTAGCATGTTTCCTAATTCAACAAATACATTAAGCTCCTACAGTGTTCCTACTAGGCAGTGGGTTAGGCACTGGGAGGATACCAAACAGTTCTTGGCAGCCCTCAAGGAGTTTATATTCTACTGATATGTTAATCTGTAATGGTGGCAATTGGATGAGCTCCCTCTAATTCCTGGACTGGGACATTTCTCATAGAATAGGTGTGCATTCTGGCCTCTTCCTCTATAGACCTGCTCATAGTTTACATTGCTGCTAGAAGGTGAGGAAAGATAAATCTCTTCCCTTCCCCTTTGCTAGAATTCATTTACTCAACGGACAGGGGTAAGAGAAAATTATAGCACCAGATTCCATTCCCTCAGAGTGGCCAGTCTTCTTTCACATAAGCCCCTGTTGTGGGGACACATGGGAACCAATCAGGAGCTGCTATATCATTTCAGCCAAATGATGTGCTTATATCCCAATTACACACCAATGCACATATCCATCCCCCCAGATCCAGAATATATGTTCCATGGTTCATCCCTGTAAGGAAGTTGCCCATCTTTTATAAACCTTCAGTACTTCACAGATCTGTGATTTCTTTGGTGTACAGTTATCCCTTCCACATTACTGGGATTAGAGGCATCATATCCCCTTGATCTGGAAAGTCTACATAAAATTTTTTAAGCTCTCCCTTCATACCAGAGAAGAAGTTTGACTTTTTTCTTTTTGTTTTATGGGATATTTGCAGTACCTTATTGTAAAATTTGGGTTAAGTATCTGCTCATAGGCTCTGTGTCATCTGTGGCTTCCCTTAAAACTCCCCCCAAATTCCCATTTAATTTCTTATGTTGATCGGCGATACATATCTCGAAACAGTGATGGAGACAGTTACAGTGTAGAAGGGATAACTTTGAGTACCCATCATACTAAAGAAGCTTACATCTCCCCCTCTAGAGCTTCCTAGGCAGGTCTTTGAGACCTGTGGCTGAAAAACTGAGCCTCCTACACCTACCCTAGTGCAAAGTCTCTTAGAACTTAGCCAGGTCTTCTAATGGCAGACACCCAGTCCATTACAGGGCTTGGACTCAAAGTCTTTCTGTCATGGTAGGGGCCGTCAACACATTTTGTCCCACTAGTATAGACTGCAAGAAGTCCAAACCACAGTGTATATTAAACAAGAGACATGAAATCTAGAGTGGGAAACAGCACTGGATTTGACCAGAGAGGACCTGGGTTCCAATCGTACCTTTCTCAGTTATAACCTTTTCCCTTCAGTAAATCTCTCTATCTCCCTGGGTCCTATTTCCCTCATCTGTAAAATGCGGGGATTGGATTAGATAGCCTCCAGCTACAAACCAGTGAGCTTTCTAGTCAGGCTTTAATAAAAGGCAAAAACCAGAAAGTCATTGATTGTTATTCTTACTGTTTGGGATGAAAAATATGCTTCATCCTTAATTTAGTGAAAAGAAACAAACACAGAGATCTCTTAGGATAAGAACAGGACTTTATTCTCTTCCCTGGGAGAAGAGAGCGGTCTTCCCCATGACTCATCATGGAGAAGAGGCAAGTTACAAAAGATAGTGCTGGAATTTATAACCTAACTTAGTCAAGACCCCTCCCCGACTGTTTCCCCTCTCATTGGTGGAGAGGCACACTTCACCAAACACTTCCCCAACTGGGACAGCAAGGAAAGATAAGGGGAGGGTCCCACCAAGGCGGGAAAACAGACAAAGGAAGATAAAAGTGATTGACAGAAGCAATTTGAAAAGTTAACCACCCCAAATTGAGAAGTTTTCACTCATCCCATACATTACTTAGGGCTTTTGGCCTGCTGTCTGCAGAGCAACCAGGCTTCCCAAACAAAGCTTACAGAGACATAGAAGGCTGGCTGTTGTTCCTTTCTCTCTCACTGAGTTGGTGAAATAGTTTGGAAATGGAAGGGTGAAAATATGACCTGAAAAATATTCATTTTTCATATTAGCGTTAGTTGTTGAAGGCAGGGTAGAACTCATCTTACAATAATCAAGTCTTCCTTGCCCCCCAAAGCTCAGGTGGGTCTTCTCCTTGGGTTGATTTTTCAGATAAAATCAAGAGTAGAGGAAGAACAGTAACTCTGCTTAGGGTCTAGAGGAGTGTTAACCGTCTGGATGGCTGCTCACTGTTTGGGGACAATATTCAGAGCTCAATCAATTTTTGTTGTTCAGTCATTTTCAGTCTCGTCCAACTCGTCATGACTCCACTTGGGGTTTTTGTGGCAGAGATATTGGAGTGTTTGCCATTTCCATCTCTAGCTAATTTTACAGATGAGAAAACTAAGGGAAATGGGATTAAGTGACTAGTACAGAGTCTCACAGCTAGTGTCTGAGGCCAGATTTGATTTCAGGAAGATGAGTCATTCTGACTCCAGGCTCAAAGCTCAATTCACTGTGCCACAGAACTATATCTGCCAATCAATTTACCAAGAGACATTTATTAAGCATTTACTATATGGGAAGTAGTCTACTAGGTGTTGGGGATGCAAACACAAAGAAAAAAAAACAGTCCCTGGTCTAAAAGAGCTTATGTTCTAATGGAATATATGTATATATTTATTCATTACATATGTTATGTTACAGAAAGCAGACACAAGATAATCCTGGATAGAGAGGTGCTAGCAGCTGAAGGCAACAAGCTTAAGCATGAAAACTAGCAATAATCTCCTAAACATTCTTCCAGGGCCCAGTTGCAAACAAGGTCATCAGACATGACCTGTTTCTGCTAGGAGTTTATGCTCTGGGACAGATAGAGAGCCTGGCTTGTTGCTATCTCAGTAACTCAAGGAACAAGGTCAGACATTAAATGAATTATGCTTTTCCCCATTAGATTGCCTGAAAAAAATAGTTCATTTTTCAATCACTCTTTGGCCTGACCCTGTCACTCTCCTTTTTCCCTTCCCTACCAGCAGGTCAGCTCTAATCTGCATTTGTATCTATGATTCTAATTTAGCCATGCAGAACAGCTTAGTCCCTGGATATGGCCAGCCAGCAAAGCAATGAATGCCCACAAATGACTCCCCATTGCTTAGGCAGGTAAAATGCAAATGTCTTACTTTAGAGTTCAAGACAGTTGGTCCATAAGCATTTATTAAGTGCTTAGGCAATTTTGTGCCAAGTCTAGGGATACAAAAAGAAGTCGAAGACAGACCTTGTCCTCCAGAAGTTCACAATCTAATAGTAGAGACAACAAGCAAACAGATATGTCACAAACAAGCTCTATACAGGACAAACGGGAAATAATTAACAGAAGGAAGACACTAGAATTGAGAAAAATTGGGAAAGGCTCGGGATTTAAATGAAGCCAGGAAAGGTGGCAGCTGGAGATGAGGATTCCAGGCCGGAGGGACAGCCAGAGAGAATGCCCTTAGCCAAAAGTCTTCATGGTAGCATAGGCCAGTATCACTGGTTTGAAGAATTTTGAAGAACATCTATCGAGGAGAAAGGAATAAGGGGTAAGAGACTGGAGAAGTATTAAGAGCTTTGAATGTCAGAGCATTTTGCTCTTAGAGGCAATACGGTGCCACTGGAATCTGGAGTGTGTGTGTGTGTGTGTGTGTGTGTGTGAGAGAGAGAGAGAGAGAGACAGACAGACAGACAGATAGACAGACACAGACACAGAGACAGAGATGGAGAGAGAGCGAGAGAGAAAGAGAGAGGGACGGAGACAGAGAGGGAAAGGGAGAGAGAGAGAAAGGGAGAGGAAGGGGGGGAGAGACAGACAGACAGACAGAGACAGAGAGGAGAGAAAGAGAGAGAGAGAAAGAGAGAGAGAGAGAGAGAGAGAGAGAGAGAGAGAGAGAGAGATGACCTGCTAGCTAGGAAAGTCACTACTTTAGTGGCTGAATGGAGGATGAATTGGAGTGGGCAGACCCACTATCAGGTTACTACAATAATCCAGGTGTGAGGTGATGAGGGTCTGCATCAGAGTGGTGATAGTGTCACAGTAGAGAAAGCTACATATTCCAGAAATGTTGCAAAGGTGAACTCTGTTATGGAAATGCTTGTTTGATTCCCTAAGTTAAAAATAAAATGAATAAATTTGGGGAAAAAAAAAAACCAGTGAATTCAACAGGCCTTTGCAAATAGCCTTAATATTGGGGGTGGGAGATAGTGAGGAATCCAGGGTGACTCCTAGGTCGTGAGCCTGAGGGACTAGGAGGACCGTGTTGCCCTCTATAGTAACAGGGAAGGTTGGAGTGGGGGGATTTTTTGGGGGAAAGATAAAGATAATTCAAGGCAATCTACAAACTATATCTTGCTAATTTTGTTCACCATGACACTAACAGCCTCTCCTCCCATCCAGCCAAATCGGCTCAGTCACTGTCCACAGCCCCTTGCTCATCTGTCCCTTCTCTGTCCTCAGATAGCCACTGCCTCATTTCACACCCTCATTACCTCTCAAAGGGATTATATTGCCATAGCCTCCTAATTGGTCTCCTGGCCTCCATTCTCTCCCCTTTGTAATTTAATGGATTCCAATTATCTCTAGGATAAAGTACAAACTCTTCTGTTTGGCATTTAAAACATCACAATCCAGCTTGTTGTTCATTCATGTCCAATTCTTCATGACCCCATCTGGGGTTTTCTTGGCAAAGATCCTGGAATGTTTTGCCATTTCCTTCTTCAGCTCATTTTACAAATGAGGAAACTGAGTCAAGCAGGGTTATGTGACTTGCCCAGGGTCATACAGCTAATAAGTGTTTGAGGTGGGATTTGAACTCAAGTATTCCTGACTTCAGACCTGGAACTCCATCCACTGTGCCACTTAGTTACAGGTTATCTTTCCAGATTGATACCACATTTCTTCAATTTCTATAGTCCTTGTTTAACACTTGGCATTCCATCTCCTACTCTTTTTGTATTTTTATAGTCTATCTTGCATCCTGGAGAGCTCTCCCTCTTCAGTCTTGTCTCCTAGAATCCCTAGCCTCCTTCTAGGCTAGGGTCTAGAACTGCCTCCCACAAGAAATCTTTCTTAATCCCTGTAGTTATTGACACCTAGAACAACGACATAGGTGACACAGCAGACAGAATGCTGGGCCTAGAGTTCAAATCAAGCCTCAGACACTTACTATCTGTGTGACCCTAGGCAAGTCACTTAACCCTGTTTGCCTCAGTTTCCTCATCTGTAAAATGATCTGGTGAAGGAAATGGCAAACCACTCTGGGATCTTTGCTAAGAAATCCCCAAATAGCCTTATGGAGAGTTGGTCGTGACTGAAAGGACTCAATAACAGAAGAATGAGTGATTAAATAAATTGCCCTGGGTCATACAGCCAGAATTTATCAAAGGCAGGATTAACTCTGGGGCTAGTTCTCCCTCCCCCCTCCACCACTCCATCAGGTCTCCTCCACATTGATGTTAATGATGACAATAATAGTAATGATGACTGATACTGAAGTTTGCAAAGTGCTTTGCTATATGTAATCTTATTTAGTCTGCCCTGAGCTCTGCTTAAAACCCTCCTCATTAATCTCCCGTCCACCAGCCTTCCGTAAATTAAATATGCCCTGTAATCAGTTTTTATCTCTAAGTTGTTGGCCATGGAGACCATTATGAAACCCTGGTTAATTCTTCTGCACTTTCCCCAAAAGCAAACCACCAAGGCCTGTATGCCATGCCTGTTTGTATTCCTTGCCTCTCACTCCCAGCAGCGTCTTTGTCCTGTGAGGTCGAGCCTGAACATGGCAGGCTAGGGCCACCATGCTCCAAGAGAGCAGTCCCCTCCTCTAGGATCCAGGGACCGAGGGGAGCTGCTGCAGATCCCACAGACTTCTTCCTCAAGACTGTAGAAGGGCCCTGAAAAGGTCAGTGCTGATTCAACCTAATTCAGATTGACATCCAGCAAGCATTTCCTAAGCATTTCCTATGTGTGAAGCACTGTACTTGGCACTGGGGATAAAAGGGACCTGGATCTCTGATTCCAGCAGTATACAAAATGCCAAGGTCAGGAAACCCCCTCTACAAATTTAAGCTAGAGCCTTCTCTACAGCTTAGTGGCAGAGAGATGCCTGGAATACAGAACAGATAAGTGACTCATCTAGGGTCGTACCGCTAGTGTGTTTCCTGGGTGGTTCTTAAACCTAGGTCTTTCTGCCTCTGCTAACAGGCAAGTGCCAATGGCCTGGAAATTCATTGGTTTTTGTTCATACATGTTTATATCCTGCCCATTGTGAAATGTACTTGAATCATGTGACTTCTTGGGGCCTCAGTTTCCTCATCCCTAACATGAGGGCTTTTGGGTGGGGTGGCTAGGTGGCTCAGTGAATAGAGCACTGGCTCTGAAGTTAGGAGGATCTGAGTTCAAATCCAGCCTCAGATACTTAACACTTACTAGCCATGTGACCTTGGGCAAGTCCCTTAACCCCAATTGCCCTGCTTTCCCCCTCCAAAAAACAAAACAAAACAAAACAAAAAAACCAAAAACCCAAACATGAGGGATTTGGACTAGTTGACCTCTAACACACAGCTCTAATTTGTGACCCTATGCTAAGATACGGGTAACAGGAACATACAGACAAAAATTAAATACTGCTCTCAAGGAACTTACATGTTCCTGGAGTTAGAGGAGTTATAACATGTACACAGTATAAGCCAAGGTAAATGTGTGTGTGTGTGTGTGTGTGTGTGTGTGTGTGCATGTACATGTGTGAGAGAAAGACAGAGACAGAGAGACACACAGAAAGACAGAGACAGAGACAGATGGAGGGAAGAAAAGAGAAAGAGAGACAGAGATATATAGAGACAGAGAGACAGACGGGGAGGGAGAAAGGGACAGAGGGAGAGGAAAAGAAAGAGAGAAAGACAGAGGGAGACAGGGAGGGAGAGAGAGAGAGACCGAGGAGAAACAGAGACAAGGAGAGACAGATAGAGGGGGAGAAGAGAGACAAAGAGAGGGAGAGAAAGGAAAGGACACAGAGAAAGAGAGAGTCAAGGAGCTTGAGAAAGAGACACACAGAGATGCCCAATGAGACACAGAAGGGGGGGGGTTGGGTAGAGAGACAGAAACAGAGAGAGATTAAGTGGGATCAGAGGATTATCACTTTCTCTGGAGGGGCAGAGACTGATGGCGGGTGGAGTGGGGAGTGATGACCAAGGTTATGGGCCCAGCCTTTCACTGCCCGCATCCAGTGTTTCTGTTTCCACCCATCTTTTCCCCCATTTCCACTTCTGTGCCCACGTTGGCGTCCTTCCTAGATAATTCTTATCTCTAATTCTTTTCTCTGCTCCCCGGTTCTCTGGAGGATCAGTCCCCTGTCTTGATTGATCTCTTCAGAATGCCATCTTCATCGATTCTCCTTTACCCATTTAATTAATGCACCAAATAATCTTCTTTCCAGGTCATTAGCAAGGAAAACAAATGAAGACAGGGCCTTGGGTGCCTGCCTTGTAGATGCTGGGCCTTCCCTGACGCTCTTCTGTCGCCCCACAGCCAGGGACCGTTCGGCAAGGAAGAAGAAATGTGGTGGAAAGAGAATAGGTTTTGGAGTGAGTTACTTACTATTAGTGTGACAGTGGGCTGGTCATTTCATCTCTCAGCCTCAGTTTCTTCATTTGAGGAAGAAGGAAGGAAACACACACTTATTAAATACCTACTGTGTACCAGGCACTTGGCTGATGGCTTTACAAATATTATCTTGATTGCTCCTTCCAACAACCCTGCTGTTATTATCCCCATTTCACAGATGAGGAAATTCGAGGCTGAGAGGGGTTAAGTGATTTGCCCAGGGCACACAGCTAGAAATGTCTTAGGTCAAATTTGAACTGTTCTTTTTGACTCCAGGCCCAGGGCTGTACAGCTAGGAGGTTAGAATGGGTTAATGCTAAGGTCCTTTACAATTCCAAATCATTCAATCTGAAGACCCCAGGTGGCCTTTCATTGATAGACACAGGAAGGCCTGGCTTAGCTCTCTATACCATGGGCTCTGAGGGGGCAATGGGAAGGTCCCCACTCCAAAATAATTTTTTCACTGGATACAAGTATCTACCTAGCTGGGCTGCATCTGATGCCAGAAAAATGCCATCATTTTCATTGGGTTTAACCTGTTTCTCCCCCTCATTCTTTTTGTCTCATGCATTCTTGGAAAGGGTGACCCATTAAATGGCTGGCAGCTCAGTGAGCTGAAATCAGCAGGTCCTTTTGTGAAGGAGGGAGAGGCTAGCCCCTGGGAAGAATGGGGTGAGTGGGATGGAAAGGGAGTGAGGACAAAGGAAGGAAACCAAAGAAGAGGGAGCAGTGAAAGAGAAATCTATCTCTTGAGAGGCAGCTCAGTATAGTGGAATGAGTATTAGCCTTGAGTCCAGGGGGCTTGGGTCTGAATCTTCACTAGCTGTTTGTGACTTAGGGCAAGTGATATGACCTCAGTTTTCTCCTCTGTAAAATGGGAATAATAATATTTGTAAGGCACGTTACCTACTTTAAAGTGCTATATAAATTAGTTGCTACTCCTAACCTCTCTCTCTGCCCCCTCCCCTGTCTCTTTCTGTGTCTTTCTCTAGCTTCCTCTCTCTGTCCTCTCTTTCTCTCCCTCTCTTTGTCTTTCTTCTCCCTCTGTCTCTATCTCTTCCTTTCTCCCTGTCTCTCTTTCTCTTCCTCCCTCCCTGTCTCCATCTCTGTCTCTCCTTCTCTCTCTCTCTCTCCCATTCTCTCCCTCTCCCTCCCTCTTCTTCTCCCTCTCCCTCTCCGTCTCCCTCTTCCTCTCCCTCTCTCTCTCTCTCTCTCTCTCTCTCTCTCTTTCTCTCCCTCTTCCCCCCCTCTCTCTTTCACTCTCTCCCAATCTTCCTGTCACTCTCTGTCTCTTGACTCTCTTCCTCCCTTTTTGTCTCTGTGTCTCTCTGTTTCTGTCTCCTTCACGTGGAGGAAAGTGCTTTTTCAAACTTAACATCCCTCAGAAAAAGGAGCTGCTGTTATTCTTACTTCATACTGTTGTTGGGAGTTGGCTCTAGTCAGAGAAGATTGAATAGGGCATGAAGACAAGTATATGTGATTTCTATCATGCATATACAGATGCCTATTTGTAGACAGCTTGATGATACAGTGGATAGAGTGCCGGGCCTGGAGTCAGGAAGACTCATCTTCTAGAGTTCAAATCTGGTCTCAAGCACTTACTAGCTGTGTGACCCTGGGCAAGTCACTTAACCCTGTTTGCCTCAGTTTCCTCATTTGTAAAATAAACTGGAAAAGGAAATGTCAAACCACTCCAGTATCTCTGCCAAGAAAATACCAAATGGGGTCATGAAGAGTCAGACATAAGTGGAAATGACTGAACAATAAAAGCATGCCTACGAAGGCCTGGTTTCTTAGATAGATTACCCTTCTGACCCAGGCCTTGAGGCTCTTCTGGCTTAAGAGAACTTGAATTTTGCTGAAAGGTAAGACATTTTCCGAACATTAATTTCTACTGTGGTCATAGACTTACAACCTCGGGCAAGTCGTCTATTTGTAAAGTCATCTCTTGCCCCTTTTATTCTTCATTGGCTATTAGGAGAGTAAGTGAAATATACGCAATAACATCTCTGTAAGATGCAGGATTGCAGAGTGGAAAGAAGCTGATTTAGAGTCAAATCACCCAGCTCTGCTACTTATTATCTGAGTGGCCTTGGGAAAGCCACTTGCCTTTTCTAAACTTCGCTTTCCTCGTCTGTAACATTAAAGGCTTAAATTAGATGATTATTAAGGTTCCTTCTAGCATTTACTGCTTTGGAAGTTTAGGGCCATAGGTCTGGTGATGGAAGAGATCTTGGAGACTAGTTAATCCAACCTTTAAATTTTACAGATGAAGAAACTGAGGCACAAGACTGTTCTGTGCCTTTCCTAAGGTCATTCAGGCAGATAGTAAGTATTAGAACAGGGATTGGAATCCTTGCCCTCTGACTCCACAGCCGATGCTCTTTCCACAGTACTATCCTGTGCCTCTTTCTATTGGGAAAGAGGCTGTTGAATTGCAATTCAAGATAGTCACTTTTAATTATCTGTGGGTAGATTACAGCCTGTGGATTATATCTGCAGAGGCTTTTCCAATTCAATAAGCACTAATGTAGGAGCTACCATTCTAGGCTAGTTTCCTCTTGAACCTCTACATCCCCTCTTGCAAGTTGGTGTGCACACCAGTAATTCAAACTCAGACAAATGTAAGCCTGAGTAATAGTAGGGAAAGTGCAGTGGCAGCTAGGTGGCACTGGGCGTGAAGTCAGGAAGACCTGAGTTCAAATCCAGCCTCACACACTTCCTACCTGTGTGACCCTGGGCAGGTCACATAACCCTGTTTGTTTCAGCTTCCTCATCTATAAAATGAGCTAGAGAAGGAAATGTCAAACCATTCCAGTATCTTTGCCAAGAATGCCCCAAATAGGGAAATGAAGAATCAGATACAATTGAAAAAAATGACTGGCTGAAATATTAGAGAGAGAAATCTGCTATGGGGAAAGTAATATGATAATAATTCAAAATTTTATGGCAATGTTAGGATTGTAAGTACTTTTCTCAAAATTCTATGAGATAGGAAGTATAAAAATTAGCCCCATTTTATTGATGAGAAAATGAATATTTAGTAAGAGTAAGTGACTTATCTTGAGTCATATAACTAGAAAGTTGCAGAGCCTGGCTTCAAAATCAAGTCTCCTAATTCCAAATCTAGAGTTTTTCCTATTTCACTGCACTGTCCCATAGAGAGTATTTCAAAGTAAAACGTAACTGACTGAATTTACCCACTGTTCCTTTCTAGCAGTGTGGGTAATCCAGCATCAACTGTCGTCTTATTAAATATGTATGGAGCACAGTCAGCGTGAAACCCAACTCCTGTCATCCTTCATCAGCTCTCCTCACCTCCTGGCCTGGATAAACATAACACACTAGCTTTTGTGTGTTGAATTCCCCTCATCCCCAATTCAGACCCCATAGAATGCTGGTGCTAGAAGAAAATTTAGAGATTCTCCCTGTTAAGAATGAGGAAACAGGTCTACAAAAGGCAAATGATTCACCAAAGGTTATAAAGCTACTGAGATCAGTCAATTAACATCATTTATCAAGTGTCCACTATGTGCCAATCACTGGGTCAAGAATCAGCCCCTGCTCTCATGGAACTTGCATTTTAAGGTGGAGATTACATGAACATATAGCAAGGACATGAGCAGTTGGAGGGAATCAGGAAAGATATCATGGGAAAAGACACAATTGAGCTGTTTTGAAGAAACCCAAGGGTACAAATGAGGAGGAAAAGCTTTCATGAGATTATGTATATGAAACCAGTATCAATATCAGCCGTTGCTATAAGTGACAGCTGGGACCCACATCTCCTGACTCCTTGCTCAGCCAGGGCTCCAGACTCCACCAGACTGGTCTGTTTCACCGTCTTACTTCCAGATTCCTGTTCCCAAGCCCTTTTTCCTATTCCTTGGACACCCCATTCAGGAGGAGCTCAGTGTCTCCCCTACTCTCCTCCCTTCTCACTCTATACTCCTGTGATCCTTCTTTCTTTCTTTGTGGAATGAAGGTTTTTTTACCTTTTTAAGAGATTTCAGAGAGCAGAGCAGGTGAGAGAGGAGTTTGGGGTGGGGTGGAGGAGGCAGATGCCCTAAAAATCACAACTACCTAGCAAGGCTAGGCCTAGGCAGGAACTGAGATTGTCCCCATCCCACAATGCCAGCCAGGTGCAACCTCCCCTCTCTGTTACTTGCTCCCCTAAGAAAGTCTGATCATTTCATTACTAAAGATGATAGATTCTAATTCCAAGCCATGGAATAGAATTACTGGGCTCAGAGGACTCAGAAGGAGGCACCTGGTGCTGTTCCAGAGGCAAAAATTTCCAGAAGGTTGTAAGGGAAGGAAAACATACAATTTTCTCTCTCCTTTCTCCAACTCTAGCCCTGGCCCCAACCTTACTGGGAGAAGAAAATAGCTAGCTTGAAGACCACAGTGCTTGATCTGACCCATAGAACTCTCATTGCTCTATAGCCATCTTTATCCCTAGGGTGATTGTAATTGAGCTTTTCAATTTAGGGGGTTCCTTAGTGCTGTAATGATTAAGGATTGTAAGATGACTCACAGAGGGAATCAGAGGCAGAGGAGGAAACTGATAATTGTTCCATAAAAAGAAAGGAAGGAAGGAAGGAAGAAACAAAGAAACAAAGAAAGAAGAAAGAAAGAAAGGAAGGAAGAAAGGAAGGAAGAGAAAGAGAAAGAAAGAAAGGAAGGAAGGAAAGAAGAGAGGGAGGGCGAAAGAAAGGAAGGCAGAGAGAAACTACCTTGTTTTGTCCCCCAAATTCAACAAGAAAACCAAAAACCCAAGCCCCTTCAATCAAACTTCATGTGCACACATTCGATTCACTCCTAACTCTATTACAATCACTGGGGCAAACTAGGAAGAACTGCCCATACCCCTTTTTCCCCAATACCCCCAGTGATGTGTTTTGTGGCTTGGCCTAGTATTACAGGATCATGGAATCTCAAAGGTGAAGAGGGCTTCAGAAGCCATCTAGTCTAATCCAGACCAGAAAAAAGAGATTTAGATAATAACATCCTCAATGAGTGATGACCTAGCTAGTCATTGTCTGAAGAGCTTCAGGGAATCTGCAGCCTCTAAAGGCAGCCTGGCCCATTGCACTTACGGACAGCTCCGATTGTTTGACAATTTTCCTGACATGAGCCTAAATTTGTCTTTTTGCACTTTGTGCCTGATCTGTCTTCTGGGAACAAAGTGGATGGATTAAACCTCTTTTCCACATAACGACTTCTGTAGTTCTTGAAGCTGCCTATTATGTTTCCCTGAACCTTTTCTTCTCCGGGATAAATATCTCCAGTTCTTTTAACAGACCTTGACGTACCATGATTTTGGTTGCCCTCCCCGAATGTTCTACAAATTATCAATGTCCTTCCTAGAATGTAGAACTGGGAACTAAGCACAGTACTCTAATTCCTTTCTGTCTTATAAATAAATGTCCTACAAATGGCTTAATTATGGCCTAGAGGATAAGAAGGGGCAAAGGAAGGTAAGGGTTGGTTGCCAGAACCAAGGCATGTGTGGTATGTGGTGGCAGATGCCTTTGGGGATGAAGTAAATGGTGCCATGATCGTTATAGGTCAGAATGTCTCAGCAGCATGGAGCCAGTGGTTAGAAAGAAATAAGCTCTGGTTTTCCAAAGGTTTTCTGGAATCAGCTCAGGAGAATAGCTGATTCCTTGGAAAAATGAAATTAAAAAACATGGGGTCTAAACCACAGTTCTTCACAAGCATTTCACCTTTCCTCCTTGCATCATCTCCCTACCTTCATCCTCCCAAAACTCTTGGGGTTATCTATAGGCATGTGGGTACTGTCCAGGTCAGTTCCAACTGTGCCCTTCTCCTCCAGCCTCCTCTAATGCCCATACATTTTTATATCAGTGAAATATGGTTAAAATGACTCTTAGGAAAACAGGGAGGAAAAGTATAACTTGGCAGGGTGGAATGCTTCCTGGATTTGGAGTCAGAAGACCCAGGTTCAAATTCCCTTCTTCTATTTACTACCTTTGTGACATTGATCAAGGCATTGACCTTTTGTTCTGGGTCCCCCTTTTTTCATCTATAACAGGAGGGGGCTTGGCTAGATGATCCATAAAATTCCTTTCAGCTGGGCCTAGAGAACAATAGGTGCTGGGATTTCAATAAAAGGGAAGATGATGGAACCTATAAATTATAGGCTAGAAACATTGACTTCAATTACTGGCATCACTCTAGAATATATTAAAGGAATGGTGAATAAGCATCTAGAAAAAAAGAGAAGCAATAGTCATAAAGAGCCATCATGGCTTTTATCAAGAACAGGTCATTCCAAACTTTTGGTCTTTTATGAGAGTGTTACTAAAATGATAGAAGGCTATAGAAATAATTTATGCTGTAGAGGAAGCTCACAGATATAGTTTACCTAGATTTTAGAAAAGCATTTGATAAAGTATGTCATTTAACCAGTCCAGAATCTATTTCACAGCACCATTATCTAGCCCACATTTCTCCATCTTCACAAAAATCAGATGACTGAACTCAAAGAGTAGTTGTTAATGGTTCAGGGAAGCTACGGAGTGCAGTGAATAGAGCACCAGCCCTATAGTCAGGAGGACCTAAGTTCAAATCTGACCTCAGACACATAGTATGACCCTGAGTAAGTCACTTAACCCTATTTGCCTCAGTTTCCTCATTTGTAAAATGAGCTGGAGAAGGAAATGGCAAACCACTTCAGTATCTTTGCCAAGAAAATGCCAAGCAGGGTCATGAAGAGTCAAACATAACTGAAACTACTGAATGGTGCAATGTCAAGTTGGTAAGGTCTTCAGGACAGGGCTTCAGGAATCTTTCCTAGGCCCTGAACCATTAAATATTTTTCTCAGTAACATGCATAGAGTCATAAATGACATCCTTATCAAGTTTTCAGATGGTACAAAGCTGGGAGGGTTGGCCAACCCACTGAATAACAGGATCTAAAACAAAGACCTTGACATACAAACACATTGGATTGACTCTAATAAGGTAAAATTTAATAATGATAAATAACGACAGTCCTACACAGGAGCCCAAGAAGTTGACTTCACAAGTACAAGGTAGAGGAGGCATGGAAGTTAGATACTTTATCTGAAAAAGACCAAAAGGCTTTGGAAGACTCAATAATGACTCAATGCTTTTTGAGATAGACAAAAACACTAATTCAGTCTTGGGTTTCATTTGGACAAGGTGTTCAGGAATAACAAAGTCAGAGCCCCACTGTATTCTGTCCCCACCAGCCCCAACTGGAGTGTTGTGTTCAGTTCTAAGCTCCATATTTTAGGGAGGAAACTGATAAACTAGAAAACATCCAGGGGAAGGCAACTAGGAAGGTGAAGAGCCTGGAGCTCGTACCCTGTGAGGACTGTTTGAAGGAACTGGGTATTTTTAGCCTAGGAAATGAAAGATTTAAAAGAAGGGGAAGGGAACAAGCATTTATTAAGAGTCTACTACATGCCACCTCCTTCCAAATATCTCATATGATTCTTACAACATTCCTATGAGATAGATGCTATCATTACCCCCATTTTATAGTTGAAGAAACTGAGGTAGGCAGACATTAAATGACTTTTCCAGAGTCACATAGCTTGTGAGTGTCTGAGGCCAAATTTGAACTCAGGTCTTCCTGACTCCAAACCCAGCATTCTATCCATTTTAAGGAGGGATGTGAGAGCTGTCCAAAAATTTGAAAGACTTTTGGGTAGAAGACAGTTTAAGCTTGTCTTGCACTCTCCCAGAGGTCAGAAGGTGGAACAATGGCCAGATGACCACTTGTGGGGTATATTGTAGAGGGAATTTGAATTCAGGATCAGGTCTATGATCTCTGAGGTACCTTTGAACTCAGATTCTGGGAAACTGTGAATTCAACTGAGCATCTCCCAAGAGCTCTAAGCTGATTTAAGCTGAAACCAGCTTAAGATTTCCCCTGGGTGGACTCAGTCAGTCATGATTCCCCCTAGGGCTCCAGAAGGGCCTAACCTTCTCTCCCTCCACACCCCTTCCCCCCAAATGCCATCTTCCTTCCACATATATCCCCATGATACCATTTCCCAATCACCAATGTCCCCCTTCCATACCTCCAATTGAAATTAGTTTAATTAGTACCTAGTTCATTTATCCAGGCTGCCATTCCATACTTACTTTGCTATTCAAGAAATTTTCTGAGTTTTTATTTTTCCAATCACATCTTCCCATTTAACCTCTCTCTTAAATATTTTAATAATGACAGTTAACACTTACATCTCTCTTTAAGATTAACAAAGCATTTTCCTCACAAAATGCCTATGGAAGTGGATAAGTGCAAAATATTATTATTCCAGTTTTATAGATGATAAAACAAAGTATCAGAGTGTTAAGATACTTTCTGGCAGCCACACTGGGCCTGGAGTCAGAAAGATCTGAGTTCAAATTCAGCCTCAGACACTTAATAGCTCTGTGACCTTGGGAAAGTCACTTAACCTGTGTTTCCTTATCTGTGAAATGGGGATAGTAATAATATAATTATAATAATAGCTCCTACCTCTCCAGAGGACGAAATGAGGTAATAATTATAAAAAGTGTTTAGCACAGTACCTGGCATATAGTTAAGTGCTATGTCAATGTTAGTGATGATGATGATGATAACCCAGGACTCCTGACTTCTCACTGCACTGTCACATGACCCACACAAAGACAGTAAGTAGTACAGAATCCCCAAGGGTACAAAGAATCCCCTCAGATGATTACAAAGACCCCCTTTCCTACCCTGTTTCTTCCCCTAACTCCTGAGGCCAAGGAATCTAGCTCTCTGGCTTCTCCATCCAACTCTACCTACCTTGAGGACAAGGCTGGCAGCCTGGGTCTCCTCTCAGAGAGAAGTAACCAACAGGGCAGAAGACACAGCCTGTGAGCTGAGAACTTGGCTCCTGTCCTGGGGGGCAACACTATAAAGCAACAGAGCAATGTGAAAAGGGAAAATTAATTATCAAGGACACGGTAATGGAAGAACTAAGTTGTTGACTAGAATTTAAAGTGTTGGATGCGCTGATTCCAACCTGGTTGCTCACTCATTGGGGGACCTTGAAAAGTGTGCCATTCAATCTCAGAGACTTGCCCAAGGTCGCGTGGCTGGCAAGGGGCAGGGCCAGGATCTGGTGCTGGGCCTTCACATACCTAGTTTAATGCTCTTTTGCTACTGCCTTTTTGATATCTCTGTCTTCTTTGCACACCTTTAGTCTAATTCTTCTCTCTTGCTCACAAACCCCATTAAGAGAGGTTTACAAAGAAGAAATCTCCCTCCTCTCGCTTCTTTGCACCCAGCTCTCTCTGACTAGACTGACAAACTTTCCTTACTGAGTTAGGCAGACAGGAGAGGGCAGA
The DNA here is from genome assembly GCA_028646515.1 of Pseudochirops corinnae. Classification (NCBI taxonomy): domain Eukaryota; kingdom Metazoa; phylum Chordata; class Mammalia; order Diprotodontia; family Pseudocheiridae; genus Pseudochirops; species Pseudochirops corinnae. The sequence goes on from CM053588.1 coordinate 146,200,110, forward strand.
AAGGGAGGTGGAAGGTCATGGTGAGGGAGAGGGAGGAGCTCGAGAGGAGGGGATGATAGACATAAACAGACCTTCCCACTCTGTGCTTTTAGAGAAATGAGAAGTCCATCCCACCGCTGTCAAGAGGGAATTAATTACGCCTGCTCCTCTTTCAGGGATGCCATTGACACAAGCAACAATGGGCAGGTATCAGGTGTCAGGTGCCATGTCTTGGAGGAGTCAGGACTATTGGGTTCTGGACCTTGCTTCCCTGCAGAATGGGGAAGTGACTTTGAGACACCATCAGAGAACAGTGGAAAACCACTCACTTCCTGGCCTACTGGTGGTTATTGGTGAGTGATCTTGGGAAGTGGGGAAGAAGGATGTCATATTTTTGGGATAACAAAGGGCTATCAAATATAAGGTCCAAGGTTTCTGGATAAACATCAGTACTTGTTGAGTAATATAATCAGTATAAAAATCTACCCTATGATTTCCAATTTCTTATTATAAATGATCGTCTTAGCAACTAGTATTTCTTTTCACCATATGGCAACTCTTAAGTCCAAAGGAACCACATCTTCTGTAAGACTGGATCAAGAAGAAATGGGTTTAAGCTAAAGCATGAGGAATTTTAGCTGGCTATAGAAAAAAACTTCTAGACTGTGAAGTTCTTGGCAATTGAAGAAAGAAGTTACTCTTTGGTTTTCACCCATTCAGAATAGTTAAGGGGTAGACATATCTAGACGACCTCCAAAGTCTGGGGTTCCCATCATGCTCTTGGGGTTGTCCACGGAGGCTTCTGCTCCTAGGTATATATACCTCTCTGATCCTTCCATCAGGGCAGACATGGCCAGCTGGACATGGCTTACACCACAGCTCCCCTTCAGGTGAGTACTCCCCAGGCCTACAGTTTCTCAGGACCCCAGTATAGGAGTCACAGGCATAGCCATCTGGACAGGCCCAGCAATGACTTCTAGTCTTTGAGCTAATGTATCCTGCAGGGCAAACCTGTGGAAATTAGGAAGGGGCAAGGTGTTTGGTCACATAGAATGAGAATGAGGCATTTGCATGAGCCAGAAGGGACTTGAGAGATTGTCTAACCTTATCTCCCTCTTTCCTCCACCTCTATTCCCCTTTTCAGATGTGGGAAATTAAACCCAGAGAGGAAAAATGACCACCCTGAAGTTAAAAAGTTAATTAGTATAGAGTCACACTCAAGGGAGCTTCTTTGTGGCAGGGACAATGGGAAGATGATTGATTGAGAACTGTCTCTAGTCTCCTTCCCTGGGCCTTCACTACGCACCAGGGCACTAGGCCCTGTAGGGGTTTGTGAGTTGGAGGGCAAAGCCAGGGTTACATGGAAGTAGATCAAGGGGATGGGAAGACTATGATGGAATGTAGATTTGGAAGGAATCTTAAGAGGTCATCTGGACTGTTCTTACTTGAAGAAGCCGTCTCAGGTGGGGGAAGCCAAGGTACAAAGGTTTGGATGCTGGTGAAAGCTGAGACTTGTCACCACGTAAGCTGGGTTTGGCAACTCTTTGGCAACAAAGATATTATTAGGAGTTCAGTCAGTGGTCAGGATGGGCGGCATCAGCAATCTGTCCTATGATGAGGAATCCCTTTTTCATATCCCCCGTTAGCCAAGGGAATTGATTTCCAAGAAGTTACCCTCTTCCAGGATCACTGAATTAATAGCTGAAAGGAACGTTAGAGAAGGAAGGTCACCTGGCAGCCTGTGATGGCCCCAAGGCCAGTGATCCTGCTAAAAGTTCCCACCGGGCATAATCTTGGAGCTGTCTTGCCTCCTAGGCAGCTGAAAGCACACAAAGGAAACAAAAGTGTCAGCAGACAGTCACAAGTGGTCCCTAGTGCCAAAGGTCAACCTAGAGAGTAGCAGCTGCTTCCTAGGCCAATAGCTACGTGCACCAGAAAGTTCTTTCTCCTACAAGTGACATGAACCATAGCAAGCAGACATGGTCCACAGTCTATGCTGAAGGGAGGGGAGACAGTGCCTGTAGTCATCCTCTAAAAGCCATTCCATGTTTGGCTTGGGAATTTGGTCAGTGACTCACGCAGACCCTTAGACACTCACTTTCTCTGGCTTGGCCCAAATATTAATGGTGGAAGGAGGCCATGGATAACGTGTAGTACAGGTTATTGAGTTTACTGTACATACAAGGTTTTGACTGTCAGAGTATTTTTTCCCTCCTTTGTAAGTTTTGGGGACACATTGGGAAGCCAGGGCCAATGTCCCATGCAGGCAGAGCACATTGTTAGAATCTACGGGTGGGATCTGAAGAGTTTCCCAGATCAGCCAGCCACACATCAGTCTTTGGGGTTAAAAGCAAAGGGTGCATAACTACTAGATTAAGATCTGAACGAGTGGAGAAGTTGGGGGATTGGGCAGAGAGTTAAAATATAGCCTCAGATACTTACTAGCTTTGTGACCTTGAGCAAGTCATTTTACTTCTGTCAGCCTTCATTATCTCAACTGTAAAACCAGCGTAACAATAACACCTACTTTCCAGGGTTGTTATGAGGATCCAATGAGATCAATGAGGATCAAATGAGATAGTTTTAAAGTGCTTTGCAAATCTTAAAGCCTAGATGAATGTTAGCTTTCATTATTATTAACAATAATTATAATTGTTAGCTCATCATTTATTAATTTAGTGCTATTCATTATAATATTTATTTATAACTATAAAAATTAATTATATTATTGAGATCACTAATGATTAACCTTTCCTTTTCTGACATCAGGACCATTCTTTAATCTTCCCAGGAGGGAGGAATCACAGCTTCATTCCTGGAGGTGGGGACAGGGGACAGGCTGGCCAATATAACAATAATTAATAATAATAATAATAAACAACTAACATTTATATAGCGTTTACTACATGCTAGGCATGGTGCTAACACAAGATTATTGGATTTGATTCTTACAGCAGCCCTGTTATCGTTCCCATTTTTACAGATAATGAAACTGAGGCAAACAGGGATAAAGGACTTTTCCAGGGTCACACAGCTACTAACTGTCTGAGGTTGGATTTGAACTCAGGAAGGTAAGTCTTCCTGACTCCAGGTCCAGTGCTCTATCCTCTTTGCCATAAGTCACAATGGACTGGTGTTCTCTACCCTCAGCTGCGAGGCCCCTCTGTAATACCAGTGTTGCTGAGTTTCCCTGCCTCCTGAAGGGGTGACCAGCCACTGGGTAGTATTCCATTGTTCTCAGAGATTATCACACGCTAGATCCAAATCCCTAGGAGTCTGGTCTTTTTGGCAGTAAACCCTTATTCTACTCAGAAAGGCAAACCCTCAGCCTACTCTCCTTCAGCTCCCTTCCCCCTCCCTAGGGGTCCAGAATACCCTTCCTTACTAAAAGCCAACAGGGCACTCAAGGCAGTTCCCTGAAGTGTAGTGGAGTCCAGGAGGGCAGTCAATAAGGCACTTGGTATGGCAGTCAGTGCTCTGGGAGAGGGTAGCTCTTCCTGTGAGAGACCAAAGGAAAGACCAAGAACTATTAAAGAAGACACATGACAGCTGCAAGCACTCTCTGTAGAAGGATGACTTCCCAGCTACTCTCCAGTTATTGTTCTATCATAATTGTGTGATATTTCTGACATTTTAATTATTGATGAGCAGCGGTAACAAATGGCAATTTGTCACAATAGGATACATTGGATTCTGATGAATCCTACATGCAATGAGGGACTGGGCAATGGGAACCCCAACCCCCTCCAAAGACTTTGGAGCATATACAAGCATTCTATGATAGTTTCTCAACTACAGACTGCAGGGTAAAGAAGAGGAGATTTGACTGGCTTCTGAGCTGGAACTGAGTGTTTATTAATGACACTAATCAGACAATTCAGTCTCTGTTTCCTGGTTGCATTCAAGGAGAAAGATGAAAATGCTTCTGGGTGGGGAGAGAGAAGACTTGGGTCTTTGTCTCTCTCCCTGGGCCGCCATTACACAGTGATTTAAATATCATGAGCATCCTCTAGCACGGGACAGTAGGATAGCTAAGATGCCTTCCTCTACAGAGACTAGTTAAAAATATCATCACCATCTTTTGGATGGCTCTCTACTTTCTGTTCAAAGATCTCAAAATATCTTCCAGTGAGTTTAAGCAGGGATTAATTTCCCCCATCTAATTGACAGGGAAGCTGAGGCTCAAAGGGAATTTACTTCTTACACAAATTAGTAGTAGTTGGAGAGTCACTGAATTATAATGTTAGAGATGGAAATGACTTTTGAGATCTCCGAGTCCAGGCTGCTCATTTTACAGATGAGGAAGTGGATTCCCACAGAGATTTTATGTCTTGCTCAAGCCTGGTAAGTGGCAGAGTGTGAACTCCAGCCCGAGTCTCCTGAGTCTCATTGGAGCAGCCTTTCCCTGTTACCTCCTATTTCTATAGAGATTTATAGTTTGTGGAGTGGGTTTTTCTCATGAAAATCCTATGAGGTAGGTAACACAAGTGTGATCATCTCTGTTTTATAGGTGAGAAAGCTGAGCAATCAGAGAGGTGAAGTGAGCATTTGGCAGAGAACCCAGATATCCTGAGTCCCAAAGTCACACAGTGATGTTCTGATGTTGTGTGTATTTGTGTGTGTTTGTGTGTGTGTGTGTGTGTATAGACCAACAACAAGAGGAGCACAGTCAGAGTAGGTGATGAATAGTATAGAGAGTCAGACTTGGAGTCAGAAAGACCTGAATTCAAATCCTGCCTCAGAATTACTACCTATGTAGCCTTGGACAATCACTGAACCAACCACTCTTTGCCTCAGTTTCCTCAACTGTAGAATGACAATAATAATAATAGTAATTTACTTCCCAGGGTTGTTGTGAGGATCAAATGAGATCATTGTTCTGAAGGCTTTGCCAACCTTAAGGTAATATAGAAGTGCTTGCTATTGTTAACACGATGATTTCTTCTTCCATTTTCCTGCTGTGCTGTAGAATGCCAGACAGGTAGCCCATCAGAGGGGTGTTTCCTTGGGCAGGTTTCCAGGGCACAGAGGTAGTTATGAGGAAACTAGATGTGGTACTTGGAGCCTAATTGTTGTCATTCACTCCTTTCAGTTGTGTCTGATTCTTTGTGACCCCATTTGGGGTTTTCTTGGCAAAGATACTGGAGTGGTTTGGCATTTCCTTCTCCAGCTCATTTTACAGATGAGGAAACAGGGGCAAACAGGGTTAAGTGACTTACCCACCATCACACAGCTAGTATTTGAGATCAGATTTGAACTAACGTCTTCCTGATACTGAGTTTGGCGCTGGATCCCCTGTACCACCTGGTTGTTTTTGGAACCTGATGGGGATGGGCAAAAGATCTCATTGTTGAGGAACTCATGGATGATTTACTATCCTTAATCAATTAATTGATCCAGAAATCTTTATTGAGTGCATCCGCTGTGCTAGGTCTTATACCAGATGCTATGGTAGGTAGTTATAAGTAGATAAGAGACCAAGAGTAGGGACTGTCTGTGAAGTCTCTGCTTTTAAGTAAATCACTGTATGTGTGGGATAGGGAGGATGGCACAAAATATCCTGAAACAACTAGAAAGTCCCATAAGACCTAGTATAGGGTTCAGTGTTTGCTTGTGCTACAGATGATATGTACAGAAGGAGCTTAGTACACTGGGGGGAAGGGAGGTGTAATGTGATATAGCAGAAAAAGCAGTAGATTCAGAGTCAGGAGACCAAGGATCTAGATTCAGCTCTTCCATTAACTAGCCTGTATGCAACCTTGGACAAGTCAAAGCATCTCAGAAGCTCTAAGGTCTCATCTAGCTTTAAATCTATGATCCCTCAGTTTTCTCATCTGTACAATGGGCATAAGGGAAGGTATAGCTGAAAAATGGCCTCTTATGACTTTTAATATTCTTTGATTTTATCTCCTTCTTTCTTTGAAAACTATAATCAAATCACCACTTCCATTGCCTCTGGAAAAAGTGTACTAATGGACTGCCCTGTCCTTCTACTTATATCTCCATGACTTCCTAGATAATAAGGCCTTTTCCAGGCCGTATCACTCCTCTATATGAGTAGTCTTTCCAGTTAGAATTTAAACTCCCTGAGAACAGGAGCTATTTTGAATTTCTGTTTGTATTACCTGCAAATTACCAAAGCTTGGTAAATGCAATTAATAAACTGGCTAGCTAAATAATTCCATGGGTCAGTCAGGGCTGGAGTAATCAAAGGAAAGTTTCCCAGAGAATAATGGGCCTTAAGCTGGGCAGGATTTGGATTGGCAGAGGGAACAAGGTCATTCCAATTTAGGGGGACAATGAAAATGAGAGCTTTGAGATAAGAAATAACAATATTGGCCAATGGAGAATAGAGCATTATAGAGTCAGCTTTCACAGTCACAGGTTACCTGATAATGTAATTGTCATTCACTAAAACAAAACTGATGTTGCCCATACTAGGGATCAAAGGGCTAGTAGCTGCTCTCCCTGTTCAACCCACCCAGAGTGCCTACCCCAAAACCTACCACAAATTCCAAGACCCTCTGTATTCCAAGAATACAGTGTCAGGCAATGACAAAGCCATCTACCTGAGAGGATGGAAGTTGAGGTTGTCCTTTTATAAAAACACAGTGGGTGAACTCACCAGCATTGAAGGCAGCAAGGAGAGATATCAGCTTGAGCCAGAGTGGAAACTGAGGCATCCTGGAGTGGTGATTGCCGAGAGCCAAGTTTGAAAGAAAGAGTTTGCTGGAAGGGTTACTCTAGTGCTGGTGAGAGAAGGTCTAAGGTTTCTGTGACTGTAACCAAATCCCCTGGAGGCTGACCTGAAATGGACACATGGCAAGGGGAGGAAGAAGTCTTATAGAAAATCCTCCCCATTGTGAGATACTTGCAGGGAAAATCTGGCTCCCCTGGGAACTAGGGTAGAGAGGTGATAGGATGTGGCAGATAGAGAGCTAGCCTTGTTGTCAGGAAGGCTTGGCTTCTAGTCCCACCTCTGACACATAAGTAGCTGTGTGACCCTGGGTAAGTCACTTTGCCTTTCAGTACTTTAGGCAACTGGCTCAGATTCTAAGGTACAGAGAAGATGCTGATCTCCATTGGTGGAGAGAGTTACTCAGCTTCCTCTCTGGGAGCTTCCTGCATCAGAGATGTCAAACACATAGATATCCTCCTGGTGTGGAACCAGACTAAAATGTAATTGGGAAATATTTCACAAAAATAAATTAAAATACAATAGGACACAGATAATGCCAATAAGTAGTTTTCTAAGTTACTATGTGACATCAGTGACTTTTATGTACAGTTTAGTGACCCTGTTTCTATATGAATTTGACACTCCTACCCTATACTAGGGAAATCACAAGTCTGGTCCAAAAAGGAAAGATGTATGAGGGTAACAAGGTCCTGGGCAGAGTCTCAGTCCAACTCCAAAGTTGTCTGGGACTTGGTAACAAAACCTGAGCTCCTATCAATTTATTGGGGTGGTGTAGTGGGTGAAGCATTGGTCCAGGAGTCAGGAAGACCCAAGTTCAAATTTGACCTCAGCTACTTAGCTGTGTTATCCCAGGCAAGTCACTTAAGCTCTGTTTACCTCAGTTTCCTCATCTGTAGAATGAAGGTAATAACAGCACCCACTTTCCATGTTTGTTGTAAGGATCAAATAAGATAATATTTATAAAAAGCACTTAACATAGTGCCTGACACATAGTAGGAGCTATATAGATAAATATGCTATATAAATAAATATTTATTCCCTCTTTTTCCCCTCAACCAATCTCAATAAGCATTTATTGAGACCTGGTTTCAAGCTTTGGTTTCTGTGCTTTGGCCAGATAATATTGAGAAATAGAAAACATGCTCCCTGTCCTCAAGGTGCTTCCAGTCCAGGTGAAGAGAGAAACCTAATAATAACAACAATAATAGATAACATTTCTGTAGCACTTCAAGGTTAGTATAGTGATTTGCAAAGGTTATCTCATTTATTATTCTGTGATCCATTACCCCCATTTTACAGTTGAGGAAACTGAGTCAGATTGTGGTTAAGTGACTTGCCCAGGGTCACACAGCTAGTAAGTTTTTGAGGATGGATTTGAACTATTTGAACTCAGGTCTTCCTGACTCCAACCCCAGCACTCTAACTCCTACAACTTCTAGCTGCACTCAGGTTCTTTATCTATTATCCCTTACTCATTACAGGATTGCTCCTCTCATTTCCAAGTTATATATAACGGGACTTCTTAAACTTTAATCTTTCTCGATCCCTTCAGTACTTCTTAAACTGGGGTCCTGACCCACTAACACCACTAGGTGGACAGAACGTTGAACTTGGAGTCAGAAAGACCTGAGTTCAAATCTTCACTCAGACACATACTAGTTATGTGGCACATACCTCTCTTGGCCTCAACTGTAAAATGAGACCAACCCCCTTACAGAGTTTTAAGGATCACATCTGATAACATGTAAAGCACTTTGGAAGCCTTAAAGTATTCTATAAATGCTAGCTATTACTATATATGATCATTTCCCTCATCAGTAAAAGAGGAATACTAATGTTTCTTTTACCACTCTGTAAATACTTCCATCCCCCTTCTGACTCTCTGAACTTGTCCCTATGCCTCACTGTCTTCTCATCCTGGAAGATCCTTCTGTCCCCACAGCCCCTTCCTCTTACCGGTGAATTCCTTCCCTTTTGAGGAAGGACTAGGTCCGCCGTCCTTCACCTCCTTTGCTCCGACTCTAGTCCCATTCCTGACTCTCTTGGCATTGTCCTTCTCCCACTCTCACCTCCAATCTCCAGCACTCCTTCAAGGATGAGCTCCTGAGGACAGAGACTATCTTTCTTTTTGCTTTCATTTGCATTCCCAGAGCTGGAACACACTAAGAGCTTAATAAATGCTGGTTGACTTGACTGTATCATATCAGTATCGTGAGATTATAATTGTACGATATATATCAATATGCTTAGTAACCACAAGACTCCATTATTGTCATCATCATTCAGCTTGAGGAATGCTGCTTGGCCATGCGTGGGCAGTAACAACTGGTCTATGTCACTTCCCCACCCCTGGTCCCCACCCATGGTCAGTTAGGATCGCTGTCAGTAAACGGCTACTATCTCTTGGAACCATTTTGCTTAAAGATCTCCATTGGCTTTTTGATGCTGACTAAAATTGTTGGTCACAGAAATCAAAGAATGTTAGGACTGAAAAGGACTTGGTGAAATATAATTCTAGTGTCTAAGTCTACTCCCGACAAAATAAGGTCCAGGTGAACTCTGGGAGCTCAGCACCGCTCTTGCTTGTTCTGCCCACTCTGACTTAGGAAGGAGTTACCAATGTCTCTTACAAGTACGAAGGCCAACAAGGCTTATCTCATGAATGGTTTTATATATGGATTCAAGAATATAGAAAGGCCTTGCATTCAGACCCAAAGCAAATACTATTGGGGTAGTGAGGAGCACCAGGCCTGATGTCAAGAAGACCTGAGTTCAAATCTGACCTCAGATACTAGCTGTGTGACCCTGAGCAAACCATTTAACCCTTGTTTGCCTCAGTTTCCTCATCTGTAAAATGGGAATAATAATAGCACTTACCTCCCAGGATCATTGTGAGGATCCAATAAGATAATAATTGTAATGTGCTTAGCCCAGTGCCTTGGCACATAGTAAGTGCCTATAAATGTTAGTTCTTTTTAGCTATCATTTACCCACTGGGAAGCCATTCTCCATCTTGAAACCTGTACAGTTTCACTGGCTTACAGAATTGCCCTGAGTAAGGCTCCAGCGTGGTTCCTGAGGGCTGCTCTTCCATGTTGGTGTCCCCTTCTGTGGCTTTTGCCTATGTGGATAGTATAGTATTCCGCTTCTAGGGCAGGTCTCTCCTCTAGTGTCCCTTCATTTCACTTCACTAGTCACTGTTTTCTGTCTTTACTACCCTTTACTAATCTGCTTCTTACTATTCTTGTCAGATCTGGTAAGTGTCAGTCATTTATTATATAGCCCTCCTCTCTGGTTCAGTCAGTCAGTCAGTCAACAAGCTTATTTTAACCCAGACTCTGTCTTAAGTGCCAAGCATATGAAGAAAGGCTATTATTGTAGATGGCCATTTTTCTCATCTGCAAAATGGGTATAATAGTAAAAACACTGTCCCTGATCTTAGGGAGCTCACAATCTTAAAGGAAAGGCACTTGGGGGGGGGGGCGGGGAGAGGGTCAGGAATCTCCTTGACTCCGCTTGTTATTCTCATCTTCCAGCAGATGGCACTTTCTCCCTTTCTCAGGGGACCAATTTTTTATAATCCATCTGTGGGGATAAGAAAACTCCCCAAAGCATCTGTCTCAGTCAAATATCTTTATAGCTCAGGAATGAACTGATAAAACAAAGTGCCTCCATTTTTCTGAAGCCTTTTGTATATCTATTCCCATTTCTGGATTTTTAAAAATACCTATTTCTGAAATTTGGCCAGTTGAATTCTTTATTCACATCCCATACAAGAGGTCTTCCAGGGAGCTAAAGAACCCATTTCCCCTTGCACTGTATAAGTGGGCTTTTTTCTCTTCCCAATTTTATATGGTTTCATGGATTATTATTATTTATATCTTTTCTCCCATGGGATTTGAGCTTTGTATCTCCTACTCATGTCAGCCATTTCTGCTGGGTTTAGGAGTTCAAGTAGAAGCAGTTCACTTGAGCCAAGTGTCCCTCTATCTTCCCCTTCTCCTGGGGTCATTCAAATTATCCAGCCTTCTTTCTGACACATTTAAAAGAGGAGCCAGTCAGGGATAATATACTCTTCTGAGCGTTGCCTACCTGCCAGAAAAAGACTTATAATCCTCACTGTATTATTCAGCATGCTCATCTTATAGAGGAAGAAACTGAGTCCCAGAGAAATAACAGCTTGCTTGAGTTGGAACAGAGGCCTAACAGACTGAGGCCTAACAGAAGACTGAGGCCTAACATCCAGGTCTCTCGATGTCTAGCCCAGTGCCCTTTTCCCTACACCAGAATGATATAATTATTTTAAAAAATAAAACCAGGCTGATGCTACCCATATTGGTCATCAAGAGGCTGGCATAGATACCAGGCTTTGGGACTGTTGTCCTCACACCTGCCACAAATTCTAGGCTCCTTTGATAGTAAAATGGAGGCAGACACTGGCACCAGCTTCAGCACAGGAGCTGGTTCCAAATGGTGTTGTGAGTGAAAATGGAGCTGGCAGAAATGAGTAGACTTGTCTGATGCTGGGAAATGCCATGGAAGAGCTCTGCCCGGCTAACTAGCAAGGTACCATCTGTTGCACTTTGTAAAGTCTTTAATTAAGCTCCTCCAGTAAAACTCAGATGAATCTATTTCTTTCTACTTGGCAAACAATTTCTGGGAATTTCTGCAATTACTTTCCATTATAGAGAAGAATTGCCAATTAAAACTTAATCAGCACAGTGCAAAGTGAGGCACTGGGCCAAATTTGTCAGCTCCCAGTCTTTGACTGTTGCCAATATGTGGACACCTTGGATTACCAGGTGTCAGAGTGGAAGGTGGAAGGGGATATCAGTAAAATGTGAGCTCTATCTGAGTAAAGAGGACAGACGGGTGGCTCAGTGAGGGGTGAAGGTCCCAGTCAAGCCTCCTTGACAGGACCCTTGTGTAAGCAGAGGCTGAAGACTGACCACCCTTCACAACTCTGACCTGGCCAGGCACTTAAGCTTCTGGCTAGTTGCAGGAGAAAATTAATAAGAACCCACGCTTTTAAATTGGCATACATGTTATCTTCAACTTATCCCATTTTAATTACTCTCAGCTGCAGGCTTGGTCTTTAACCATAATGAAATCTGGATCCCATCACCACAGATGGAAGGAAATGGTGGGATGGTGGCAGATGTTCTCAGGGAAAGGCAACTTTTCATTAAGGTAATGTCTCACTTCAGCCAAGGACCCCCAAATGTACAATACCTGTAAATCAGGCAGCATAGTCTATTCACACGTCTCCAATACGAGGAGCGCTAGTGCCTGAGGGGGCCTATCAGATCCTAGAGAGGGAAAATGAAGATGACAGTCAGCTGTGAAACAGTGGGTGACGTTAGGAATGAGGAAGCTTCCTCTCCCTTAACAGACATGGTGCCTTCTTTAGATTCCAGGACTAGGATCTAGAAATTGTTAATAACACTGGTAAGTGACAAAAAGAATGTCTATATCCTCAGATCCTGCCTGTCACAAAAAAGGTTACTTAAGTTCTGTGGGACCCATGGAGACGTTTGCCTTCCCCAAACTTATCTCTCCGTGATACATTAGAAACAAAAATACAGTAAGTGAAAAGCAGCTTAGTGTAGCAGATAAAGGGCCAGCCTTAGCGTCAGGAGGAACTAGATTCAAGTTCTATCTATGACATAGATTATCTGTCTAGCGTAAAAGTCACCAGGAAGTCAGCTAACCTCTTAGCGTCCCAGGCAACTTGATGGGGCTATAAATTACAGAACAGCTGTTCATTTGAATGGGTGGAAAGGGTGTCCACACCAGAGAGCTCTTTCTACTAGCCCCCACCAAATGTGCACTTTACTTTCTCAATCGATGACCTCACCTACATGATGGTATAGTTATTCATTTCCTTGTTGCCAAATATAGCAAATGTAGCAAAAATGTAAGGAAAATGGATAAGCATTCTTTACATGAGTAGCCTCTGTGCAACCATCTCCTTTAGCCATTCCTGACTTACCTTCCCCTTTTGAGTATCTGGGAAAGATTGCAAAGTGCCCATGTTCATAGTTTGTAGAGAAGGACTAAGTAGGAGGTATGGGTGTCTAGCATATCAGCTCTGGATCTCCGAGTTTAGAGAGAAAATCTTGGGGAGAAATGGGTGGTCTCTCACCCTTGGCCCACCATTCCTTCAGTCTTCTTAGTAACTGACGGTGTCTGGAATTGGTCCTGATAGTTCTAGGTAAAGACTCCAGCCACTTCTCCAAGTCTGTTTTCAACCCATTTGTTGTCAGTCCCCAGCATGGTAGCTAGAGGAATGAGTTGTGTCTGAAAGCTGTTTCCATTTGCCCTCACAGTGTCTAAGGAACCTCAGTCATGATTTAGATAGAAAGTTTTTCTCAAGGGCAAAAGAATGAAACAGGGAAGTTGAAACACCTGAGTGCTACTTTTCAGTGTCTCACCCTTCTATTTCCTCTGCAAGATTTCCAGGCAATACTTTAGATTTCTACAGAAATGAAACACAACAGCAACAACTGATACACAGGTGAACTCAGTAAGAGATCACACCCTAACTCAAGTGACTAGAAAACCCAATAAAGTATTAACTAAAATGGGGTGGATGACTCATTTAATTTTTGCAGAATCATTTCCGGACTTCCTTTGGGTCTGAGGAATTTCTAGGTCTAAATATTAACTGAAGAGACCAGTAGGAACATACCAGAATCAGAGAATGTCAGTACTGGAAAGGACCTCAGATACTCCCTGCTTCTAATTTTTTCATTTTGAAAATGAAGAAATAGATTTAGAGAGGTCAACTGATTGCCTGAAGTGTCCAATCTAGGTAGGGGCAGAACCAGCACTAGAAGCTATGTGGATTTCCTCAAAAAATAACAGCAGGAGCAACAACAATAACAACCACCACCAAATGTTGTCCAATTGGGCTTTTGCTATACCTCTGATTGGGTGAGCACCTTGGCCATTGTGATGAAATTATTTTTATGAATCTAAGCAATAGATGAATGACATTGTAGACAGCCTTTACTCAAAATTATTGTGATGATAAGCTTGGCACAGAGAAAAGTGGGGTGAATGATGCTTCTTCATATTCTGGTATCACAGGAAAGCAAGATACAAGGAAACAAATCAGTCATGCCAATACTCCACCATACACTGGAGTGGATGATGATGACCACCAAACTGGACAAACCACAAGTGCATACAAAATGGATGAAACTGAATGTGAATACTTTAATTGCATGCTACTATTGTGTCATAACAAAATTGGAAACAGATCTTACCAAATCTAGGTAAGGATTTCATACTGCTTTTTTGCAGTGACCTTCTCAGAAATGTTGCTAATCAGTGCAGAGCAATTAAAAAATAATTTTATCTTATTGCATACTCTTTGACCCAGTAATACCACTTCTGGGGTTGTATCCCAAGGAGATCATAGAAGCGAGAGGAAGACCCATATGTACAAAAATATTTATTGCAGCTCTCTTTGTGTGGCAAAAAACTGGAAATTAAGGAGATACCCATCAATTGGGGAATGGCTAAATGAGTTGTGGTATATGAATGTAATGGAATACTATTGTGCTATAAGAAATGGGGAGGAGATGGACTTCATATTTACCTGGAGAGGCTCATACAAACTGATGCTAAGTGAGAAGAGCAGAACCAGGAAATGTGTACACAATCACAGACACATGGTTTGTGTGATGACCAACCCCGATAAACTGGACTCTTCTCAGCAACACACAGTTATAAGACAACTCTACAAGTCTCAGGATGAAAGGAGATATCTACATTCAGAGAAAGATCTAGAAAGAACAGAATTTAAATGGAGATTGAAGCAATCTACATGCTATCGTTCTTTTCCACGTTTGGTTTTGTTTCTTTATTCCAATTGTTCAATCCATTGTTACAACCCTTCTATACAACCAGACTAATGTTCAATGTGAAAGTATTTGCAGATCCTATACTTGATTGCATGCCACCATGGGGGTAGGGGTGGAGAAGAGGGAGGGGAGAAAATTTGAAACTCAAGGGATTCTGGAACTGAATCTCACAAACTAAAAGTAAATAAACAAATCAATTAAAAATAATTTTATTTCTAAACCCAAATTAGACAAAGCAATAAATGAATTTGAGAAGATGCTGAAATTCAAAGAAGGAAAAGTTGAAGTCATTGAAGTCATTAAAATTCTTTACTTTATATAAACTTTAGAAACTATATTGAATAACTAAATGGATGACAAAAACCAGCAACTGATATTTCAAATTATTTTAGAAAGGACATAGGCAACCTTAGAAGGGAATTCTAAAAAACTTTTTTTGAGTTTGATGGCATGAACTCAACCTGTAAATCAATTTTGTTAAAACAGAGTAATTAAAATAACTGATATCTTCTATAATCACCACGAGCAAAAGCATTCCTCTATAGCATTTGACAAAAGGTGTTAAAACCTTTCAGAACTTGTATCCAGCAGTATATGGGGCAACCATTGCCTTACCAAGAATTATAGGAAGAAAGGATTTTCAATTATCAAGGAATATTCTGGAGGAGACCTATCAAACATCAACATGACAGAAATGACTTTTGAAGCTAGTAAAGATAGAAAGACATTGGGAGATTCCATCAATGTCTCAGAGTTTCACACAGTAGAAAATTTGAATGCCACATTGTCTAGGCACAAGCAACCGGAATAGAAACAGGTAGCAGAGAATCTAGAAAACAATAGTACATTAGAAATTCTAGATTACATTTAACAGCAATGGAAAATAAAAGTCAAAACAAAACAAAAAGCGATACAAGGAGTTAAAACAGTGAAAAGAATAAAATAAAGAATTTGGAATCTATTAAACAACAATAACAATTGTAGCAGAAGTTTGAGAAGCAAAGAAGTCAGAGTTGAGAGAGAACCCCTAAAGAAGGAAGATACTGAAATTTTCTGTCTTTCTACGTGATTATAAGATATCCATCATAATAAATATGCAAGTGGGATTGAATGAGAAACCAAAAGCATGCGTACTATTAATATAATAAGTAATGGAATAGCCATGCCAAAAGGGGGGGCTAAAACTCTAGCTTCTTTGCAAAACTAGTCATAATTAATGGCTCAAATACTTCACAGTGACTCATGAGTTGCTAGTAAATCATTTCACCAGCTCTTCAGATGCAAGCCTGATCCTACCTTTCTTAACAGGACACATCATTTATCTACCACATAAAGATGAGAATACTAGGAGCCCCTCCAAATATTGGTCAATTACATGTTTATGTACATTATAGAAAGCATTCATAACTTGTATCACTAAAAGAATTCTATAAACACAAAAAAACCGTAGACTGGCTGAGAAGCAAAAAATAAAATATTCCAAAAGTCCCATGGGTGCAAAAGCAACTTGCTATCAACTTAGTGATGATTGAACAAGATGTGCTGTAGTGCCATAACATTTATCTTGCTTTTTATTGATGAAAATGAAGGCTTTGACTCAGTTCCGAGCCGATAGCTTATTCAAATACTACAGATATATAAAATTCACCTAAGATGAATGTATTATGAGAATTTGATGTCTGCATAGGAAAGTGTTTCATATTTAAAACATATTACCAACAGAATAATGTCCAGATTAATTCATATAAAACATGATGTTTTTAGGGAGAGAGTTTAAGCCCATTATTGCTATGTTCAGCCTTAAATAAAGAGGCAGTCAATCCAAAACATCTTATTAATTACTTGATGTACATGAATTATATAAATTTCCATGGCTCTCCACAAATATATATGAAACAACCCTTTAAACTAATAAACTTTTTCTTCAATGTTATCAGAATATCATTTTGATTAATTAAATTTAAAATTTCTGATAGCCAATGAAAGATAGAGTCTGGAGGCTTTGAGCTTGAATCTGAAGTTCACATTGAGCCAGTGGGTAAAAGCAACACCTATAAATACCTCAGTCTTCTCCAGTCAAGACACACTGAACATAAACATATCAAAGAGAAGGCTATGGTGTAATGAATTAAGAGACTTACTGGCATCCTGAAATCAAAATTGAATGGGAAGAACAAATTGAAAATAATCAACAACTGTATAAGACCCATTACATTAAGCCAGTTATAGAAAATGAATTCTTCCTTTCCCAAAAGGGCAAAAGAATTACTAGACATTTGTCAAATATATATATATATATATATATATATATATATATATATATATATGATCAGTACCTCAAATACCTACAGAAATCCTGTTGGAAGCAGACCTCACTTGAGCAATGGCCAAAGTTGAAAGCCAGGACATGCGTTCAGATTTATCAAATGTAACCACAAGTGGTCGCCTTTGGATAGGGGCTATGAAAATCCATGAATAGAATGAAAAGGTGTGTACCATGGATGACATCCACGTGAATTCAACACAACATGCTGAATAAATGACTAATTTACCTGAATTTGCTTGTGGAAGTATAAGACTTGATGATGGCAATTCAGGACCACGTCATTGCTACTTGAAACTACAGATGGGTTGTCCCCTTAGATCTTGGACTTAGTGATCAGTGCATATTGTGCAATGAATTTGTAGAAACTCCAACACAACTCTAAAGGCTATAAAAAGCTGGCGTATGTCAAACACTTGATAGCTAGAATTACATGTAGAAAATGAACTATCTTTTAAGAACTGACAGATGGCCAGTGGTCAAATACAGACCTCAGAATCTGGAGAATTTAACTAATAAACTTTGCCAGAACCACACTATTATCCCAGACCAAGCAATTATCTTCAATTACTTATAAAGAACTGTGATCAATGAAAATTTGAAAACAATGTTTTAGTAGATGATGGCCTTGCAAGTACACCTAAATTCCAAGTTACATGGAATGAAAAGTTTTTCAAAATATAGAGACCTGCCAGAAGCATTTACATATATTTATATATAAACCAGAAGCATGTGGGAACAGGATGGAGTACAGATTTCATCCCTGTCATCCTGTCTGCTTCTGGAGATGTGTTGTTGTTCAGTTGTTTCAGTTGTGTCTGACTCTCTGTGACCCCATCTGAGGTTTTCTTGGGGAAGATACTGGAGTGGTTTGGCATTTCCTCCTCCAGCTCATTTTTCATATGAGGAACTGAGGCAAACAATGTTAAGTGACTTGCCAAGGATCACATAGCTAGTAAGTGTCTGAGGCCAGATTTGAACTCAGAAAGATGAGTCTTCCTGATTCCAAGCTCAGTGCTTTATCCACTGTGTCACCTAGACCTGAGGATGTTTTCAGTGAGCCTACAAAAGATCTATATCCTAAAACTTTTTATTCAACTGTAAAAAGTAGTTATTTCATCCACCTGTGAAATAATCTATAGGACATTAAATAAAAAAGCATAAGAGTAGAATGTCAGCTTGTCTCAAGATTGTTTCTATTTGAGCCCTTTTGAAAAGAGATGAGGAGAATGAGCTAATAATAATAACTCACTTTAAGCATCTGAATTTATATTGTTAAATTTTATATTTGTGTGATTCACAGAACCAATAGAGTTCCAGTATAGGGGTCACAAGTTGTTTTTCATCTGCATTGAGGACTGAACTAGGGAAATTGCCTTGAATTACAGCAGAATTGAAGTTAGAGATAAGGAAACATTTCTAAGTTGTAAGATGCTGGAATAGCTTAGTCAAGGAGGTGATTCCATGGCCTTTTGGTCTTTTTCAATTTCTCTTACTTCAGAACAACTCTTCAGTTCCATGATCCTATGCTACTTAAGTACTTAGAGGGCAGAACCACATTATTTGTGTAGTTGATCTATCTCCCAGAACATTACTAATGCTCAGGAGTCACCAGGCATATTAAGATTGGAAAGCTGAAATGTGCTAGAAAACCTATATATATGCAGTCATTCATCCGTGTACCAATCTGTTGCATTCCTACTATGTACACAGCATAATTTACTTTTCTAAAGCAGAGTCCTTGTTCACTATCTAGGAAGATAATACAGTTGGCGGGAATGTTTACCCAGAGCCAGGCAATATAGGAAACTATTCTATCATCTTTCCAGAAAGAGAAACATAAAGAAATAGGAAGTTCTAACTTGGGCTAAATAAATTTGGTATTGAGGCTCCATGGGGGAGGAACATACAGAAGTGCATTGCTCACCCTTGCACAGATTGACTTCAAAGAGTGTGGGGAGGGAGCCACTATCACATTCATTCTTTAGTTCTGCAGAACTGCGGAATTGTTGGTTCCCTGGGAACTAAAGTTAAGTAATAATTATTATATTAGCTTATGCTCATATGGTGCTTTACAATTAGAAGAGACTTTATATCTGTGATCTGATGTGATGACCACAACAATTTCTTTGATAGGTAGTGCAAAGATTGCTTCTGGTATACAGAGGAAGAAACTGAAGATTGCCCAAGGTTATATAGCTAGTAAATAAGGGAACCAGGACTTAAAGTCATTTTGTTTTACTCATAGTACAATGCTTTCCCCATTTTTTTTATGGAAGAAATCAAAGCCAAACCAACAATAGCTCATATGGTCATAGGTCTAGAGCTGGTAGAGACCCTAGAGACTGTCTGGTCCAATTCTCTAACTTTACAGAAGAGAAAATGAGGCCTACAGTGGTGAACTGACTTGCTCAAAGTCCAACAGGTAGTGTGCAGAAGAGTTGGGATTCACGTTCATGTCCCGTGACTCCAAAGTTCATTGGCATTTTCTGCCCTACATTGCCTCAAAACAATATCTGACAGTAATTTTTTGTTGTTCTCAAGCCTGCCTTCTCCATCCTTTTTCCTGCCCTCTCTCTTCCTGGCCCATTGTCAGAGGTAAGATTTGAATTTGGTTCACCTGGTTTGTCAGGACACTAAGTCCTGCTTTCTGATGGTGATGATGATGATACCCAACACTTATATAACACTCTGTCCCATGCACTGTGTTAAATGCTTTATAATTATTATATAATTTTATCCTTATAACGACCTTGGGAGGTGGGTGCTATTATTATATTCCCATTGTACAGATAAAGAAACCGCCCGGGCCTAGCATTCTATCCTCTGTAATACCCAGTTAGGACACTACTCGCCAAACTGGTTTGATAACTGAGACTTAAAATTTTATTTGATTCTAACTGAGTATAACTTCCCCTCCCTTAGAACATACTCTTTCTTTGCAGCTAGGAAAGGGGGCCTTAAATAATTAAAATACTAACATCTTATGGGGATTCCCTTTTATCTCCACTCTGGGCCCCATGCAAACAGCAATAATAAATTGATAACCCTTTAGCAATGGGTAGGTAGAGCACTGACCAGGGTACTCAATATTCATCAGCCTTGGTCCCTGTTGTTGTTTGGTCATGTTAGTCATGTTGGACTCTTCACAAGCCCATCTGTTGTTTTCTTGGCAAAGATGCTGGACTGGTTTGCCATTTCCTCCTCCAGCTCATTTTACAGATGAGGAAACTGAGGCAAACAGGGTTAAGGGACTTGCTTAGAATCACATGTCGAGTAAGAGTCTGAGGCCTCATGAGGATGAGCCTTCCTGACTCCAGGCCCAGCACTCTATCCACTATGACACCTAGCTGCCCCTCATCCTTGGTTCCTAGCCTGGGAATAATTTGATGCCCTCAAGTATCTTTTCCTCAGTTGATCTTGTTTCCCTCTATCCTGTCATAGGATTTAAAGGGGGAAGGGACCTTAGAGATCATTGAGTCCTGACCCCTTCATTTTACAGACTGAGGAAACTGAGTCTCCAAGTGAAGAATGGGGAAACAGAATTAAAGTGATTTGACTACATCGTTCAAATAAGAGGCAGCAGAGGCAGGATTCAAATACAGGTGCCACGACTCAGAATTTCATTCTCTTTCCACTATACAATGCTATTTCCATTTCCTCACTTGAGATGAATCAGTGCCATTAGGTTGAGAGAAGGTGGAAGCACTCCAGATTAACATGTGAAAATTCCTAGTAAATTTCCATTGAGCCCCAGCACTTTGGCTCCTAAACAGGTCATGGGGACATTGACAGTTTGGGAATGGTGTCTCCTCTCGTTCACTTCTCTTCTGCTGTCCAGGAATGGAGGGCAGATGCCTTTGTGCCCAACACGTTGGCACTCTAGGATGATTAACAAATCCTTGCCACACCGAGAAGGAGCAAGACTGACTGCGTTAATTGGCTCGGGTAAGATGCCTGCAAAGTGCCTATGAACTCCAGGATGGTGTGAGAGTAGGTGTTGTTGCACCCTCTAGTCTAAAAGACTCAGAACTCCTTTCAGTCCCTTGATAGGAAAAAAAAAATGGGTCCCCAAGAAGCAAGGGATGCAGGGTCTCTGTAAGCCGGGCATCTCAGTGGCATAGGTGAATCAGAGTGGATCCATCTCAAACTTGTAGGTGGGCACTGATGAATGAGAAATGATTTCACTTATCAAAACCAGGTCAAGCATCTGCCTAGCTCTAGGCATTCCCCGTTTTTTCCCTCTGTCACCTTACCCAGAGAAATAAATCTCTTTTTACCTCCCTGTGGGAGAGCCAGCAATCACCCAAAGCACCACTAATCTACAGTCCAACATCTTTCATGCCTGCTGCCTCCTGACCACCCTCTGCCAGCACTGATATATTTATGAAATGATAACAGTTGTCTTAAGAAGGCAGAGGGAAGTCCCAGAGGTACGGGAAGCTTGCAGCTGAAACTTGAAAATGAAATATAGTAAGTCCAGGAATAGGCTGCTGAAAATGTCACTTAAGATCATGTAGTGTATGTAGCAGAAGGGTGGGACCAGGGTGACTCTTGACGAGAGGTGGATTCATATAAATTCTTTGTTTACCTCTCTTCCTGAAGGATTATGAGGTGACAGGCTCAAAGCTCAGGAGGAAGGATTTAAGATAGAGTTATGAATCTAGGATGGCTGAACAATGGACTGGGTCCCTGAAGGAAATCATCGGCCAATCAATAAACATTTATTAAGTGCCTACTATTTGCCAGGCAGTATGCATTGGGGACACAAAAAGAGAGAAAAGGCAGCCTCTGCCCTTGAGGAGTTCATAATTTAAAGGGGGAGACAGCAAACAAACAAATGTATATAAGTAAGTTATATACAGGTAAAATGGGAAGTAAATAAGAGAGGGAAGGCACTAGAATTAAGAGGGGCTGGGAAAGGCTTCCTATAGATGACGGAGTGTCTTGTCTAAGGGACAGCAAGGAGGCTAGCGTCTCTGGATTGATGACTGGATGGATGGTTGTAAGGTATAAGAAGACTGGAAAGTAGGAGGGCTTTGATAGGCTTTGAATGCTGAACTCAGGATTTTGTATTTGTTCCTGGAGGCAGCAGGGAGCCACTGGAGTTTATTGAGTAGGGAGGGTGACATAACTGGACCTGTGTCTGGAGGCAGCCAGACCTACCAGCCGCTGTTGCAATAGTGCAGGCACAAAGTGATGAGGGCCTGCACTGGTGGGCTGGCAGTGTCGGAGAAGAGAGAGGGAGTAAATTGTGGGAGCTATGGGTTATCCATCCCCATAGATGGAGTGTGAATTCTCAGCATTCTAGGATATAAACAGGATAATGGGCTTGGACTCAGCAAGATCTGGGTTCGGTTCCCACTTCTAGAAATGACTACTTGGGGGGCATAGGCAAGTCATGTAAATTCCCTAACTGTAAAATGTAATAATAATCTGTAAAAGTTAATTCTACAGTGCTGTTGTGTGGCTCAAATAGATTATGTACATAAAGAGCTTTAAAAGACTTAAAGCATTATATAAATGCCGGCTATTATTATTATAATCAACCATCACCATCTGACCATGATTCTCAATTCATACATTCAACATTTCTGTAAGTTTCAAATTAGATGATTATTGTTATCATCTGTAGTAATGGGCACAATGTCCTCAGCCACTACCTTCATAATTGCTCTTTTTTGTCATAGCACTTAATTCATCATAGGGTTATACATCTAGAGCTTGAAGGGACTTCAAATCACCTAGTCTAATTCTTTCATTTTACAAATAAGTAAACAGGTCTTGTTGAGCCACTTCAGTCACATCCAACTCTTTGTGACCCCATTTGGGGTTTTCTTGGCAGAGGTACTGGAGTGGTTTGCCATTTCCTCCTCCAGCTCATTTTACAGATGAGGAAACTGAGGCAAACAAGATTAAATGATTTGCCCAGGGTCACACATAAGCAACTGAGGCCAGGTTTGAGCTCAAGAAGAGGAGTCTTCGTGACTCTTCCACTAAATCTCTATTGACTTACTGATTGACCAAGTTCACACAGGTAGGAAGCATTAGAGGCAGGATTTGAACCCAAGGTCCTCTGATTCCAGAACCAGTACTCTTTCCATCGCACCATAGTACATTGTCGACCTCACACATAAGCACTGACTCCTAGTGACCTCTAGTACCCTTGCATTGGTTCCATGCAGGTCTGGTTGGAGAATGGATGCTGGCCCCTGAGAACAGAACCAGAGTACTGGGTGGGCATAAGGAGGGATCAGGTTTTTAAGTCTAAGAAAAAGAAATGGAGCAGTTTGCTTCAGATGGTAGTGAGTTCCCCACCACTTCCCAGAACAGGCTTTATCACTGCTTATCATGGATCTTGTAAAGGGCATTCTGATTCAGGCTTAGGTGGATTTGATGGCCTATGAGGCTCCTTCCAACTCTGAGATTCTGTGCTTATTTGGAGACTGTAAACAGCATCTTGTCCACTCATCCAGGAAAAGGGCCAGTGTATGCAAGGGTGGTGGCAAATAAAATGTGTGTTCTTTCTCTCATCACTTACAAGGAGTAAAGTGGGAAAACGTGTGAGTGGATCGGTAAGCCTTTCATTTATAAGGCTGAGTTCTAGCCAACATGAGAGTTCAGCTCCAAGGTCTTCTTGGAGGATGAGCTTTCCGAGGGAAGCCAGTGGTCCTCTTTGGAGTCTGCCTATGGTCATAGAGAAAACATCACTTCCAACATCAGCCCCCACCACTACCCAAATTAACTTTGGTAGCAGGCACAGTTCCATCTAAACCTGTCTGGCTTGAACATGTCCAGGAGGCATTTATTGAAGTGATTATACAATTACATTCCAATTAATGGAAATTAGACTCTGGTAGCAATTTTGAGAGGGAATCAGGACCCCATCTCTCAGTCAGACACCCCCAAGGGTACTCTTTTCATGACTGTTTCCTCTTTTCTGGGGCCTCCTGGCTTCCTGCTGGGCCTTGGCAAAAAATCCTGGAATTTCTCCAGTTGCCCCAGATCCAATCAGTGCCCCACCAGTGCGGGTGCCAAAGAAGATCAGAAAACTAGGCTGATGGCTAACATTGTCTTCGTACACTCATCTGTGGCTGCAATATTAAAAGTGACCTGAGGGGATAGAGGGGAATTAATAAATGTGCTTTGTGCATTGCTCAAAAGTAAACAAATAGATGAAAATGCAATCAGGGATGTTGACTCAGTGCAATATTGCTCAGTGCTCCAGTGGAATGATTGCGTTGGTAGACTTGGTGAATCAGAGCTGACTCTTCTGGAAATGAACCCAGAGGAAGTGAATGCTGAGCACAACTGTACTCATCTGATACCCAGTTTTCAGATTCCGTGAAGGACAAGAGAGAGACAGACAGACACACAAAAAGCAGTCGGGTCAAAAATAATCCAAGAGGGCCACAAAAAAACGTTGGGGTTCAGCACCCTTTTTCACCTTCCCTTCACCTGGTCTTTCTCCTTTTTTGATACTCTCCAGTTGAAGAAGAAGCTGTATGGGCAGAAGGGAAGCTTGATGTCACAGGTCAATATGACTATAAGCATGCTAATGATTCAACTCAATCTAATGCTGTCAGGAGTGAGATGCTGACACTTTAGAACCAAGGGAAACTGTAAATCAAATTGAAATGCTCTTGGAGGACAAAGGTCAAGGTGAAAACCATTGAGATTCAGTCAGGAAGACATTTATTCAGTATTACTGTGTATGGGCTCAGCCCCTGGTGCTGACAGGGCAGTAGAAACAAAAGAAACAAGGACCCTAATCCCAGCTTTAGAGGAGTTTATAGTCATTTTGGAAAGATTACACACACTATTATAAACAATGAATCCAGTGACCGACTTTTTAGGCTTCACTTTAACCCTGAGGGAGACTGGCTGGAGATTCCATCTTATGCCAAATACTGCTTTTCAGGGTCTGGATGGATGTGGGTCAGAAGATGTCCAATCAGGGGACTTCGGAACTTATTGAAAGGCAGGACTCAAAGAGTAGTGGTTAATGGATTAATATAAACCTAGAGCAGTGGTTTTCAACCTGTGGGTTGTGACCCCTTGGGGGGGGTCAAACAACTCTTTCACAGGAGTCACAGGGGTTGCCTAAGACCATTGGAAAACACGTATTTCCGATGGTCTTAGGAACCTCCTCTATCCGTCTCCAGGTGGGTCTACCCACATGCGGTGGCATTAGGAAGGTTGAGAACCACTGACCTAGAGGAAGGTCTCTGTCTAGTGGATTTTTTCTTTTCCATTTACTTGGATGAAGACATAGATGGTTTGGTGTTTGTTGTTCAATTGTTTGAGTTGTGTTAGATTTTTTTATGATCCCATTTTGGCTTTTCTGGGCCGGATACTGGAGTGGTTTGCCATTTCCTTCATTTTACAGATAAGAAAACTGAGGCAAACAGGATCCAGTGACTTGCCCAGGGTCATATAGCTAGTAAGTGTCTGAGGTTGGATTTGAACTCGGGCTGATGAGTTTTCCTGACTCTAGGCCAGCACTCTATCCACTGTGCCACCCAGCAATGATGGTACACTTTACAAATTTGTAGATGACAAGAATCTGGGAAAGATATTTTGACAGGGTAGAGTGAAGAACTGATGTATCTAATGTAACCATTGAGTCCTCCAGAAAAGCTGGCCCCTGTTTTGGCACCCTGTGGTCTAGCACATACTCAAAACCATAGCTTATGGGCCCCCACTCATGCATTTACTTTTACCAGAGAGCTGGAGACACAATTCAAAACAAGAAGACACTTACTCAAATAGCATGGCAAAAAAAGCGACAAGCCAATATCCCTTCAAGCATGAGTGTGTGTCCTTTATGATATCACCCTTGGGGGCAGGTCATAATGTCAGAACAGTAATGATTAGGGAACACGTGGGGAGCATGGCCAGCACACACACGCTCAGGAGTTATTTGAATCCTGGGTTATTTAGAATTCTAACTCTGAAGACCTGCCAGTGTCCTCTGATGATGTCATTACACCCCTTACTACTCTTCTCTCCTGGGCATTGTGTCTTTGCCCTCCATTGGGCATGTTGTCTCTGTTTGCCGCATCAACTCTAAAGGATGTTGTGCTTCCATTGGTTTTCCAGGGGCCAAGCTACTAAGTAATTTGCTACCATCTGCTGGCTCTCCTCTAGCCTATTCAGGGCTACTGCTCTACTATAATAGACTGGGAAGCAGTAACTAGGAACCCTCTCTTCAGTAGGATTCAGAGAGTTTTGGCTCATTTAATGCATATGGTGGGCTGTGGCCCTCCATACCCAGTCATATACCATTCAATGAGTTAGCAAAATGCCTCAGGCTATGATTATCTATTCTTTTTAATTCTTATGTCTAGTATTTATTTGAAATTCATGATTCCTCCAAACTATCTGACCAGGTAATCTCCTTATTCTGCAAATTATTTCTCTAATTGTGAGTCTATATTCCACAAATTTGTTTTGAGAGCCTGCTCAGAAATCTTCTGAGGAGCTGTGTGGAAGGTGAGGTGTCAGGGGAGCTTTGCTTCCAGGATCCTCTTTGAACTGGCATATCAATGAAGTTATAGTCAGAATAAAAGTAAGAAGGAAAACAAGGACACAATACCCTATCCCCTTGGGTTACATTTCTGCCTTAATTACCCATATCTGCCAGCAACAAAACCTTTTGGTTATCTCTTGCCTGCCTCCTCCAACACAAAAGTGCAATCTTTCTGTGCTTATAAGGTAAGACTTACTAGGGATAAATTTTAAGTCCTATGTTTAGGTTAGACAATCAACTTGACAGTACAAAATGGGGGATACATGACTCAACAATGGGTCCTGTAAGAGAAAAAAAATTAACATCTGGGGTATTAGTGGATTACAAGTTTAATTTGTCAATAATGTGGTTGGGAAGGCAATAAAGCTAATGTGGCCTTCAATTCCAGTTAAGAGAGGCAGATTGTCTACAAAGAGGGATGTGATTGTCTTACTATACACTAGTCAGATACCATCTGCAATGCCCTGTTTAAATTTGGACTCCATATTTGGAAGGACAATAACCAGAGAGATAGCATCCAGTGAAGGGAGACCTGAACTAAAAATATGCTATGTGATAATTGGTTGAAGGGACAGGAGTCAGTTTTCCTGGAAAAGAGGAGACTTAGGGAGAACCTAATATTACGTCTTCAAGTACTTTAAGGGTTATCATGTGGAAGGATTTGTCTTATTTTATTGGCCACAGAGAGAAGAACTCAAAGTAATGAATGGAAGTTGCAAAGAGGCAGATTTACATTTCATATAAGAAAAATAATTTTTAAGTTGTTGTTCAATCATTTTTCAGTTATGTCTGACTCTTCATGACCCCATTTTGGGTTTTTCTTGATAGAGATGCTGGAGTGGTTTGTTGTTTCCTTCTCTATCATTTTTTACAAATGAAGAAACTGAGACAAACAGGGTTAAATGACTTACCCAGGATCACACAGTAACTATCTGAGGCTGGATTTGAACTCAGGAAGATGGGTCCTCCTGACTCCAGACCCCACACTCTATCTGCTCTGCCACTTAGCTGCCTTTTTTCCCTTAACAATTGGAATTCTCCAAAAATAGAATGGGATCCCTTAGAATAATCTAATTATGATAGCTAAAATATAGATAGCAGTCTGAGTTGCAAGGTACTTTACATATCTTATCACATTTGATCCTCACAGCAATGCTGTGAAATAGGTATTATTGTTATCTCTACTTTATAGATGGGGAAATAGAGGCTGCAAGAGGTTAAGCAACTGGTCAGAATCATACAACAGTTTATCTAAAGCAGAATTAGAACTCAGGTCTTCCTGACTCCGTGCTGTATTTCTTGTCCATTATGCCACTAAGTTCCCTCAAACTGGAGATCTTCAAGAGGAGCTGGGATGACAACTTGTCAAGGAGGTTATCAAGGAGATTCCTCTCCAGGCATGGGCTGAATCAACTCCTCTGAGGTCCCTGTCATCTCTCATGTTCTATAATATTATGATTTATTAAAGTAATACACTTGAGATGGATATTAGTGGAATATCACTATGCTTTAAGAAATGATGAATGTGATAAATAAAAAGAAGCATGGGAAGGCTTATATGAACAGATGCAAAGTAAACAGAACCAGAAAAATAATATACTTAAGTGCTCTAGTTTATAAGTACTTACCAGTAAGGGGGGGAAACAATTCAAACTAAGTACTGTGAAATTATAAATACCAATCTTGGCCCCAAAGAAGAGATACAAGAATAATCTTCCCACCTCTACATCTCTGAGGAGGTGGGGGATCATGGATTTGAACCACTAAATATAACATCATTTAAAAAATTTGTTTGTTAGTTTTGCTGAACATTTTCCCCCTTCTTCTTCTTTCCCCCCTAGTCCTTGTCATAAAGGACGTCTCTCTGGAAGTGGGAGAGAAATGTAAATGTAATGATATAAATAGGAGAGTTATCACTAGAAATTTTTTTAAAATATTTTTTTTTATATCCCCTCTGGAGTGTCATAGGAAACCTGAGACAGATACAAAGGAAAAGGACAAAAGGAAGAAAAAACAGGAGAAGCCTATGAGGAGAAGAGATGTAGGAAGAGAAAAAGAGGCAAGAGAATCAGAGGAAGGATGATTCTTTTATACAGGAACAACAACAGGACAACTCGATCCCATGAAGCTGGTTACCAGATTCCATGTTATACTGCCAGGGTCTTCACTTTCTCCATTGCTCTTTCCACACAAGGCACATTTTTGCCGTGTGAACTGTCACCATCAGCATTATGGTGAACTCTCAATTATTTGGGGAAAGGGTAAAAGATACACAGCAAGTATGGAATGCCAGGCCAGTGTCACTCTGTCACCCAGTATACTTATGGACTATTTCCTCCCCTGTCAGATTTTTTTTTTTTTACCAAAACAAAACTATGAGCTATTTATTATAAATTAGAATAATTACTGGGTGGATATTCTTAGGAATTCAGCTCTCTGCTACCTTCCCTCGGCACACACACAGACAGACACACAGACAGACGTATACATAGACATACACAGACGTGTACACACAGACATAGATACACACACATAGTCACACAGACACACACAGACACACAGACACAGAGCAATAGCTTAAGACTATTTTCTACAGTTTAGATTTCATCTAACAATGGACAGAAGCCCCTCGGGCAGTGGGAAGAAACTCTGAAAAGAAGTAATTGCTTCTGTCTGAATTCAAGGCCTCCCTTGACCATCTTCTCAGAATGCAGAAGCCCCATTGGGTCAAAAAACATATAAAACCTCATTTTTAAAATTATCTGAGCACCGAGGCACTAGAAGAGCTGACCTTGCACTTACTCTGATGAAAAATTAGACACATTTTTTGTTTGGAAAGGAAAACAAATCTTCATTCATGCACAGAGCTGTGCTCCTGATGCCCGCGGTCTTGTAGGAGTTTCATTTTTTAGTGAATCTTTATGGCTGAGTGATAAAAACACTTTTGTCTGACTTGGGGAGGAAGTTTATGTGGAAAATACAGAGAGAGTCTTAGCTAAGCCAGTTCTGGCTATTTGCCTTTGATGCCCTCCCCATCTTTGGCTCACCCCAACCTGCTTCAGACTTGCCAGATCCCAGGCTGCGCTTCTTCGAAAACAAGGTTCGACTACTTTGATAAATTTATTGACTGGCTCTTTGTTCTGTAGATGCTCTCATGGAGAGTGAACCTTGGTTAAGTGAAGCTTTAATCTGCTGTAGAGATGTGGTTTTAATGGACAGATACCCTATTACCACAGGCAGGCTTCTCAATGAATCACTGACCACCACAGACTATAAAACAGTTTAAGATGGACATGATAAGGAGCAGAAAATGAGCCGAAATGGGGCCTAACCAACCACGAAGTGCTATTGTGGGACTGCAGGAGCCACGGAGAACAGATGCCCAGGCTAGTCGCACTTCACACATCCCTAAACAAGAAGGAAAGTTCCCAGGCATCCACATGTTCGTTCCTCCCCCGTCTGGCTCTCCTAGCACATCTTCGATGGCAGAAGGGGAAAACAGATCTCTTAGTGAGGAGGAGGCTGGGGGAGGGTGATGGAAAGCTGCTTCCATTTGGTTTTTTCAGGAGCAGATGGGAACTTTTGTAAGGCATACTTTTGCCTCAGGTGAGCTGTCGCCACGAGCATCATTATGAACTCTCAATTATCCAGGGAGGGGTTGGTGATCCACAGCAACTATATAATTCTAAGCAAGTGTCCTCCTGCCACCCAATGCTTTATGTGCCATCTCCTCCCCCTGTCAGATGGTAAGTCCTCAGGGAATGCCAACTCATTTTAATATTAGACTGAGAAAAACATAATTAGAAATGTAAATATGCTAGAGAAAAAATATGGTGATCTACAGAATCAAATATAAAGAAATTGGAGTTTATCTGCTCTTTGGGATAATTTGTGGCATTTGGTCCTCTTATTCTCTGTGCAGATAATTGAGAGTTGAGTAGTTATGTAAAGATAATGTGAATATTATGGGCATGCACCAAGAGCCTCATGCCATAAGGTTTCAAGCTCCAGAAGGACTTGAGAGCTTCTTCTCCTTCCATTCAAAGGACAGTCAGTCCACAAACATTTATTAAGCACCTACAATATTCCAGGTGCTGTGCTAAGTACTGAGGATACAAAGAAAAAGAAAGGCAGTATCTGCCCTCAAGGAGCCTATACTCTAACAGGGAAGACAGCACAGAAAAGGAAGCTGAAGGTGGTAGAGTAGGTATAGGGACTTGATGTCAAAGTCCAGGGTAGAGCAGCCAGTGGGACATGAAGACATGGCTGTCCTGGGCTTTGCTAGAAGGAGATTGCCAACTCCACCCCCTTTAATCAGAAGGAAGGGCTCCAAGGGAAGGAGGTATAGATAAAGCATGAACTAGGGGGCTGAAGTCATCTTGCAGGATGACGAGTTCCTAGGGACACAACAGCAAAGTCCAGAGGAGGGCAGCTAGTTTGGATAATCCATGGCACTTGGAGCCCCTGTTCCCTATGAAGATAATGGAGAGATGAATAGTTATAAAGAATGTTATATAAACATAATGTGAATGTAATGGACATGCATTCCAAAGACTCATGACATAAGATCTCAAGCAGCTCCAAGAGGGCTCGGGTAGTTCCCTCTCCTCCCCTACAACAGAAGCGAATTGTAGGGGAACTAAAAATGGTGAACACAAAATTACTGGGGAGAACATCTTTAAGGAATGTGGGGCTGTTTGGAAGAAGTGAACACAAAGATGGGTGAATGCTGAGGCACTCCAGGGCCGAGACAGTCAGCCAGTCAACCAGCATTTATTATGCATTTTCTATGTGTTGCCCATTGTGCTAAGAGCCGGAATATGAAGAATGACAAAAACACAGTCCTTGCCTTCAGGGAGCTCACATTCTAATTTGGGAGGTGACTTGCAAAGGAACTATGTACATGCTGAGATATATACAGTATAAATGGGAAGTAATCTCAGGTGGGACAGCCATTGGAAAGGCATGAAGTCCAGAGATGGAGCACAATATTAGAGGAATAACAAGAAAACCAGTGTCATTGGATCATCGAGTATGGAAGGGGAATAAAGAATAAGAAAACTTGAAAGGCAGGAAGGGCTTTGGAATTGTGAGGAATAAGTTCCATGAGAGCTGTAAGACTATGCTGAGAAATGGAAATATGGGGAGGGGGGGGGGAAGTAGAGGGACAGAGGGAAAAAGAAAGGAATAGAGGGAGAGAGAGAGAAGGAGAGAGAGAAAGAGACAGAGACAGACAGAGACAGAGAGAGAGAGAGAGAGAGAGTCAGAGACAGAGAAACAGAGGGAGATGGAGAGAGGGGGAAGAAAGTTCAGCAATGATAGTGGGTATGAGGATGTCAGAACAAAGGAGTGAGCCTGCCCCAGAGGGAGGTCATCAAGATACTGTCTCTTTTCCTCAAGGCTCTTAATTTTACTCCCATTTCAGGGATGATATAAACCACTGTATGGGTTTTTGTTTTTGTTTATGTTTTTGTTTTGTTTTGTTTGTACAGTCTATGACTTGAATCTATGAGAGAAGGAAAAGGAGTTCATAGGACATGGGGCTATAACAGCCCCAGATTCATGATCTCTTTGAAGCTCCATGACCTTAAGCTACCAAAAGGGCTTGGAGATGAGTTTCTTCTTTGTTCTTTACTACCTTTAATAAACCTCTTTTATGGTTAGTGTTTTTGTTAATGTTAGCTTCTGCAGCATTCTGGTAGCTTTTTCTGAGAGCCAGTTTCTGACCCCAGAGGAACTGTGCATATGAGCAAAATGAGTCACTGATTTTAAAAGTGTTCCCCAAGAAGGAACCTGGTATATCTGTCAGTGGTTAGGATCTGACACTTGGGTTTACATATGTTTGGTCCCATTTGTGTAATATCAGCTGAAAGTGTCAACTTCTTGATGTTAGACTTTCTATTTGGGGCTTTTTATCTTTAGCTGAGCTATACCTCTTTGCCAAAAGACTCCATCCATTTTCAGTTTCTGTATATCAGGTTTTCAAAATAACCAACCAGCCCCCTAAAATGACCTCTGTCCATCCTGAAGGGTTTATAACATTAACTGTGGACTGCTTACATTAGTCCACACTAGTGGACCAGAAGGGGCATGAGTATCTGATTTCCCTGGAAACAGAGGAGAACGTGAGGGCAGGACTGGCTCCATTAGTAACACTGTGAACCAGGGACTTTATGCTTGGCATTCTCAGCCTCTCCATTTTGGACTGATTTCTCCCCATTTGTCAGCCCTGCCCCACTCACTCAGGTGCCTCTGGGCCCTTTGGTTCTTTTTCTCCTCTCCCTAACACAAAGTATTTGCAGTTGAGGGGGCAGGGAAGTCCTCTCAGCCCCTGAAATGACACCACCTGAGTATTTTCCTATTCTATAAAATCATCCTAGGAGAGGAAAGCAGGAGGAGCTCAGTTCACTTTGCACAATTGCTGAATTTTCCTGAGGAGGACCTGGCTGGTACCTTTCATTGCTCCACACTCTCCTTACTCCCTTTATCTTTTTCTGAATAGTATAACCTGAGTTAATAAGAGCTGTCCCTTTTGTGCAATGTTGTCATTATAGAATAAATTATTCTCTTGGTTTTCTTCACTTCTCTCTGCAACAGTTCATAGAAGTCTTCCCAGGTTTTCCTGAAGCTATCCCCTTCATTGCTTCTTATAGAACAATGGCATTCCATCACAATAAAAAGAAACAACTTCAAAAG
Organism: Pseudochirops corinnae; assembly: GCA_028646515.1. Classification (NCBI taxonomy): domain Eukaryota; kingdom Metazoa; phylum Chordata; class Mammalia; order Diprotodontia; family Pseudocheiridae; genus Pseudochirops; species Pseudochirops corinnae. The sequence continues at coordinate 146,233,211 of CM053588.1, forward strand.
ACTTCAGAACTTTGATCAGCGTAATGGCCAGGGTCACACAAGACCAGTGATGAAGAATGCCCTCTGCCTCCTGATAGATGAAAAGCTAAATATGAAGAGTGAGACACATTTATGGTCAATGTGGGACTTTGGTGTGCTTTACTGTTTATTTGTAATTGAGGTTTTCTCTTTCTTGAGAGGGAATGATTAGGAGAAATGGGAAGGGAAAGCTTGTTAAATAAAAGTTAATTAAAAACAAAAATGAAAGTAGTTCCATGAACTACTTTGAAACCCAGGAAAGGAGGAAGAGGCCATTCTTAACCCTGGTCCACCTTTTCCATGCAAGCATATGGTATTCAGGTGTGTTTAAGTGAGACTTTTTCTTTCCAAAGTGGGCCAGTTAAGGGTGAATGATGATGGGTATGGTGACATTACTTCTTTCTGTAATAGCTATTAGTTCTAGGAGCTATAGACCACACTGTGCAGCCACATATCTCTTCAAACTCTACTTTTGGAACAAGTTTTGAGGTAATGCATAAACCTTACAGAGACATGCTTACTTAAAACCTTCATGAACTTTCATTGTTTCAAGATGAAACACTGAAATATAAATCAGACAGGTGTATCTTTAAGGCCCATAGCCAACTCCTTTGAAAGTTACTACAGCCAAGACAGATAAATAAAGGTAAAATGACAAGTTGTCAAATCAGAGCAGAGTCCTAAATTTATTTCAGCAATATATTTCTAAGATCCTACGCCAGATAGGGGGAAGACAGAATAGTGAACTCTAGGGAGAATAGGATGCATCCCAGTGGAAGTCTCTTCACATGGTTCCCAGCAATGCCATGTGCAATGAAGTTGCTTAACAAATGACTCATGATAAATTTTTTGGTTAATTAAGTTAGGAATTATTTTCATCAACCTGTCAACTTTGGATTTGACATTTAAAAAGAAGAGTAGTCAAACAGGGAGAGAATTAGAGCTGAGATAGCCATAGAGGAGATAGTCTTATATACATAGACTTCAATTCCCTTAAGGGTTTACATGTGACAAAGGAAAACTGTATTAGGTGCATTTTGTCTTCTCTCATATCTCCTTTCAGTGTTTTTCTAAAGACTTTTTAGTTTACTAGTGTTCAGTGCCCTCATGCTATTTTTTTTTTTTTTTGGTACAGGCTTTCTTTCTCTGGGCAGTTTGTCAGCTTCCAGTTAAGCAGAAGAATACAAGGGAAAGATACAATTATATGAATTTGAAAAGCTTTTGCATGAATAAAATCAATGCAACTAGGAATAGAAAAGAATATGTGGATTGGGAAAAATTATTTAGCATAAAATATCACTAAGGCCCTGATACCCAAAAGTTATCTAAAAAAAATATGAGACAAAGAACCATTCCTCAAGAATAAATAGTTAAAAAATGTCAAAAAGTTCTTAAAAGCATTGCAAACTCTAAACAACCATATGAAATATGACCAGAAATGCTAATAAGAGACATGAAAATAAAATCAAAACAATACAGAAGTTTTACTTCACACCCAGCAAATTGGCAAGGGTGACAAAATATGGGAATAGTCAACAATGGACAGGTTGTGGAAATACATACAAGCTAATACATTATTAGTGGAGCTGTGAATTGGTCCAATCATTCTGGAAAACAATTTGGAAAGTTGAACAGTTGACAATGACTTCTAATTTGTAAACCTGGGTGACTAGAAGAATGATAATGTCTTTGTCAGAAGTAAAGGAGTTAGCAGGAGGAGAAGTTGGGGGGGGGGTCTGGGGAGAGGGAGTAATGAGTTCTTTTTTGAATGTATTAATTTTTAAAAATATTTTACTTTTTTGAATTACATGTAAAATTTTTAACATTCTTTTAAAAAAAATTTTGAGTTTCAAATTCTTTTCCTCTCTCCTTCCTCTCTCATTGAGAAGACAAGCAGTTTGATATAGGTTATACATGTGCAGTCATGCAAAACACATGTTCATATTAGTCATATTGTGAAAGAAAACACAGGCCAAGAAATAAAGTTAAAAATATGCTTAGATCTGCATTCAGGCTCTATCAGTTATTTCTCTAGAGGTGGATAGAATTTTTCATCAGGAGTCCTTCAGAATTGCCTTAGATCATTGTATTGCTGAGAATAGCAGAGTCATTGACAGTCAATCATCATACAATATTGCTGTTACTGTGTACAATGTTCTCCTGGTTCTGCTCACTCCCTTTGCATCAATTCATTTGTCTTCCCAGGTTTTTCTAAAAGTACCCTGCTCATCATTTCTTATAGCACAATAATATTCCATCACAATCATTTACCACAACTTGTTTAGCCATTCCCCAGTTGATGGGTATCCTTTCAATTTCCAATCATTTGCTACCACAAAAAGAGCTACTATAGATATTTTGTACATATAAGTCCTTTTCTTCTTCTTTTTAAGTATCTCTGGGATATGGAGCCAGTAGTGCTATTTATGGTTCAAAGGCTATGCAGTTTTATAGCCTTTTGAACATAGTTCCAAATTACTTTCTAGACTAGTTGGATCAGTCCACAACTCCACCAACAGTACATTAGTGTCCCAATTATTCCACATCCCCTCCAATATTTGTCATTTTCCTTTTCTGTCACATTAGTCAATCTGATAAGTATGAGGTGGTACCTCAAGAATTGTTTTAATTTGCATTCCCCTTGCTATTCCTGATTTAGAGCAGTTTTTTTTTCCATTTGACTATAAACAACTTTGATTTCTTCATCTGAAAACTCACAGTTCATATCCTTTCACCATTTATCAATTGAGGAATAAGTTATATTTTTTTAAATAATTGACTCAGTTGTCTATATATTTGAGAAATGAGGGCTTTATCAGAGAAACTTGATGTAAAATTCCACACCTTCTCCCTCTTCCCCATTTTCTGCTTTCCCTTTAATCTTGGCTGCATTGGTTTTGTTTGTGCAAACTCTTTTTTATTTCATGTAATCAAAATTATCTATTTTACATCCTATAATGCTCTCTATCTCTTGTTTGGTCATAAATTATTCCCTTCTCTATAGATTTTACAGGTAAACTATTCCATGTTCCCCTTATTTGTTTATAGTATCACTCTTTATTTCTAACCCATTTTGACCTTATCTTGATATATGGTATAAGATGTTGTTCTATACCTAGTTTCTGCCAAACTGTTTTCCAGTTTTCCTGACAATTTTTGTCAAATATAGAGTTCTTGTTCCAAAGCTGAGATTTTTACATTTATCAAACAATTGATTACTATTGATCCTTTACTACTGTATATTGTGTACCTAATTTATTCCATTGATCTGCCACTCTATTTCTTAGCAGTACTAGCGTGTTTTGATGATTACTACTTTGTAAATACAGTTTCAGATTTGGTGCCACTAAATTACCTTTTTCACATTTTTTTCTCTGATTCTCTTTGATAGTCTTGACCTTTTGTTCTTCCAGATGAATCTTGTTATTATTTTTCTAGCTCTAGAAAATGATTTTTTGGTAGTTTGGATGTATTCACTTTGAGATGCCCATGAGATATCCAGGTAGAAATTGTCCTGCAGGTAACTGGAGGTGCAGGACTTGTGTACAGGAGCAGGATTCCACATCTAGATACCAGCCTGGGAATGACTAGACAATTGATGAGTCCAACCAGAACTGCCATATCACCAGAAGTCTTAGCTATGCTGCTCACTTCCCTCTCATCACACTCTCTAGACTACTCCACCTACACACCAGCTGCTTTGCCTCATGCCAGTTCTCCCCAACCCCACCCAACCCATTCCTCTGCTCCTCTTTATGTACTGTCCTGTTCTATTAGAATCAGAAATATAGAGACCATCTTATTTTCTTGTTTTTGTATCGCAAAATTAACACAATTAACACAATTCCTGGATCATAGTAAGCACTTAATAATATTGTATGTATATATGTGTGTATCTGTTTGTCTGTCTGTATCTATCCATCTGTCTGTATCTGCCTATATCTTTGTATATCTGTCTCTATTTATCCGTCCATCATCTATCTATCTATCTATCTATCTATCTATCTATCTATCTATCTATCTATCACTGTGTCTATGTCCATCTGCCTGTCTGTATCTACCTCCCTCTCTGTTTTTAATCTCATGATCTTTGTACTATGCAAACTCAGAATTCTCTGACTCCAAATCCATAGATCCTAGACTTGAATTATTTATTTTTTCCATTGTTTGTGCCCTTCCTCTTACACCTCTCAGAATTTCTTTGTAATTGTGGTTCCCAGAATTGCTAAGTACGGTTCCTTCAATGTATACAAGTGCAAAACTGAACTACAAAGAAATGTAAAATATATTTTTTTCAAGGAGCTTGTAACAATCCAGTTGAGATGACTTAGACAATTAGGTAGTACAGTGAATACAGCACTGGACCTGAGGTCAGAAAGATCTGACTTCAGATTCTGCCTCAGAACTAACTAGTTGTGTGACCCTGGACGAGTGACTTAATCTGTCTCAGCCCCAGTTTGTTCATTTATAAAATGGGAATAATAATAACACCTTCCTTTTAGGACTGTGATGAGGAACAAATGAAGCAATGTGTAAAGTGCTTTGTAAATATTATAGCACTACATAAATGCTTGTCATTATTACAGTTACTATGAGCACAATGAAATATTGAATAAAATATCAAAGTCATATTCCAAGGCAACAATAGAAGGGAGGCAGTATAGTATAAATAGCATTAAATCTGGGGCTAGCAGTTCTGTATTTGAATACTGCCTCTAACACAAGGATGACCTTGGGAAGGCATTTGGCCTGTCTGGGTTTCAGTTTTCTCATTTTCAAAATGGAGATAAAAATATTTGTATTAAATACAAAAAACAACATGATACAATAATAAAAACAATGATAGCATTTACATAGTGCTTTATGATTTGTGAGGTGCTTTTATAAATACAAATATATTTATAAAAATCTCATTTTATCTTCACAACATCCCTGGGAGTTAAGGGTTATCCCCATTTTATGGTTGAGGAACCTGAAGCAGAAAGGGGTTAAGTGACTTGACCAGGTCATATTGCCAGTGAGTGTCTGAGATGGGATTTGGACTCTGGTCTTCTATATAGGTATATACACACAAACACACATGCACACGGCTAGTAGCTAGCTAGCCAGATGTGATAGATAAATAGATAGATAGATAGATAGATAGAGAGATAGAGAGATAGATATATAGAGAGATAGAAATCAGATCTCAATATAGATATAATGGAAAGAAAATTGGGATTTGGAGTCAGAAAATCTGAGTTTGATTCCAGGCCCTGTTTCTGATTACTTTGTTTCTCATCTGTAAAATAAGAGGTCTGGGCTGAATGGTGTTTTTGGCTCTTTCCAGCTGTAGGTACCATTATCATATCCACCAAGGTTGTTGTAAGGTGAATATTGTGTATACCTCTAGGCTTCCATAAAACGGTGAGTTATTATGATGTCACAAGGCAGCCAGTGCACGATTCATTGCCAAATGGATTATATAGACAATGGTGCCATTAGAAGCTGCAGTTACACTTCCGTGGAGTGCATTGTTGGGAGGGCATCAACCTCTCCCATGCATCCTGGCTGAGGAGTCCTCCAAGGATGAATTTCCCCTATGGAACTGATACTTACTACCTCTGTGACCTTGGAAAAGTTACTTTGTCTCCTTTGGTCTCACTTTTTTCACCTGTACAATAAAGGAGTTTGATTGAATGGACTCTGAGGTCCATTACAGCCTTAGATCTATGATTCTGTGGGCCTATGAACACCCTATGGTCATCCCAAGCCTTGGCATTCTCTCTCCCTCTGCATCTGATTCAGCATCCAAGTTTAGCCTGGGAACAGGAGACTTGTCTCCCACAGCCCATCCCTCAGGAGGCCACACAGTATGGTGGAAAGAAAACTAGATTTGGAGGCAGAGGTCCTGGGTTCAGATTCCAGGATCTGTCACTTGCTCTCTGTGTGACCTTGGGCAAATTACTTCTTTTGTCTTGGCCTTAGTTTCTTTACCTATAAAATGACTGGATTAAATTACCTCTAAGGTCACTTGCAAGTTTAAATCTATGATCTATTCCAAGGACTCTTCCTTATGAACCCCCAATCCTGTTGCATGGATAAGTAATGCTTAAAGAATATTGAAAGATGGGGCAGCTAGATGATGCAGTGAATAGAGCACCAGCCCTGGAGTCAGGAGGACCTGAGTTCAAATCCAGCCTCAGACACTTGACTCTTAACTAGTTGTGTGACCTTGGGCAAGTCATTTAACCCCAATTGCCTTGCCTTGCCTCCCTCCAAAAAAAAAAAATGCTGAAAGAATGAGATGAAGCTGGGAATGTATACCTGTAATCCCAGCTACTGGGGAGACTGAGGCTGGTGGATATTTTAAGGTTAAGAGTTCTGAGCTACAGTAGGCTAAAGGTGATCTGATTTCTGCACTAAGTTTGACATTAAAATGGCGAACTCTTGGGGTAGGTTGCCTAAGTCAGAGGTGAACTAGCTCAGGTCAAAGCTTCTATATTGAATGGCAACCAAGATCTTGTCATGAGTATCCCTCATACTTCTAGCTTGGGTGAGATGGAGACTAAATCTCAAAATTTCAAAATTTCAAAAGAAAAAAAAGAGAGAGGTCTTTTGGAGTTTGTTTCTGTTTTTTGCTTTTTAAAATATGATATCCCCCCCAGTTATATGTTAAAACAATTTTGAACTTTTTTTTTTTAAGTTTTGAGTTCCAAATTCTACCCCTCCTGCCTTCTCTCTCCTCTTCCTGAGACAGTAAGCAATCCGATATAAGTTATTCATGCACAATCATGTAAAACGTTGTATTTGTTTTCAAGAAAACAGTGAGATGCTAAGAATGTAAAGTTTGAAAATTCAGAAGACTTTCTCTTCATTGCAATGTACTGTCGCCTCACTTAGATGGTTAGTGGGCTCACAGTTGGGATTTGCGAAAGAAAGTTTAGCTTGCCACAGCTACGTGGGGTTTGTTTTGCTTAAATCAGGGGTTCTTAATCTTTTTTTTCTATCAGGGATCCATTTGGCAGTCTGGTGAAGCCTATTGACCCTTCTCAAAATGATCTTTTGTTGCCTAAATTTATGATTGAAGGAAGCATGAAATTCCAGTTAGTGAAAATAAAGATGCCATGTTTTGTTTTTTTTCCAGTCAAGCTTGTGGACCTTCTGAAATCTGTCTATGGACCCCTCATTAAGAACTTCTGTTCCAGATAATCCTGCTGTATGGAATTAGCCTGGACATACAGGGCCAGGAAGAAGAATATAAACTGAGGAAGGCAGGTGGAGGAATAAAACTGTGAGGGGGCTGCAGTAAGGGATATACTCCTTATTGTTGCAGTAATAAACCAGGGAAACTGGGCCTCAGTCCCAAGGGCTCCTGGCCCAGTTAATGACAAGATATTGGTGGCAGAGAGGCCCTGAAAATGCCAATGGGTCACTGGCCATTTCCCAGATGAGAGAAAACCTCCTGGCATACAGAGAGGACAGGAGGAGGTCAGTAGCTAGAAGAATCTCACCAGGCAGATGATTTATCAAAAGTGTGACATTAAAAGGCTTCACGGAACCTGTCCATCCAAAGCAGTCATGATTTCTTGGGTCTTTTATCCTAAAGCACCAATAAATTAGAAGCCTCTAATCTCTGAATCTGAGGATCCCATTAAAATGATAAATGGCTTCTTCCAGGCTCTGTAACTTATAGGGCTAGATCAAGGTGGTACCCGAATGTGGCTGGCTCAGCAGATACAAGATTCGAGGCCAGGCATACACCTTGGGGAACTTACCTCCAAGCCGGAATGGATTTCTGGTTTCCATGGAACAAGCCAAATTAAGCCTCTGGCTCATGATACAGACAGCAAGAAAATATGGAGGCTCAGCAAAGGGGGGGGGGGGCTTCCTTTTTTGGAAGTGGCCTTTAGTTGCCATGGTATCATATGATGGAAAGAGAGCCAAGAAAGAATCATAAGACCCAGGTTCTAGTGTCTATATGTCTAAAGAGGGTGATTACCAATTATCTATGTGACTTTGGGTGTTAGGTCCTTTATTTGTCTCAGTTTTTTCATCTATCAAGTGGACAGAATGATCTCTCTTCTACTTAGTTCTTTTTTTTTCTTTCAGTCAAAGTAAAACAAAGTTTATTAAAGATTCACCATAATGGGGAGACTTTTTTTTTTAAGTTTTGCAAAGTACTTTACTTTTTAAAATTAACTTTTGTTTATTTTTTTAGTTTACATGGTTGATTTCCACAAGATTTTGAGTTACAAATTTTCTCTCCATCTTTCCCCTACCCACCACCCCAAAATAGTGATCCTACTGTACATCCCCTCCCTCCATCTGCTCTCTCCTATATCCTCCCCCATCACCCCTCTGACTTTCTGGTAGGGTAAGATGGATCTCCCTATCCCAGTGCCTGTATATCTATTTCTCAGTTGCATGTTAATAATAATAATAATAAAAAATATATATTTTTTAACATTTGATTTTAGAACTTTAAATTCTAGATTCTTTCTCTTCTTCCCTTGTCACACACCCCCACTGGAAAGACAAGCAATTCAATACAGTACGTACATGTGTAGTTATGCAGAACATCTCCACAATGGACATATTGTGAAAGACTGACTATTTTTCCCTCCTTTCTATCCCGTCCCCCACTTGTTCTATTTTCTACTTTGTCCCTGTCCCTTTACAGAAGTGTGTGCTTCTAACAACCCTCTTCCCCAACCTACCTTCCCCTCCATCACCCCCCCTCTCATCCCCTTCCCCCCTACTCTCCTGCAGGGCAAGATACCTGGTTTAGAGTGTATGTCACTCGTTCCCTAAGCCAAATTCAATGAGAGTAAGGTGGACCCATTCCCTTTTTGCCTTCCTGTT
>CM053588.1:146242572-146265566 GCA_028646515.1 Pseudochirops corinnae
GAGAATAGACTGCGGGAGGGGGGACACACTGGGATGGCTGTTTTGGGGCGGTGGGTGGGGGAAAGAGGGGGAGAAAATATGTAACTCGAAATCTTGTGGAAATGAATGATGCAAACTATAATAAAATTTAAAAAAAATAAAAGAGTGAACAAACTTCTAATATTTAGGTCCACTCCCACCTATGAGGACCCAGGCTACTTTCCTATCTAGGGAGTCTGTATTAGTGTGGATTTACCCATAAAGATTTGGCTCCAAGCTCCCACCCTATGAAAATCCTGCTTCTTGCCACCATGAGGAGGGGTTCAGGAGGGGGATGAGGGAGGGGGAGAAAATTTGCAACTCAAGGGATTGTGGAACTGAATATTGTAAACTAAAAGTAGATAAACAAATTTAATAAAATAAAATTGAAAAAAAGAAATAAAAAAAGGAAGTCCTGCTTCTTACCAGGCCCTTTCATCTCCCTTAGTCATGTGATCTTGACATAATGGAGTTGACTTTCTACAGTGATGGACAAGTTTTCCTGAAACCTGAATAAAGCACTTTACTTTTTACATAGAATCAATAAAACAATACAGTAATACCTAATAACAATTAAACCAATGCATAATAAAATATTTACTTTTCTGCTGTGTTCCTGAAGCCTCTCTTAAATAGAATATAGTCTGTCATTTAAACAGAAGTACTAAAAAATATATCTATCACAGCTGATTCTCCTGTGAGTGAGCAAAGGAGTATAGACAATACAACAGAATTATCAACTGCTGTTCAACTCACATCTAGCAGAGCCATTCTTTCAATTATATTTTCCTCCTAATTTACAAGAATTTGTTTTTCTCTACCTCTCATCTCTGTACCTTGACTAGAAAAAATAAATATGAAAACAAAACCCTTGTAACAAATATGCCTCATCAAGCAAAGCAAACTTCCATATTGGCCATATTAAAAAAAGTGTCTCTGTCTGCACATTTAGTTCAATATCTCTGTGTCAGAAGGTGGGTAACATTCTTCATCAATGGTCCATTGGAATCATAGTTGATCATCACTCAATGATAAGTTAGGTTGCTAAAAGTTGTTTGTTTTTACAATGTTGTTGTGACTGCATAAATTGTTCACCTCGCTCTGCTCCCATCTTTATGTTTCACTTCATATAACTCTTCCTAGGTTTTTCTGAAAACATGTCCTTCATTGTTTCTTGGGCACAGTAGTACTCTACTATATTTATATGACATAATTTGTCCAGTCATTTGCCAATTGATAGGCATCTCCTTAGTTTTCGGTTCTTTGCCACTACAAGAATGGATGTTCATTTTTAAAATAAATTATGGGTCTATTTTCTCTTTCTTTGATCTTACTGTAGACATAGTAGGGGTATAAATGGGCTAAAGGGTAGGCACAGTTTAATGAGTTCTTTCTTATTTGTGTCAAGTTTGAGATGCTTTTGGGATGACATCTAGGTGGAAATGTCCAGCAGGTAAGTTAAGGCACTGGACTGGTGTTAAGGAGTAGTATTCTATATCTAGTACTCTTTCAGCTATACAAACACAGGTTCTCTGACTCTAAATCCATAGATCCAAATCTTTAGTTACTGTTTGATTATCATCTTGCACATCTTCTGGTTCCTCCCAGAATCCTTCTCTAATTGTGTGTCCTAGAGCTGCTAAGTAGAGTGTCTACTATATACATTGTTATAGCATTGCAATACAAATTCAAGCCAATGAACATTTATTGAGGTAGCTGGGTGGCAAAATGGATAGGGTACTGGATCTACAGTCAGGGAGACCTGAGTTCAAATCTTACCTCAGACGTTAGCTATGTGATTTTGGGAAAGTCACTTAATATCTTTTAGCCTCAGTTTCCTCATATGTATTCCTTGTGGGGTTGTTCCATGTTTCAAATGAGATACCTTATCCTTTATAATCTTTATATTTTATTTTGCACAATTAAAATATTATTCTAAGGAAGGATCCAAAGGATCCATAAAATATTATTCTAAGAAAGGATCCATATCAGTCTGCCAAAGTGGTCCATGATGCCAATTGGTTTAGAACCTTTGTGATAGAGAAAAATGGGGAAGAATCACAGAACTTGAGATTGGGAAGGGATCTCAGTGGCTTTCCAGTCCAATCAATATAGGAAAGAAGCCCCACTATAACATGCCAAGCATGTGGGTATCTAGCCTCTGCTTAAAGAACTCCAAGAGAGAACTCCTCCACCTTTTGGGCCAAACTATTCCACTGTTGGACAGTTCTAACTGCCAGGAAGTTGGTCCTGCCATCATGTCTAAATTATCCTCTTTGCAACTTTCACCTAACATTCCTAGTACTGCCCTCTGGGGCTGAAAAAAACAAGTCTAACCCTCTTTCTATGTGAATCCTCTTCAGATATTTTTAACACAGTTATCATGTACCCCCTGAATCTTCTTACACCCAGGCTAAACATGCCCAGTTCCTTCATCTCATCCTCACATGTCATGAACTCAAGACTCTTCATCATCTTATGGTCCTTCTTTGGACACTCTCCAGCTTATCTCCAGCTTTTTGAACCACACTACCCCAAAACTAAACACAGTTCCCCAGATGAGGTATGACAAGGCTGGAGGATCAAACGATATAAGATTTGGTGCAGTGGATAGACCTGAAATCAGGAAGACTTGAGTTCAAATCCAGACTCTGGCACTAACTAGCTGTATGACCCTGGGCAAGGCATGGTCTCTATTTGCCTCAGTTTCTTCATTTGTAAAATGGAGATAATAATAGTACTTACTTCCCAGCGTTGGTGTCAGGATCAAATAAGATAATAATTGTAAAGCACTTAGTATAATGCCTGGCACATAGTAGGCACTTAATAAATGTTCATTCCATTCCATTCAGTTCCTAGAATAAAGTGAGAGTATCACCTTGTTCCTAGGAGCAGCCCAGATTTAGGAATGGATAATTGGTGACATCAAATTGCACAAACAATTCTATTGTTCTGCCTGAAGAAAACAGAATTTTCCATGTGAAATCATATCCTCCTGGTCCTTCATGCTAGTAAAGGCTAATCTAGCCATATTGGAGCAATACCAAGCTTCTAAAAGCAAAACAACGAAATCAGTATCTATTCAGCTTAGCATCTTGATTCCACAGGTCATCTGTGAAGAATAAAGGGGTGTCAAGGAGGTGGGAGTTTGAGGAGAGTGAGAGGCTCAGAATGTTTGTTGTGGGAAGTGGCAAAAGTAAATAAATAAAAATTGAATAAAAGGACACGACTGAGCCACATTATAGTGATTCAGGGGAAGAGTAAAAGATTGGAGCCCCTTTTTAGTGTCCTCCACCTCCCTGCGTGTCATTTTTTCTTTGTTTGGAGGGGCAGCACAGAATGGGGAACGCATTTCTAGACCTGAATTCAAAAAGACTTGGGTGTGAATTCTGACACTTGCTAGCTGTGTGGCTCTGGACAAGTCAGTTTCCTCATTGGTAGAAAGAAAGTATTTGCTTCGTTGGGTGTTATGAGACTAATGAGATAAGATATTATATGTAAACTGTTTTACTACCCTTAAGGCGTTATCATCGGCATTCATCCCGTCCATGCCCTTGCATTGTGCTACTTTCTCCAGGACTGTTCTCCTTGGTAACATTTCCACAGTTCTGGACTGTTCTCTCACTCGTCTTTCACATTCAAATTTAGCTGTTTCTAGTCCTGGCTCTCAGGGCAGTGTCCTTAGGGAAGAGATCAAATAAACTCGTGATAAAGACTTAATGTATTACTCATTTCAGGAGCATTTGCATTTTAAAAGAAAATTCTCAGATTGGCTAGTGACTAAAGATAATAATCTCAGAGTAAAATTTCAGGAAATGTAATAGGACAACACTTTGGCCTCTAATCACACCATGTTGGCTGCGCTTGCCAATTTTAGCTACATGTAAGGCAGCTTCACTTCCCTTGGCACTGTTACTTGAATGATTCCCAGGGTTTCACCTAAGTGAAGAGTTAGTGACCTTTCAGGAATGGTGTCCAAGGACTCATTTATCATGCTGAGCTTTGGCCAGGAATACACTGGAACATTTAGAAAGGCTCTTGCTTGAAGAGTAAAATACCAGCTCCTTAGTCTGGCACTTAAGGAAACACACACAGACTCACACACAATCTTACACACACATGTTCTTTCTTCACTCTCTCTGTGTCTTAGCCAAATTGGATTACTAGTTGGTATTTGCCATTCTCATCCAGCTCATCCAGGTCTACTTCTGCGCATTTCTGCAGGCTATGCTTCAGTCTTGGAAAACATTTCCTCTGCCCCCCCACCCGTACCCCACCTAGTGAAATATTTCTCTTCCTATACTCAGGGCTGAGCTCTAGGGCTTCTTTCTCAGGAAAGTCTTCTGAGATTTCTTTCCCTAACCCCACCAGGTGATTCTGTTTTATTTTTCGTAGCATTTTGACTGAACCTCCTCTTCACATTTATAAGATCACATAATTAAGCTCTATTATCCAACTTCTCCATTCTTCTCCATTCCAGCGTATTATTCCTGACCCACTTCATTATTTGATGCAGAGGCTTAACGTAGAAACTTTAAGTTTGTTTTCCTCACCTAGTTTTATTATTTATGAGAGGAATGAGAAGTCTGGAGTTTCTGAGTACTTAGTGTATGGGATGAGTGAAAACTTTTCAATTTGGGGTGGTTAACTTTTCAAATTGCTTCTTTCAATCACTTTTACCTTCTTTTGTCTGTTTTCCCCCCTTGGCGGGACCCTCCCCTTATCTTTCCTTGCTGTCCCAGTTGGGGAAGTGTTTGGTGAATTGTGCCTCTCCACCAATGAGAGGGGTAAACAGTCAGGAAGGGGTCTTGACTAAGTTAGGTTATAAATTCCAGCACCATCTTTTGTAACGGGCCTCTTCTCCATGATGAGTCATGGGGAAGACCGCCCTCTTCTCCTGGGGAAGAGAATAAAGTCCTGTTTTTACCCTAAGAGATCTCTGTGTTTATTTCTTTTCACTAAATTAAGGATGAAGGATATTTTTCATCCCAAACATTAGTAACCAAGTTATTAATTAGGTTAGCAAATAATGAATTGATGGTCAGCAGTTTCTTTGCTAACCAAAGACAAAAGACCACAGTGAACAGCAATGCTTAAATATCCTTGGAAGACTGGGTGGCCCAGACGGATGGAGATCAACTCTGGCTGGAGAAAAATCAATGAAGGGGTGGATATATTAATGAGGAGATGGGCCAAAAGTCTTCAGCTCCTTCCAATGAGAACTTGACTTGATCATGAGCTTCAGCTGCCTCCAGTTATCAAGACAAAAGAATCCATTCTCCATCCAGACCATGTAAGTTAAACAATGGGATTTCCAAGGGCATGAGCCCAATGCTTTTCAGGGATGGAATTCACCTCGATTAGATTCTTTTTACATTTTTGTCAGAAATAAGCTATTCCAATTGTGTGGGGTCCCACCCAGGATGGAGGAGAATGCTCCCAGGGTTAGGCCAACCTCATTGTGAGTCCTGTCCTTCCAAGGCTGCCTTGACCTACAAGGTCTGGACTTTGAATGAGGAAGCAAAAAGAGAAAGAACCTTAGATCCCCAAATAATTGGTTATTAATAATCATTTTTCTCACTTAGGAAAAATTTGTTGTAGAGAAGAGAGAGAAAGGAGAAGATGGAAGAGGTGAACTTTTTCTAGCAATGAATATTATTCGATTATTTCAGATATGTTCAACTCTTTGTGACCTGATTTTGGCATTTCTTGGTGAAGATGCTGGAGTGGTTTGTTATTTCCTTCTCTGACTAATTTTCGTAGATGAGGAAACTGAGGCAAACAGATTTAAGGGTCATATAGCATAGGGTCACACAGCTAGTAAGTGTCTGAAATCAGATTTGGTTTTAGGTCTTCCTGGCTCCAGGGCTGGCACTCTATCTACTCCTCCACCTAGCTTAGCCCAGCAATGAATAAAATAATTTAAATAATATACATTCTTTGTCCATGAAACATATCTTTGTGGGATAAATAAATTTAGATAGGATAGTTCCTTTGCAACAGATATTCTTAACCTGGGATCTGTAAAATTGTTTTCTTAGTATTTTGATAACCATATTTTAATAATATTCCTTTTTTTTTTTTTTTACAATCCTATGTATTTTGGTTCATATATTCTGAGAAAGGATCTATACAGCCGTCTATTCTGAGAAAGGGTCTATAGTCTTCACCAGACTGCACACACAAAATTTAAGCACTCCTTCATTAGAACTTTTTTCTTGCCATTAATAAGACCAATGGTGTCAGAACCTCTCAAAATTATCGCTCTCCATCTTTGACATGTTCCACAGGTTGCCAATCTCCATTCTGAGTAGACTTCTAACGGTCTTAATTCTTTTAAATTAATTTTCTTTTCTAAGATAGTCTTAATGCAGCTTATATAAACACCTTCTTTCAGATCCATGGGCAATCAAGTGTAGATAAGAAGCTTTAAGTTTCTTGGTATCAGAACTGCAGAATCTTTAGTCTGTTGAGAAATCTTCAGAGGTTTTTGAGTTCATTGCCCTGTGTCCAGGCATAACTGACTGCATTTAGACCCCAAAGACTTCCACTGAAGAAGAGGTGATTCCATACTTTCCCTCAGTCACCCACTCTAATGTTGTGATGCTAGAATGCCCAGGAATCAATTCTACCAATATAACTTGAACTCCTGAGTTCAAAAGCCATAGGATCAAAACCCATAAAATTTCCCTTCATTTATGAAGATGGAAAAGGATTCATGCTCCTATGCCCTCAGGACAAAGGGAGAATTTTCCTTATGTCTCTATAAAATTATATTTTCTAATCAATACAGGAAGTCAATCCATTTGGTGGTTTTGGGGAAAAAGCAAATCATTTTATCTTGTAAAAAAAACAACCCAACAACCCAACAACAAATAAACAAAGTACTTCTTCCTGCTACTTGATTTTCTTCTTTGCCAAAAGTCAGATGCCTTTTTCAAACGCTGTGTAGAATGCTCAAATAGAGGCTAAACCATCCCACAGAGAGACTGGGCACTTTTATGGAAAAATAAATGTATGTTTATATGTTTTGCTTCTTTATTTTATGACCACCCCAAGTGTCTGATCTATCTTTCCCACTTCTAATATTCTCCTCTGTGCTTCCTCTTTCCTTTGCTCACTCAGATGTAACCAAGTTGCTTGGTATCTATCCTTCAGAAGCCTGCCGGGTGAGCTAAGGCATGACATGATGTATTTATCATCTCAGGATGTCTCCCATCAGATATTTAGTTCTCCCTGTGACCTCGGGTTGTTTTTGTTAAAGTGAATGAATTTTCAGTCATTGCTGAAATTAATTGACTTTTATTTTTAAAAAAATAAATCAAGGCTCAGGTTATGAACCGGACTACTAAATACATTTATTATTTTATCTCTTCTCTGTTTATCCTAGTGTGAAATTGTTTTGCAGGTAGTGATTATTTCTGCCTGCCTATCCCCTCCCCTCCCCAAGTTGGGTAATTTGTGGTGTTTGGGAAGAAGATGCTAACTGTGCCAGTCTGTTATCAGAGGTGTCATTATCATTTTGTCAGACATCAGTTCTAGTATTGTCTTCTGTCACTCATTTGAGTCCCTTGTCCTTTATTCATTTTTTTGGAGCTGGTTTTCATGTGGGGAGCAAGCAATTAAGCTAACAGCTTCTCTGAGATGAAGCAATCCTCCTTTGAAGAGGGGATATGAGGAGGGATTCCAAGGTGAGAGGTGTACAGGAACCATTTCTAAATCACAGACAGCGACTGGAAGGATCATTTTATTCATGTCTCCTTAAAAAACAAACAAAAGAAAACAAAACCTCATAGACCTTCTTCAAGAGCAAGGCAAGGATGAAGACCTGACAGATCCTTCAAGATTATGTTTGAATAGACAGAACTTTCAGCTATTTACAGCCACCTGGGACTGTCTGCAGGTTCTGAGGCTGCTAAGGCACTGATTCTCCTGTCTATCAGCTGAGAGTTCTCTGACTTTTATTGAGCTCCTAACACAGAGGTGTCAAATGGGCCTATTCCCAGGTGTAGCCGGAAGCAGATTAAAATATAATTGGGAAATATATAACAAAATTAATAAAAATTCAATAGAACATAATGATGATATGTGGTTTTTAAAGTCAATATTCAGCCCACAGGGATACTTACATATGTTTTATTGACTTCTGCTTCTCTTTGAGTTTGAGACTACTGTTTTAAACAAATCTCCCCCCCACCTTTCAGCCAAATCACCTGGTCCTACTTTTTAAAGCCTTATCCATCTGGAAGTACCACCAGGAAGCCACTGGCTGATGGAGTAGGAAGGTACATGATTTGCAAATAGGCAGCCTCCAGATATTATAACACTAATAGTGGACATTTATATAGAACTTTAGGGTTTGCTAAGTACTTCACATATTTTATCTCATTTGAGCCTCACAACAACCCTTTGAAGCAGGTTCCATATAAATCATGACTCCCATTTTATAGATAAAACAGCTGGCCTCAGAGCCAGCAAGACCTGGGTGCATGTTCCCTCTGACATGTAATGGTTGTGTGACTCTGGACAAGTCACATAACCTCTGAGTGCTCTAGGCAATTTTCTGAGATTGTAAATTACAGAGAAGGTGCCAACCTACACTGCTGAAGAGAGTCTCCTCATTTGAGAGTTCCCTATACTAGTGAAATTGATTATCTATCAATATTTTATAGTTGAGACACTTTAAGTTCAGAGAATTGCTTATGGTTATATAACTAGTAAGTATCAGAAATAGATTTCATAAGCTCATACTTCTAATGCTATAAAGGACCTCAAAGGCTACATATAGTCTTCTCCCTCCTTTTACAGACAAGGAAATTGAAGCCTGGGAAAGTTAAGTAACCTGCCCAAGAATCAGGCAACAAGCATCAGACTAAGAATTTGAACCCAGGTTTTCTTGAATTTAAGTTCAGCATCTTATTACTATATCAAGAATCATATAGTTTTAAGACTCAGTAAGGAACTTACACAATTTACTTGTGATCTTGACTTGACCTCTCATTTCAATTCAATTCAATAAATATTTATTAAGTACCTACTATGTGCCAGGCACTGTGCTAAGCACTGGGGATACAAATAAAAAGAAAGATAATTCCTGCCCTAAAGAAGCTTGCAATCTAATGTGAAAGGACAACACACAAAAGGAAGATGAAAAGTGTGTGTGTCGGGGGGCATGATGTTCTATGGAGTCAAAGCTATAGAGCCAGTGATGGAGAATGGAGAGTTACCTGGAAAGTTCTGAAAGTTTTGAGTCCTCCATAAGAGAAGAATTTGAGAGTTTACTGTTCTACCTTCAGCCCTCCAATGAGAGAGGAGAGGCAACTAAAGGAATTGAGAAGGTGTTTATTATAGAAAACTTAGTCAATCAGCATGATGATGAGTTTCCTCTAGAACAGACTGTGGGTTTCTGAAGTGCCACCCTGGGCGGTTTTGTCCCTGCAGAAGCTGATGTCAGGTACTTTTCTACCTAGTGTCATGAGTGTGCATAGTTTTTTTTTTTCTTTTCTGGCCAGTATGCTAGGCTCTGGTTCAGGGAAAGCACATTTTATTAACTGAATCTGTGAGAAACTGAAATTCCCTGCTAGAATCTCACTGGTTTCTTTGTTACAATAGTGATACTCAGAGGCTTGTCCTAACTGGGCTGATTGAGATACTAAAGAAGGTGAGAATTTGCCATATTTGGGAAGAGGGAAAATGTGAAAAAAAAGTGTCACATTTGTCCAACAAAAAACTGCTTCTTATGATAGCTAAAGGTAATTAATGGGCTTGAGAAAGCGGGCCAGAGGTTAAGGGGGGGGGGGGGGTAGAAGAAGGCTTGTGATCACAAAGGATAGTTAAGAATGATTTGATCAAGCCAAAAGGTTTATTTAGGGGGTAAACATATCCAGAAGGCTAGAGAGGAATCAGGAAATTAAGGCTAGATCAATGTTCTAAAGATAGGTGTCAAAATATTTTGGAGATACTCTATTTTCCGGAGCTAAGACTTAGCAAGGAGACTATACCCTGAACTTGACATAACAATAATCTTTTGCACTCAGGATGATATCACTCTCTGGCAAAATGTATTGCTTAGACCGGCACTAATCACTAGGGATTTAGCTCCTCTTGTTTCCCAGTACCATCCATCACATGTTCACAATCCCTGTTCCTTGTCACTGACAGGTATTGTACTCCCATTCCTGTCACAGAGCTCTGGTTCTGTACCTGGAAGAGTATCCATGAACCCTAAGGCTTGAGACGATGACTGTTCCCATGGAACCAGAGAATACCTGCATTGTCCCAAGAAATGCCAACCATGAGAACTATTTCAAGACCTAAGAATGATTGTGTTGTGGGCCAACCCCTTTCATGTATATAAGTGGCCCCAGCCTTAGTAGCCTTAAGCCCTCCTTATTAGGAGGGGGAGCTGCCCTGTGCATTTTGTCATTTTCCTCACTCTGAAATTAATTAAACTTCCATTTGTGTTTTGACTCTCCTGTCTTGGTCTGCTCTGTTTGACTCTGGTCACCCACAGGTTAGAGGCTGGTTATGATCTGGTTGACATAAAGGAAAAGCAGCACAGAAAAGATCAGGTAACATTATTAAAACAAAACAAAATTATCAGAGGATGAGGGTTTGTCTCCTACAAAGTTTCCTGGCTGAGATAATATACTTTTGTGGTCCTGGCATTCAAACTGTACTCTCCTCTTTCCCTGTTGCTGTAACGGGCCAGGCCTGGCTTAGGACAGGCTAGTACTTCAGATTTGAGAATGAAATTAAACTAGACATTCATGTAACATTTGCTGTTTGTCTATTGTTTCAAAGAGGACCAATGATGTTGTGGAGTAAAGTCTTGACTTGTCAGTGGAATTTAAGTGAGGCAGAATTGCAAAAAGTTGTCAGCCTCATCTCTCTTCCTGAGTCCTTGGAGTCCAATGGCAAGGCAAAAGTCAGGATGACTGAGGATGGCTGGGGATGCAGTAGATGACCTTGGTGTTTTCAATGATTGAACAAGCTCTAAGGCAGCAGTTCTCAACCTGTGGGTCGCGACCCCTTTGGGGGTTGAATGACCCTTTCACAGGGGTCATATATTTCCAGGAACCGAGACCCCGCTCCTCTATCCATCTTCAGGTGGGTCTGCCCACATGCAGATACTCCCACATATGAGTATTAAAGGGTTGAGGCATTAGGAAGGTTGAGAACCACTGCTCTAAGGGCTCCACAGTACCTTCTGCTGCTGCCTTCATGGCTGTTGGAACAAATTATTCTCATCCATCCATTCTCCAGAGGAAGTCTTCATGTGCTTGGAGTAGACATTTCCCTAACTCACTGACAGGTTTGAGGTCCTTTGGTTGCTCTCAACTTGGTTTAGCCCATCTGCCTAGATAGTGTTGCCACTACAGCTTCTTGGAGCCACAGCTGAGAGTTGGCTGAGAGGTAGACACTAAAGGTGGATGAGTAGCCCTTAAAAGGGCTCAACAAGCCCTCACACCACAGGTGCTAGTCCTCCCTGAACACCCCATAGCAGTTAACAAGAGGATCATTATTTAGTGACAAAAAAGGAAATAGCTATTCATTAAGGTTACAGAGGTGATGTAGCACAGCTTCCCTGTATTGGTTGTGCATCTGGGCTGTTGGTCAGAAATCTCAGGGAAAGGCTAAAGCTTCATATGCCTTGGTTCCTTTGTACTTTGGTGTCAGTGACTTGAGCCTTTAGTTTCCTGAGTCCAGAAGTCTTGAGACTGGATTCAATGCATTTTTTTTTTTTTTTTTAGAAAATACTGCATCCAGGAGTGTTAGGACCTTAGAAAAAGCTAACTTAACTTATTATGGCAGGGCCCTAGAAAGTACTGCTCCTGTAAGTTTAGCTATGGAGAATCTGGACACACCGTGTGGCTGTTTAATTCATTTGGTTACTATGGTTTCTTACTATGGATGCAAGATCTTGGGTTTCATCAATTTGGGATTTTGCCAGGACAAATGTACTAGAAACAAGGGCTAGCCATCTTGAAAATGCATGATATAGGGCACTCATACCTGCTGATGGAGCTGTATATTAGTACAACCTTTCAGGAAAACAACTTGGAATTATACTTAATAAAAGGTGACCAAAATGTCTATACCTTTTGACCCAGAGATCCTACCACTAGGCATATTTCCTGAATAGTCAATGATAGACTGAAACTATATACATTTAAATATTCATGGCAGTATCTTTTGTAAGAAGCAAAGAACTAGAAACAAGGGAAATTCCTGGTGATTGGGGAATGATTAAACAAATCATGGTGTGTGGTGTAAGAGTATTACTATGGTATAAGAATATGAAGGATATAAAGAAGCATGGAAATCCTTAATATAGTAATAATTGATGCAAAGAAGTAAGGAAAGTAATACACATATGACTTCTACAGTGTAAATAGAAAGAACAACAAAAGAAACTGAAAAATGAATTCTGTTCAATAATGATCAAGTTGGGCCCCGAAGAGGAGATGAAAAAAAAGTATGCCTTCTTCCCTTCTTTGTAGAGGTTGGGGAACCAAAGGTCCTATAGAACACTGCTTATACTAGTTGATATACTTGGTTGATATGCTGATTAATTCTGCCAAACTGATTTTCTTTTTTCTTCTTTCTTTAATTTTGTTGTTGTTGTTGCAGTGGATGACTGGTTAGGGAGGCAAGTAGAGAGGGAAAGATTTGAAAATAAAGATGTAATAGTAAAAGATATTAATAAGAATTGTAAAATTTAATGTAATTTTAAAAATTTAAAAAGAGAATGAATATTGTGGGTTGCAAGCAGGATGGATAACAAAGAATGGGTACAGCAGAGACAACCTATCACTACTGTTAGAAAGACAATTCAAAATGTATGTTCTACTGATGGAAAGGGCAGAGCTTTGGTCGCTAAGTCAGGGCATGTGTGACAATTGAACAAGGCTTATCAGAAAGGCAAGGGCTGGGAATTCAATTTGGGCAGAAAGTGTTTAAAAATGAGAGGCTACTGAGAGGCAGGAAAAGGACCATGTCCAGAGAGGTCAACTAAAGCTCTGAAAAGGAGATACATGCCATCTACGTGGGCTCCAAAGAGCCCTTCAAGCTCAAGTGTCCAGGGAGTGAGAGGGTCAGTATTAATAACAACAACACATTTATGAGGTACTTTGCAGTTTACAAAATGATCATTGACAACAACCTTAGGAAAAAGATAAGAAATATAATTCCCCTCATTTTACATGTTCCTGAATTTCCCCTCATGTTCTTACACCATAATACTATGCCATTGTCCATTTGGTTTCTTCTATGGCTTTTCCGTATGATGTACTCTGCAGAGTCTCATACTGGTCAGGTTCCCATCCCATCAAGTTTCAGTGATACCTATGAGTACACTAATGTCCCAGTATAAATGCACGAAGTATGGATTAACAAACAGGGAGGACTAGTTTGTTTGTTAATCCATACTTTGTGCATTTATACTGGGACATTAGACTGAAGTCCTAGGTTTTTATTACTGACTGACTTCTTGGAAACTGTATCTTGTGAATTACTGGTCTACTTTTCTGTTACTATTGTTATGTTGCACCTGAGTCTATGCTACTAGGTTTGGCAGATCTATGTGAGAAGTTTTCTCTCTCCATGCCCAACCCTTTTTGGTTTAAACTTAGACTCCAGATAAATTTATTTCGTTGTTGTTTTTACTAGTCATTGTTAAGAGACCTGGCCAAGAATCCTTTATTCTTATATTTTAAGCAATGGTTCAGGAATTCAAATATTGTTCTTGGCTATCCTCTTTTTGGGCATCTAGTCTCTTCCTGTTTCTGTTTTTCTCTTCTACTTTCACTTGGCAACAGTGATGGAAATAACACCTGAGCTCTTAAGATCCTCAGTTTTTTGTTTTTGTTTTTTTGCCTAGGACTTCACTATTCTTAGCAATGTTTTCTAGGTTCTTCCACTGATCTCATTTGTTCACATGAACTACCAGAAGTGGGAAGTAATGGCCAGCATCTTAGAAACATTCTAATCAAAAATATAAAATTAGAAGAGAACTTATAGGTGATTTAGTGCAGCCCCTACATTAGCTGGGACAAATTTCGAGAGAAACTCTCCATCACATCCCAGACACATAGCAAATCTCTCTGTTGTTTATATCAGGCAGATAACATTGCCTTGATACCTTTCAGTAAGGAGTGACTATCCGCTGCTACTCTGACCATTATTGGAAGACCTCTCAGCTGATGACATCTGTGCATACACATCATCATTTTCAGGACACAAGAAGCTGCTTCCTGCTCAGCTGATCCAATGTCCGGCCTACACAGGATGAGTACTTTACATGTTGGGGGTCCATCTCCAGTCATCCCGACCTATATCTTGCCACTAGACCCAGATGGCTCCAGAGGAGAAAATGAGACTGGTGACTTTGCACAGCCCTCCCTCACTTAAATCCAATTCACTTGGAAGTCATGGCATCATCTTCCTGATGTCATGGTCCTCTTTGAGAATGAAGGACAAACAATAATTTTACCTATTATCTCCAGCTGCTCAGTGCTCCTTCTTCCCTTTCTTTTCTGACATGTTTTTCTACTTTACGATCTCTTGATATGGGCTAGGATTCCTCTCTTTTTTCTTCATTTCCTTTTTCTTTTTTGTTTTCTTCGTGAGGCATTTCTTCTCATCTTTCAAGGAACATTTCATTCTTCCTGACAGTCTGGGGCATAGAGAGAGGCCTGTCTCCAGTTCTTCCTCCTTTAAGACACAGTATAGAAAGATAATAATTGCTAGCATTTATGAAGTGCTTTGAGGTTTACAAAACACGTCACGAATATTATTCCATTGAATCTTCAACAACAACCTTGTGTGGTAAGTGCTATTACTGCCTATATTTTATAGCTGAGGAAATTGCAGGAGGTTAAACAAATTGTCTAGGGTAATACAGCTAGTAAAATGTCTGAGGCTGCATTCGAACTCATTTTTCTGACACTACATCTAGCATTCTATCATACCACCTAGTTGCAAATTTAAGTGTTATGTGGTATTAGCAGAAACCTTTTTTTAGCCAGTGTTTTTAAAAAATTTTGAGTTCCATATTCTCTCCTTCACTCCCTCCTCTCCCCCCTTCTTGAGGAGGCAAGCAATTTTATACAGATTGTTTTGCAAAACATTTTTGTATTAACCATGTGGCAAAAGAAAGCACAGACATGCCCCCTCCCAAACCAAAACCCAACCAAGAATAATAAAGTAAAAAAGAACTTTAATCTACATTAAGATTTTTTTTTTCCCTCTGGAGGTGAAGAACATTTTTCATCATAAGTTCTTTGGAACTGTCTTGCTTGGATTCATTATATTACTGAGTATAGCTAAGTCATTCACATTTGATCATGTAATATTGTGACTCTGTGCAATTTTCTACTGGTTCTGCTCACTAGACTTTGCATCAATACATGTAAGTCTTTCCAGGTTTTTCTGAAATTATCTTGTTTATTATTTCTTATAGCACAATAGTATTCCATCACAATCATATACCACAGCTTGTTCAGCCATTCCCCACTTGATGGGCACCCTCTCAATGTCCAATTCTTCACCATCACAAAAAGAGATCTACCAAAAACTCTTAGTAAATTCTCTACAGGTCAATGAAAAATTCTTGCCCTCCATATCTGCTTGAAGTGAGATTCATTGGCCTTTTTATTTCAATTTTTTATTTTTAATAACTCTCCTAGCTAACTCTTTTAATAACTTTTAATAACTCTCCTAGCTAGAAAGCCATGAAATACTTATGGACTATAAAATACAACAACAAAACAAAAACATCCCCCAAAACTTTTTTGGTGGTAAGATTTAAAAGCTTACAATTCCTAACTAAAATCCAATTAAATGCTACCCCTTTCTGCCTCTTTGTCAGCATTTTCCCTTAGCGGGAAAGCATACGTGCATAGCTATAGGAATTCCATAAAAACCTCTGGTGGAGTAGATCCCAATAGGTAGAATCTTGTAAGTTTTAATTATTCCAGCAGTAGTCCCTGCCTTCCACCCCCTCAGGCCAATCAGATCCCAGTAATGGCTATCCTACCCTCCAGAAAGAAATCAACCCAGTGTATATAAGACAGGGAAGGTCCTACCACCCAATTTTTTAAAGATATTGATGATTTCATAACTTAAGGTGTTATCTGTAGCCAGTAAACCCTGCTTGCAATCTAGGCAAAGGCAGAGATGTTAGAATAATTTCACCATAATCTATGAAAGAGAACAGAGATTTTAAACATGTGGCCCAGCACACAACTCTCCCACGTGAGACCCAAACCTGATTAGAAAATAATTGGAAAATATTTAACAAAATAGATAAAAATATAGGAAAACCTAGAAGATATTGAAGATATTACATTTTAAAACTGCCAATATGCAGCCCACAAGGAGCTTTTATATGGTTTGGTGTCCCTCAATTCTATTTAAGTTTGACACCACTGATATAAAGGACAGTATGACATTGCAAGATTCTTCAAGGGCAAGGCCCTCAGCACACCGTGAGGGCAGAACAGGCATTAGTTGATCTTTTCTGTGACAGTCAGACTGGAAAGACTTGCCCAACTGAGATATGTGTGAAGTCTTTAGTATAGTGCCTGGCAGATAGAAGGGCTTAATTAATGTTTATTCCCTTCCCTTCCCAATGGAGGATGAGTATATAACCCAAATGCCAGGACGCTGGAAAAACAAAGCAAACACTCAGATCGTTGCTTCTTTTTCCTGCCCCCTAAAAAATATGAAATTCAGAGTCCCCTCCCATACCACAGGCCAAAGGCGGTTTACTGGATTATTGTCTAAAGGAGTAGTCTGTCCTATCAACTTTTCATATTTGTTAAACCTATAGAGCAATCAAAGACTCTTGGAGTTTGAAGATTAGGCAGGAAAGACCACTTTACCTTGATTCATTGAATTCACCTTGATTCATTCTCAGGACAAGAGTCCAGAGAAGGGACAATGGAAGTGATGTAGAAAGTTTATCTGCATGGTGGTACGTTCAGAACACTGGTTCTGAAGGATATCTGCACCTTCATTTTGGGAATGTAGAGGCATCTCTTGAACTGCATGTTTTTATTAGAACATGTTAACGCTGAGAGTACAATCAGGAAGAGGGGGCCTTTTTTTTTTTTTTTGAGACCATCAGCATTAAGTGACTTGCCCAGAGTCACTCAGCTAGTAAGTGTCTGAGGTCAGATTTGAACTCAGGTCCTCCTGACTCCAGGGCCCAGAGCTCTATCCACTGTACCACCTAGTTGCCCCTGGTCATTCTTAATCATGGGAAATTTGCACAAGTCCGAAGGGTATTAGTTAGGTGCACTTTAAGTCTTGACATTTTGTACATTGTTGTTGTGGTTAAGTTATTTTTCAGTCATATCTCACTCTTAGTGACTCCATTTTGGATTTCCTTGGCAAAGATACTGGAGTGATTTGCTGTTTCCTCCTTCAGCTCATTTTACAGATGAGAAGACTGAGGCAGAGTTAAGCGACTTGTCCAAGGTCACAGCTAGTAAATGTCTGAGGCTAGATTTGAACTCACAAAGAGCAGTCTTCCTGACTCTCACCCAGCTATGAAACTGAAAAAAAATATTCTATAACCTTTTTTTTTTTTGGCTTTTTGGAGGGGGGAAGGTAGGGCAATTGGGGTTAAGTGACTTGCCCAAGGTCACATGGCTAACAACTGTATCAAGTTTCTGAGGCTGGATTTGAACTCAGGTCATCCTGACTCTAGGGCCAGTGCTCTATTCACTGTGCCACCTACCCACCCCTAAAAATATTCTATTAAAAAATCCCATTCTACTAGTAGAAACTGTTGTGGAGAAGTAGTTCTTTCTTTCAGTTGTTGCAGCATCATATAAGAAAGCATGATGGGAAACTCTCTGATCTGCAACATAACTGAAGAACTTCAAATACATAAAAAAGGTGGGAAAAGAAGAGAACTAAGCCAGAAATAAGCCTTCAAAGTCTCCAGGAAGTAAGAGAGAAGAAAGCAAAATAAGATGGAGGATGAGCGGTAGAGAACTCCCCTGCTCCCATTTCATTTTGAAGTGGAGGTCTTGTTATTTTGAAGGGTGTCTTCAAACCACATCAAGTCAATGCTCAGAAAGCCTTGTTTCAATCTGGTGTTTAGTTTTGTTGGCTTCCTTCAAGACTTAGTTCAAATCTCATTTACAAGAGATCTGGCCCAATCCCCCCAAGCTGCTAGTACTTCCTCCTCTCTATTGACTCTATATATCTTTTTTTTTTTTTTTTTTTGCTTTTTGCTTCTTTTTGGAGGGGGGAAGGCTGGGCAATTGGAGTTAAGTGACTTGCCCAAGGTCTTTTACCTTTACCTTTATCTTCTTTTACAGCTACTAACTGTTAAGTATCTGAGGTCACATTTGAACTCGGGTCTGACTCCAGGGCCAGTGCTCTATTCACTGCTCTGTCTAGCTGCACCCTATATATCTTGTATATACCTAATTTTCATGTTTTTTTCTCCATTATAATGTTGTTTTCCCCAATTAGACCTTGAGATCAGGGGCTATTTTTGCTCTTCCTTGATTTCCCAGCTCTTAACACAGTGTCTGGCAAACAATAAGTGCTTAATAAAAGTTTATAAACCGAGTCACTGTTCTGGTATAAGCTTCAATTTGTTGCAGGGGTTTTCTTGCTGAATCAAGTTGTAAAAATCTTTGCCATTGTTAAGGAGGAGTACTTAAAATTTAAAGTAATATCTAAAAATACTTGTGGGGAGAGGATCGTATTTCTTCTTTTAAAAGCTTACTATGAAAGCAATTGCTTCTGATAAGAAACCAGTTCTGGAACTTTTTTGGTTGTCTCAGTATAGATGCACACCACACAGCTTTACTCTGTCTCTCCTATTTACTTCATGGAAAGGAGGATAAAGGGTCTCAGAGGGAACTGAATCCTGTGGGGAATGACTTCAATAATAGGCTGTGAGAGAACAACAAACATTTATTAAGTGTCTGCTCTGTGCAATAGGTGGGGATACGATAATGAAACAAGACACCATCTCTGCCCTCAAGGAGATTAGAATGTAGTACAGGGGAAGACAAATACATAAATAACTCTAATACAAATTATAGTGTGATAAGCTCATGTGACTCTAGTGCAGCAGAAAGATCAGAGGACAGACTTAGGAAACAGGGTCCAATCTTGGTTCTACTATTTACTACCAGTGTGACCAGGGGAGTCGTGTAATCTTCTGGGATCTCAGTTTTCTTCTCTATTAAAAAGAGGGTGTGGACCCATTGATTTTTAAATTCCGTTCAGTGGCTAAATCCTATGAACCTAAGTGCATAGGTAGGGGAGGTCAAAAGTAAGAATTTTGAAAAAAAAAAGTGGGGGGAGGACCCACTTATAATTGCAATTGTCAGAACATTTATAAAAAAGGTGGTGTCTGAGCTGAGCTGAGTTTTGAAGTAAGGGAAGAATTTTGGTAACCGAAGTTATTGGGAAAGTCCATTCCACTCTGAGGCAGGCTCTCACAGAGAAGTGAGAAATGATAAGACAAGATCAGGAAAGGGCAAAGAACCAGAGCGGTTTAGTTTGACTGTAGAGTATAAGAAGAAGATTAGACACTAAAACACTGAGAAGATAAATTAGAGTCAGATTGTCAAAATTCTTGAATGCCAGAGTAAGGAGTCTATATTTTATTGATCAAGCAATACGGAGTCCCAGAAAAAAAGTTTTTGAGCAAAGGAGTGATCTGGTCAGATCTGTGTGTTTAGAAAATAAATTCTGGAAGAAATGTGTAGGAGAGATTAGAAAGGGAATAACTGTTAAGAGTCAGAGGAAGAGGTAATGAGGGCCTCGATTAGGCTATCAATGAGAGAAAAGAGTAGGAGACAGATACAAAAACTACTGTCAAGTTAGGAACGTCCTGCTTCAGACAATTATTAGATATGTGATCCTGGACGAGTCACTTAACTTCAGTTTCTTCTTTATTAAATGGGGATAATACTAACATGCCTCACAGGGTTGTTGTGAGGATTAAATGAATTAATATATATAAAACACTTTGTAAATCTTAAAGCCACTCGATAAATGCTTTTGTTGTTCTTTGGTCATTTCAGTCATTCTTGGCAAAGATGCTGGAGTGGCTTGCCCTTTCGTTCTCCATGTATAAATGCTACCCATGGTGGTTGTTGCTGTTGTTATTTAGGAGATAGAAGAGATCAGGATGATTCCAAGATTTTGAGCCTGAACTGCTGAGGAAGAGGGGCCAGCTTAGAACAAAAGAGAATGAGTTTAAGATGATGGCAGGACATGGTTGAAATGTCTAACACGTAGCTGGAGATTTGGGACTAGGGCTCTGGAAACAAATTAGGGTTGAATTTATAAACTGGAAGGTCATTTACATAGAGGTGATAATTGAAGTTATCCAGGTAGTTGAGATTAATACAACAAAGAATAGAGGGTGCCCTACATGTGAAGGTTTGGAGAGGAAAATGTGATGGTGATGGCATCATTTAGTCTTAGACTGATCATCCCATGGTCTGAAATCTTCATATCCATAATTACAAGCAATCTTTTCTCCTGTAAAAGTATGCTTGCTAGTAGTCTAATAAAAAAAACAACACAGAAAAACCCTCAGTAGTTTTGAAAATTTTAAAATAGTTATTTTAAATGCACTCAGTAGTTGAAGAAGACAAGAAGAACTATTATTTTATAGCTCAAAAAGAATAATGACACAGTAGTGGATAGAATGGGAAAATGTCCCAGAGATGACACACAGCTTATCTTTTCATCATGACATTGTTGAATCTAATTTTTTCCTGCTCAATTCTAAAAGGAATTAGGGGAGAGGGAGGGCATGAAAGAGTCATCTTTTAACGAGGTCAAGGAAGGAGATTTCATGTCTGAACCTGCTGAGACATGTAGCTAGATTAAATTTGTGATTTTAATCTGAATGTCAAATAGAATGTGCCTTGTGGTTCAGCTAGTGTACCACCTGACACTCCATTACCAATTGCAGGCTATATACTACCTAGATTAATGCTTGATTTTGAACCTTAAGGTCAATTGAGAAATGCAAGTTTCAACAGCATAAAATCCAACAATCGTTTGCTGTTGTGGCTACTGGCATCTGCCAGCTATAGTGGGGTATAAGAATAGGGAGGAACATCATCAGGTATGAGAAACTGCCCAGGATATTGACTTCAAGATAATCTGAAGTTTCAAAGCCTTGGACCACTCCTGGGACGGATTTCAGATAAACATAGAATTCAAGATGAGCTAGAAAACCAAATTCTAATTAAAATCTGTTTCTAATATGTGGGTTAAGCTATGATTGACAATAGGTTAGAATTAGTCATACCAAATTGAATTTAGATTTTTTTCTTGAAGAGCTTGTTCTATATGTATCATCTTTAAATAAGGCATTTAGTGGTATTATTTAAGCTTAGCTGCCTTAATATTCTACACTTTTATCAATGAGTAGAAAATTCATTACTTTAAATTGGCTTTCAAATAAGATCAATCAGTCAACATTTATTAAGTGCCTACTACATGCCAGGCACTCTGCTAAGCACTGGGATACAAAGAGGGGCAAAAGACAGTCCCTGCCCTCAAGGATCTCACAGTCTAATGGGGAGACAGCATGTAAATAAAATATATGCCAACCAAGCTACATACAGGATAAATAGGAAATAATTTCCAGCAGGCTATTACAATGAAATGAGGTGTTGAGGGAGAGCACCAGAATGGTGGCAGTGTCAGAGGAGAGAAGACATCATAATCCAGAGATGTTTCAGAGATGAAATTGACAGGCTTTGGCAACAGCTTGGATATGGGGGTTGGAAGATAATGAGGAGTCCAGGATGGCTCCTAGGTTGTGAGCATGACAGACTGAGAGGATGGTGTTGCCCTCTATACTAATATGGAAGGGTGTGTGTGTGTGTGTGTGTGTGTGTGTGTGTGTGTGCGCGCGCGCGTGCGCATGCACATGAAACACTCCTTGTTGTTGTTGTTGTCAGGAGTAGTTTAGGGGAAAAGATAACGAGTTAAATTCTGGAAGTATTAAGTTTAAGATGTCTACTGGACTTTCAGTTCAAGATGTCTAAAAGGAAGTCAGAAATGAGAAATTGGAGACCAGTCTAGAGTTTGGAGTAAGATAGGCAGATGTGAGGATCATTAACACAGAGAGGGTACTTAAATCTATAGGAGCTGATAAGATCAAATGCAGTGGAAGGCTAGGAGAAGAGGGACCCAGGGCAGAACCCTGAGTGACACCAATACTTAGACGGTGTGATTGTTGTAACCTCCCATTTTGTGAACATCCCCTGTCTCTCCCTATCATAGGAGACCTGCCTAGGAGACTTGCCCAAAACCCAACAAAGCCCGCCTAGGCAACAAACCTGTCAAGTAAACCTGTCCAAACCTGCTACCTGGAGCCCATAGCTCCCCGCCATCCCCTTCCCTGCCCCCTTCTGTTCAATTCTCGAAATAGATTTGGGAACTTTGCAGTTAGGCAATAAACTGATCACTGGGCAGCAATTGTTAGGCAATGAACTGATTGCTCCCTTTTGGCTTCTGGATTTCCTCCCCAGGAGGCCTGCCCCCTTGTAGCAGCTGACTAAGTTGTGGTTTCCCCCTGGCAACAGTTATGTTATGACTTTTGTCTATATAAGCCCTGAGGAAATGCATCTCAGGGCTGCTTGATTTGGGTAAGGCTCACTTCTTTCAGTCCCTGGCTCATTAAACTCCACTTAAAACATGAAAGGTGTCACTGGCTCTAATTTCTCTTACAACATGAGCTGGAAGAAAATTCAGCAAAGGGGGAGAAAGTGAGGCAGGTGACTTTGCACAGCCCTCCCTCACTTAAATCCAATTCATTTGTAAGTCATGACATCACCTTCCTGGTGTCACAGTCCTCTTTGAGAATGAAGGAAAAGCAACAACCAGCAAAGGAGACAAAGAAGGAGTGGTCAGATAGGTAGGAGAAGAATCTTTCTGATGTCATGGTCCTCTGAGAACAAAGGAGTAGC
>CM053588.1:146266066-146295302 GCA_028646515.1 Pseudochirops corinnae
ACATGTATACATTTGTATTCCCTTGCCCTATCCTCATACTGAGAAAAGTTTCAACAGTTACAATTGTCACTTTTCCATGTATTGATTATTGTATTGTGAATTGATTGAATGATTAAGTAAGGAGGGTTTGTCCCTTAGGGAAACCAGATGATTATTCTTTTGTTCTTTGTTCTAAATACTGTGGCCACTGTAGTGAAAACTGTGTGGCCATTCTAATGTTAAGCTGTTGTGAACACTATATTGTGATTTTCTGTAATAAGACATAATGTTGTTAACATTATATTGTGATTTGTTGTGAATGTTTGCCTTGATTTGTAATGGAATAAGTGGAGTGTTCACTATACTGTGTAATCTGAACCTTAAAAGCTGTTCACAGTAGTATTCTTTTGGGAATCTGCTTGTGCATGGCATTACAGAAATGAGTCAGTAGAGAGAGATTGAAAATGAATGAAATAGTAGAAGTGACAGAGGGGGCAGTCAGTTGGAGAAGATGGTATGGAATGGAGTTACCTAAATGGGTAGAGAGGTTAGCCTTGGATTGAAGGAAGGCCATTTCATCATGTGAGAGAGTTAAAGAGGAGACAGTAGAAGAAAGAATCACACAGCATAATTCTGAACATGAGTCATATGAGGTATTACTGACCCTTGCTAGCAATATAATTTAATTGCAGAAAAAGTAGCCTCAATTTCTGAACCTGAAAACCAGAAGTTATGATCATGGTCAACATGGTATCAGGTTGGCTCTAATAATAGCTGGTGATCTTGAGGGGAAAGATTTAGGAAATATTTCTTAATAAATGAGTTTAGTTTCTTCAGAACTCAGTTTGAAGAGTTCTTATTAGTTCTTATTAGTTCACAATGGGAAAGCAGCAGGACCAAAAGGTCCTTACAGTAAGGCCTATCTGGCTTCTTCTGATTTTGTACTTGGTCTCAGGATATGGCTTTTAGTTAATTTATAAGACAGTTTGTAAATAACTGTTATGTTCCCTTTATTTATGGAAAAATCTGTTAGTGGCTTCTAGGTCCCCTTTGGAATCTTATATCCTGCTATTGCCACTTCAAACTGGCTACTTATAAATTTATTTACTATACTAACCAGAAAGGGTGTGGGGTGGTTTGGGGGATCAGAACGAGATGCAGTTTTAACACACCAAGTATTCTGTACAGCAGGGATTCTTAGTCTTGGGTCAGTAAACCATGTTTTATATAAAATTATTTTCATAACTGTATTTAAATATAATTGGTTTTCTCTGCAATCCTGTGTATTTTATGTTATGCATTTTAAAACAATTTTGAGAAGGAGATCAAAGATTTACCAGGCTGCCAAAGGGGTTCATGATATAAAAGATGGCTAAGAAGGGTTTTGAGGATGGTTCCAAGGTGCTAAAAATCACCTTACTTCTCCAGATCTTAGTTTCCTTACCTATGAAATAACAGGATTGAACTAGATAGGAGGTTCTTAGCCTAGTTTGTGTCATGGACCCCTTTATCAATCTGGTAAAGCCTGTGGATCCCTTTTCAGAATAATATTTTTAAATAATTGAAGGAAATGCTAAATTTCAGTTAGAAGTTGTTAAAATAAATATGTATTTTTCCAACAAAGTTCATACCCTTCCTCTCCCTGAAACTGACCAATAGCCCTGAAGGGAGTGCATAGAAATCCATGGTCTAGGTAATCTCTTAGACACTTTCCAACTATAAATCCTTCCTCCATTCTAAGAGTGAAGTCCATCTCATCTTAAATAAAAGCAGAAGGCCCAGACTTGTTGACTTAATCAGTCATTCAATGAAAGGCATAAATTAGGTATGAACACACACTTAATCAGTTTGGGAAGAGTAAAATTCAAGAAGAGGATAATTGATAATTGGACAAGAAGAGGAGGTGTACCTGCCAATTATCTACTCTTCAAGTCAACCAATCATTAATTTAGAGTGTACCATGTGCCTAGCACTGTGCTGCTTATAGCAGGCAGTTCTTGTCCCAATTGTGGGCAATTTTCTACTTACCTGATTTGTATTTTTACCAACACAACATTTTGTTTCACTCTTTCTAGCCAGGTCACCTTGACTCTCTTGGGGACTTGGGAAAGAGGGTCATTTCCTGTTTCCATGACAACCCCTCCCCTTCACCTTTCCACAGCCAAAGAAGAGGCACTGGCTGTCTATTCCAGCTGAATGGGATGGCTGGAGACTGTAAACTCCTAGTGGTCTGGGCTTATTGGTCTAATCACTAAGATATTTCACCTAATTAAGTGTACCTAAATGAGGGCTTTTGGACGATGAAGAGTGATGATAGTTAAGCTGTTGCTCCTTCTGCTGATGACAATGATGATTTGGGGAAAAGTTATGCTTTCAAACCTTGTTTTTCAGAGCTCTGCTCAAAACGCTTACCTCTACAAATAAGTCTGAATGGACTTGAAACTCTGAGCCTTTGAATCATTGCACCATTTTCTCACTTATCTTTTCCCTGAATGTGCTTTCTTCCCTGGTGGGCTATAAGTGAATCAGATTAACAGTGCTGCTGTAGGGTTATCTTATGCTCCCTGGTGATAAGTGGATATGCTGGTTAATTGAGGGGTCTGGCCAAGGTTGCTCTAACAATAGATGTATTCCTTCTCTTCTCACCCTCCTTCTTCTCCCCATTATTCTTTGTTCAACCTCTTAGTCACCTCCAGACAAAAGAGATGTTAGAGCATTAGCAGAGAAATGTGTTTCATTTCTAAGCTCCATGGAGATGCTTAGAGGCAGTGATAGAGACAGAGGTGAAAGAACTTCCCATGATGTGAGTCCTTGGTCTCAGCCATATTTCTAGTGGTCTTAGCAATCATCCAAGTTGCTACACATTCTGTCCATAGATCCCTGACTGCCACTCATCTCTTCCCCACAGGTATACACGGGGAAGCACTGCACATGGAAGCACTGCTGTCCTAATGACTTCTAATATTTACACTGTGGCCCTTTTCTAGCACTGACCTTCACCTTCCAAAATTCCCATAAAGTTATCCCAGGCCATTATGCTTTTCTCTCCTGCCCCTACTCCTAGTCCTATCTCCACTCCTAACACATCTAACTTTGATCTGGTTTTCTCTCTTCTGTTAATGACTCTACTCTTACCCCAGACACCTAGGCTAATAGTCTCTGGTTCAGCTTTGACTTTTCTCTTCACCTCAGGTTCCATATATAATCAGTGACCAAGTCTTATTATTTCTGTCCTGCCCTCTCTATTACACTGCCATTGCCTATTTCCAGTCTTCATTTTGCTTGGACTACTGTCAAAAGTGCATAGATCTCAAACTGGAAGAGGCATCTAGTCCAACTCTGCCATTTTATAGAAGAGAAAACTGAGACCCAGGGAGGCAGTGACATGCCTAAGATCACATAAGTAGTAAGCATCATTAGTAGGATTTGAATCCAGGCCCTCTGACTCAAGAACCAATGCTCAACAAATGCTCTTTCCACTGTAACATATAGACATTCTCACCTATAATCTCTATCATCCAGTTAGTCAACAAGAACTTATTATCACTTAGTATTAAGTATTTACTGTGCTCATTTTCTTTTGCTTTTGTTTAATATTTTATTTTCCCCAATTACATGTAAAAACATTGTAACATTCTTTTTATTTTTCAAATTTTGAGTTCCAAATTCTCTCCCTATCTCCCCTGTCCCTTCATTGAGAAGGCAAGCAATTTGACATAGGTTACACATGTACAGTCATGCAAAACTCATTTCCACGTAAGTCATTCTGTGAAAGAAAACACAGACAAAAAAGCCCCAAGAAAAATTTTAAAAATATCTTTATCTGCATTCAGGTTCTGCCAGTTTTTTTCTTCTGGAGATGGACAGCACCAGTCATCATAAGTCCTATAGAACTGTCTTGAATCATTGTATTGCTAAGAACAGCCAAGTTAATTATAGTAGATAGATCATCATACAATATTGCTGTTACTGTGTATAATGCTCTCTTGGTTCTGTTCATTTCACTTTGCATCAGTTCATGTAAGTCTTTTCATGTTTTTCTGAGAGCATCCTGCTATCAATTCTTAAAGCACAATAGCATTCCATCACAATTTTATACAACTTGTTTAGCCATTCCCCAATTGATGGACATATCCTCAATTTCCATTTATTTGCCACCACTAAAAGAACTGCTATAAATGTTTTTGTACACATAGGTCCCTTTACTTTTTTGTTTTTTATCTTTTGAGGATACAGATGTAGAAGTGGTATTACTTGGTCAAAGGGTATGCATAGTTTTATAGACTTTTGAGTATAGTTCCAAATTGCTTTCCAGAATGGTTGAATTAGTATACAGCTTCACCAAGAGTACATTAGTGTTTTCATTTTCCTTTTCTGTCATATTAGCCAATCTGACAGGTGTGAGGTAGTAGCTCAAAGTTATTTTAATGTGCATTTCTCTCATCAATAGTAATTTAAAGCATTTTTTATGTGACTATAGATAACTTTGATTACTTTGTCTGAAAACAGCCTATTCATGTCCTTTGACCATTTATCAATTGAGAAATGGCTCTTATTCCTGTAAATTTTACTCAGTTTTTTATATGTTTGAGAAATTAAGTCTTTATCAGAGAAACTCATTGTAAAACTTTTTTTTTTCACAATAATGATTATCAACTATGTAATTCCCTCCATTCTATATCCTGTTTTTAGCCTATTCTCTCTCTCTATTTTTACTCTGTCCATTCTTAAAAGTGTTTTGCTTCTGTCTTTTACCTCCCCCAAACTGTCCTTCCTTCTATCAGTTCCCACCCTTCTCTTATCTCCCTCCCTTTCTACTTTCCTTTATGATAAGATAAATTTCTACACCCAACTGAGTGTGTATATTATTGCCTCTTTAAACCAATTCTGATGAGAGTAAGGTTCATATGTTCCCTTCCCTGCTTCTCCCGTTTCTCCCTCCACTATAAAATTTTTTTCAGGTCTCTTTTATGTCAGATAATTGATCCCATTCTACTTCTCAATTTCCCCTTCTCCCAGTGCATTCTTTTTTCACATCCCTTAATTTAATTTTTTTAGATAATTATACCATCACATTTAACTCAGACCTCTGCTTTCTGTCTATGTATGCTCCTTCTAACTGCCCTAATAATGAGAAAGTTTTTAGGAGTTATAGATATCATTTTTCCATGTAGGAATATAAACAGTTTAACCTTATAGAATCCCTTGTGATTTCTCTTTTCTGTTTACCTTTTTATGCTTCTTTCACATCTTGTATTTGAAAGTCAAATGTTCCCTGGTCTTTTCATCAGAAACACTTGAAAGTCCTCCATTTCATTCAATGTCCATTTTTCTCCCCTTAAAGGATTATACTCAGTTTTGCTGGGTAAGTTATTCTTGGTTGTAATTCTAGCTTTTTTACCGTCTAGCATTCCAAGCCCTTCACTGCTTTAATATAGAAACTGCTAAATCTTGTATTATCTTGACTGTGGCTACATGATATTTGAATTCTTTATTTTTGACTCCTTAGAGTAATTTCTCTTTGATTTGGAAGGACTGGAATTTGTCTATAATATTCTTGGGAGTTTTCATTTTGGAATATCTTTCAGGAGGTGATCAATGGATTCTTTCAATCTCTATTTTACCCTTTGGTTTTAGAATATCAGGACAGTTTTCCTTGATAATTTCTTGAAAGATTATGTCTAGCCTCTTTATTTGATCATGACTTATGGGTAGTCCAATGATTCTAAAATGATCTCTCTTGCATCTATTTTCCAGGTCAATTGTTTTTCCAATTAAATATTTCATGTTTTCTTCTATTTTTTCATTCTTTGAGTTTGTTTTATTGTTTCTTGATGCCTTACAAAGCCATTAGCTTCCACTGGTCCAATTCTAACTTTTAAGGAATTATTATTTTTCGTAAGCCTTCATACCTCTTTTTCCATTTGACTGATTCTACTTTTGAAGGAATTCTTCAGGGAATTTTTTTATATCTTTTTCCATTTGTCCAATTCTGCTTTTCAAGGCATTCTTCTCTTCATTGGATTTTTGTGCCTTTTTAAAAACCATTTGGCCTATTTTGCTTTTTAAGATATTATTTTCTTCAATATTATTTTGTACCTCCTTTACCAAACTGTTGATTCTTTTTTATGATTTTCTTGCATCACTCTCATTTCTTTTCCCATTTTTTCCTCTTTTTTACTTGATTTTAAAAATCCTTTTTGAACTTTTCCATGGCCTGAGACCAGTTCATATTTTTCTTTGAGGATGTGGATGCAGACATTTTGACTTTGTTGTCTCCTTCTGGTTGTGTGTTTTGATTTTCTTTGTCACCAGAGTAACTTTCTATGGTCAGAATTTTTGTTCTGTTGCTTGTTCATTTTCCAGTCTATTTCTTGACTCTTAACTCTATGCTAAAGTGGGGCTTTGCTTCCCAAGCAGAGGGGCCACTTTCCCAAACTTTAGGGTTTTTGGTCCAGCTATTTTCAAAGGTAATTCTGGTGACCTGTAAGTTTTTGGCTCTTCCCAGGTGGTATGATCTAGGGAGAGGTGTGTTTACTACTCTCCTGTACTGTGTATTGGTTTATAAGTGACCATAAGCTCTCTTTTTAACCCTGGAAGTGTGACCATAGTCTCTGCTCCTCTGTGGCCACAAACCCTGTTGTGCAAGGAACTCTGTGTTCCTCCTTGCACTGGAACTAAGACCCAGGACTGCAACTCAGATCTAAGTAAAAGCAGCACAACCGAGTTCTCTCCCTTGTGCCAGCAAAGGGAACCCTGTAAATCTCCTTCTGACCTGTTGTCTGATCCCCTTATTGTCTGTGGTCTGAGAGGTCTGGAAACTACCTCTGCTGCCACTCAATCAGTAACCCCAAGGCCTGTTCCTGGTTTGCTGGGGCCTGGTCTGCACTGGCATGGCCTGTGCTGGACTGTTCCTCTCTCACTCTGGTGCAACAGACTTTTCTTGCCAACCTTCTAAGTTGTCTTGGGCTGGAAAATTGTTTCACTCTGTCCTCTTTTGGGTTCTGCTGCTATGGAATTTGTTTAAAGATATTTAAAGGGGTTTAGGGAGAGCTCAGGTGAGTTCCTGCCTTTACTCTGCCTTCTTGTTCATGTTCTAATGGAGCAACAACACACAAATAACTAGGTACATATGAGTTATATACAGGATAAATAGAAGGTAATACCATATAGGAAGGCACAGTAGTTGGGAGGAGCAAGAAAAGTGAAAGGAAGGAGAGCATTCTAGACATGGGATTCAAATAATGGAAAGGAGATAAGAAAAAAAAGAGAAGACATTCAAACAAGAGAAGGCAGATGAAGTATCCTGAGTGAAAAACATTGAGAAGGCCAATGTAGCCACATAATACAGTGAGTACATGGCAGGAGGTAAACTGTAAGAATATTATAAAGGTAGGAAGGGGCCAGTCTATGAAGAAAAGAAGTGGAATTCTATTTGATCCCAAAGGTGATATCCTACTCACCATCCTCAGATTAATCTTTCCTATTTATTGCATTATTCTTATCACCTTACTGAATTTGGGGTCAGAGAACCCGGGTTCCAATCTTAGCTTTGGCACTTAAGGGAAGTGTCACCTTGAGCAAGTTACTTTTTCTCTGGACACAAGTTTCCTCATCTGTAAGATGATGATGTTGGACTGATTGATATCTAAAATTCCTTTTAGCTCCATATTAAATGGGAACTATACTTTTTTTGTCTGATATTCAAGATAAACCACAGTATAGCTCAACCAACATTCCTGCTTTATTTCACACTGCTTCCTTTTTATAGATTATGTGATAACCAAACAGGACTATCCACCAGCTTCCAAACAGATTCCAAATTTCCCACCTTCTATGCTTTTCCCTGTTAGGTCCTATGTCTTGAATGCCTTTCATTATATCTCTCTTAGAGTCCATCTTGAATGCCAATTCCTCCATCAAGCCTTCATTGGTTCTCTCCAGCTCAAAGCATTTCATATGAACTCTGATAGCACCTTGTATGCACTTCTCTAGGTATACTTTATAGAATCATAGATTCATTCATGGTTGTCCTTCATAACTGAAGAGGATCAAAATGACATCACAATGTTGTGTTATTTCTTGAGTTCAAGAAAGAACCTCAGTATCTTGTACTTTATCTTGCCAGGTGATCTTCAGAATCTTCCTAAGACAATTCAGATGAAGAGATACATTTTTCTGGCAGGGTGCTGGTATAATGTTCAGGTTTCACAGGTATACAACACAACTCTGTAGACCTTCAGTTTGGTAAACAGTCTTCTTTTTCTCACACTTTTTTCAGAGCCTCTTAAAAGCTGAGATAGTTCTGGCAATGTGTGCATCAACCTCATCATCTATATGTACATCCTAGAAAGTTAACTGCCACAACATTCAACATCTCTACATTTGCTGTAGCAGATGATTGCACATATACATTGTTTGGTACTGGCTGGTGAAGAAACTTTGTTTCTTGGTGTTGATTGTCAGAGAATGGATCCATTCTCTGTTGTATCTCAGCCTCAGAGTATGCATTGAGTGCTTAATTATCTGAGAACAAAAAGTCACACACTAATTCTCCTTCCACTTTAGTCTTGGTTTGTAGCCTTTTCAAGTTAAAAGATGAATCTATGATTGGTCCAGCACTTTGCACCACACATTGTCTTCATCACTCTCATATTCTGTCTGTCTCTTCTACATACAGTGATAAAGTCTATTAAATGCCAGCATTTGATGCAAGGGTACATCTTTATTGTACTTAGGTAAACAGAAGACAGTGTTGGTAGTAAGAAGGTCATGAGATATACAAGTCTTCAGGAGTAAGTGATCATTGCTGTTGCTGGTTCTAACTATTCCTCCCTGTCATGTCTGATAGTCTGTGCATACTCTAGCATTAAAGTTATGCAGAATTACAAGCTTGTCCTTTTTCAGCACATTCACGATGAAGATATTCAGGCCTTCACAAAATTTTTCTTTGATCTCATCAAGGTTTGTCATAGTGAGAGCATTTGCACTGATGATGATGCTGTGGCACTTTCCTGCAAGGGGTAGTCACATTGTCATGAACCTATCATCCACTTCTTTTGGGAGGCCTACAAACTTGTTGACTAAATTAGAATTGATTGTGGAACCTATGCCAGCTTCACAGTGCTCCTCATAATGGTGGCCTATTCAGAAAAACACTTATCCATCTCTGACTTCAGTAAGCTGACCTTTATTTGTCAGCCTTGTTTCACTCAGGAATACCATTTGGATGTGATATCTGCTGAATTCTATTGAAACAAGACCTGTTTGTCTTTCCGGTCTACTGGATTTTAGGTCTATTGTTGTCCATTAGGGTGCACACATCACATGTACCAATGGTGAATGGAATGATATTCATAAAAATTTTTGCCATTATTTGTGTTTCAACCACAGAGTGGGCTCTCTGCCTGCTACAGCAAGCAGGCTAGAGTTATGTGAAGCAAACAATTTTTAAGGCTCCTTTTCTAGGCCCTTCCTCATGCCAGGAGGTGAGCAGTGAAGTCCTTAAAAGGTTGCTCAGACACCCAGGGGGGCTGCCAAATCCCACTACTGCTTCAGGAGAGTGAGACGATGACCCTATGTCCATGGCCTCCTGTCTTCAGGATTGTAACTGTAGTTCCCAGTGTATTGTACCTGCTGCTTTATCACTAGCCTATAGCCACAGGACTTTGAGGAAGGTAAAATAGTAAAATAGTAATACAGTAAAATAATAATATAGTTGAATACTAAAATAATAAAATTTTTGAATAGTAAGATAATAAAATGGTATGCGTGATGTATTTTGACTCACATAAATTGAATTTAAGTGAGGCAGAGTTACACAAAGTCATCAATCTTGCTCTCTCTTTCCAGAATCATCGATGTTCAAGGCAAGACAAAAGTCAAGATGATTGGCAATGGCCTAAGAATCAATGCATGCCTGGTGTTGTTAATGTCTGAACATGCTCTAAGCACTAGCCATTTTCATGACCATTGGAAAAAATTATTCTCATCATCCCATTCTATCAAGTGAAGTCTTCACGTGCCCTGGGTAGGCATCCTCTAAGTCTCCAATGAGTGTGAGGCCTGTTAGTTACCCTCAAGCTAGTTAAGCCCATCTGCTGAGACAGTTTTAGTGGACTATGGTCACTGTGCATACTGCAGCTTCTTGGAGCCATGGGTGAGAGTTGGGTGAGAGATGGACACCAAAGGTGAATGTACACCAAAGAGTTTGGCAAATTCTCATTAACTCATCAGAGGTACTAGCACTCCCTGAACACCCCCATACACCTCTACATGGATTCATCCAAGAGTGGCAAGGGGCCTCATAAGTTATCTAGTCCAATCTGTACCTAAACAAAAACCATACCTACAACATCCCTGACAAATGGTTATCCAGTCTCCACTTAGAGACCTTGAATGAGGGGTAACACACTACTTCCTGAGGCAACTAGTACTCTGCACAGATTTCAAGTTGATATTTCTAAAACATAGTTCTGATCATGACAGTACCTTACTCAAAACTCTTCAATGTCTCCATAATATATTTAGAATAAAACACAAGAGATCCATCCTGCCCTACCAAAAAGTGACATAGGAGAGAATAGACTGGGGGAGGGGGGACACACTGGGATGGCTGTTTTGGGGCGGTAGGTGGGGGAAAGATGGGGAGAAAATATGTAACTCAAAATCTTGTGGAAATGAATGATGCAAACTATAATAAAATTTAAAAAAATTAAAAAAAAATAAAACACAAAACTTTCAGAGTATTTACTAAAATAATATTTTATTCCCCCCCCCCCAATTCCATGTAAAAGCAATTTTTAACTTTCTTTTTTTTTGAGTTCCAAATTCTATCCCTTTCTCCCTCCCTTCCCTGCTCTCTAATATGGCAAGCAATCTGATATATATGTGCTATCATGTAAAGCATATTTCCATATTAGTCATTTTGTGGAAGAAAATTTGAATCAAAAAACAAAAGAAAGAGGGAAAAGAAAGAAAGAAGGAAGGAAGGAAGGAAAAATAGTACACTTCAGTCTATATTTTGATACTATCTCTTCTTTCTCTGGAGGCTGATAATACTTTCCATCGTGAGTTCTTTGGGATTGTCTTCTGTATTGTCAAGAATGGCTAAATCATTCACAGTTGATCATTGGGCAATATTGTTATTACAGTATGCCATTTTCTTTTAGTTCTGCTCACTTCATTCTTCTTCTGTTCATGTAAATCTTTCCAAGTTTTTCTGAAACCATCCTGCTCCTCATTTCTTATAGGACAATAATATTCCATCACAATCATATACCATAACTTGTTCATCCATTTGCGCAATTGATGGGCGTTCACTCAATTTCCAATTCTTAGCTAACACTGAAAAAGCTGCTATAAATTTTTGTGTATAAATAAGTCTTTTTCTCCTCCTCCCAATCCTGTCCTTTTAGATTACAGACCTAGTAGTGGTATTGCTGGGCCAAAGGGTATGCATAATTTTACAGTCCTTTGGACATAGTTTCAAATTGCTTTCCAAAATGGTTGGATCAGTTCACAACTCCAGCAATACTACATTAGTGTCCCACTTTTCCCTACCTCCCCTCCAACATTTATCATTTTCCTTTTCTGTCATATTAGCCAATCTGATAGATGTGAGGTGGTACCTAGCGTTGTTTTAATTTATATTTCTTTAATCAACAGTGATTTAGAGTATTTTTTTTTATATGAACATAGATCACTTTGATTTCTTTGCCTGAAAACTGCCTGTTTATATCCTTTGGCCACTTACCAATTGAAGAATGACTTGTATTCTTATAAATTTGACTCAGTTCTCTCTATATTTGAGAAATGAGGCTTTTATCATAAATACTTGCTGTAAAATTTTTTGGGTTTTCTGCTTTCCTTCTAAATTTGGTTGCATTGGTTTTTTTTGTACAAACCCTTTTAAATTTAATATAATTTTGGCATATGATGTAATGTGTTTGTTGATGCCTAGTTTCTGTCATTCCATTTTCCAAGTTTTCCCAGAAGCTTTTGTCAAATAGTAAGTTTTTATTCCAGAAGCTGGAGTCTTTGGTTTTGTCAAACAGTAAATTACTATAGTCATTGACTACTGTGTTTTGTATACCTAGCCTATTCCATTGATCCACCATTCTATTTCTTAGCTAGTACTAGATATTTTTGATGATCGATGCTTTACAATAGAGTTAGAGGTCTGGTATGGCTAGGTTACCTTCCTTCATATTTTTTCATTGATTCCCTTGATATTGTTGGTCTTTTTTTCCTTCCAGATGAATTTTGTTATTATTTTTTCTAGCTCTGTGAAATAATTTTTGGTAGTTTGATTGTTATGAACTGAATAAGTAAATTAATTTAATTAGAATTGCAATTTTTATTACATTGACTTCGAATAATCAATATTTTCCCCATTGTTTAGATCTGACTTATGTGTTTAGATCTGATTTATGTGAAAATGTTTTGTAAGTGTGTTCATGTGGTTCCTTGGTTTGGTTTGGTGGATAGGCTCCCAAATATTTTATATTGTCTACAGTTATTTTAAATGGAATTTCTCTTTCTCCCTCTTTTTTTTACTATTAGATTTTGTTGGTAATATATAGAAATGCTGGTGATTTATGTGGGCTTATTTTGTATTCTGCAACTTTGCTAAAGTTGTTAATTATTTCAGGTAGCTTTTTCATTGATTTTCTAGGATTCTCCAAGTATACCATCATATCATCTGCAAAGAGTGATAAATTTTGTTTCCTCGTTGCCTATTCTAATTCCTTCCATTTCTTTTTCTTCTCTTATTGTTATAATTAGCATTTCTAGTACAATATTTAATCATAGTAGTGATAATGGGCATCATTGCTTTACTCTGTTTACCCTATTCTTATTGGGCGGTCGTTGAGCTTATCTTAAACATCGTATAGTGAAAAGTTCACTGGGCTTAGGACCAGAAAATGAGTCTGAGGTCTGGCTCTGATACCTTTAAAAAAAAATTTTTTTTGGAGGGGGGAGGGCAGGGCAATTGGGGTTAAGTGACTTGCCCAAGGTCACATGGCTAGTAAGTGTTAAGTGTCTGAGGCTGGATTTGTACTCAGTTCCTCC
This sequence comes from Pseudochirops corinnae, assembly GCA_028646515.1. Classification (NCBI taxonomy): domain Eukaryota; kingdom Metazoa; phylum Chordata; class Mammalia; order Diprotodontia; family Pseudocheiridae; genus Pseudochirops; species Pseudochirops corinnae. The sequence goes on from CM053588.1 coordinate 146,279,120, forward strand.
TGACTCCAGAGCCAGTGCTCTATTCACTGCACCACCTAGCTGCCCCAGCTCTGATACCTCTTGGTGTGACCAAAGGAAAGTTTAACTCCTCTGAACTTCAGTTCCTTTATCTGTAGGATGGGAAAATAATCCTAACTTTACCTACTTAAAAGGACTGTTATGAAAATATGTAAGTCATAAACAGGTAAATGTACATAAATATGACTGATTTCTATTATTAATATTAATTTTAGTTTGAGTAATCTTAATACAAAGCAAAGGATCCAGGCTTCTCTTTGACTAAGAGTTAGGAATCCTGAGGAGTTTCAGGTTTGTCATTGATGATGCCATTGCCAGTGTATGTCCTTGTGCATTTTTCTCCATTTATAAAATGGGAATAGTATTCACCCATCATTCTCACACTCCATCACAGAGACTACCTATTATCAGTATATTTCCTTGTAATTCATCATGCCTTACGAGGATGGCTTATTAGGTACTTGGGGACCATTGACAAAGAAATGAGTGATTGGGGCTTTCAGAGGGGTGGAGTGGTGGTATTTCTGCTTTTCAGCCCCAAAGGGACCAATAATTCACACTCAGAAGACCTGAACAACACCAGCTGTTCACATACCAAACCAAATGAGCTCCCTAAAGCAGCTGGCTTGGGAGTTATAATCACTCGGGTACAACGTGAGCTGTCCAAGCTGGATGGCACACTCACTCATTCTAGTCCAATATAAGGCCTAAAGAGAAATTTAAAAAAGGGGAGAGGGGAAAACAGAAGGAGCCAGGTGGTGTGTAGTGGCTGAGAGATACGGTCATCTGACAGACAGAGCATTGAGGAGAGTTGGTTATAGTCCTATTTCTGCTACTCACCTGTTAGTTAAATAACTCAAAACAAATGACATCAACTTACTGCACCATAGTTATTTACTCTCTTTATAACAAGAAAGGATAACAACATTCCCTCTATTGCACAAGGTGATTGTGAGGCAAAATAAGATAGAATTATAAAGATTCTCTGGAACCAAAATAAGATAGGAAACTTTAAGTATCTTTTAGGATTGCAGAGCTACAAAGGGTTAAATTAAGGATATAAAAGAATTTGGTTTGTATGCATTCAAGAGCACCCTAGCCAGCCTGATGTCTTTCTGTCCACTTTCTCCATACTACCTTCACTTCTGATTTTTCTTTCCTTTAAAAAAAAACAACCTAAAACTTGTAACCAGAACATTGTACAGTAACAGCCACAGTGTGCAAGGAATGATTTTGATAGACCTAGCTCTTCTCAGCAATGCAAGGACCTGAAACAATTCCAAAGGACCCATGATGGAAAATGCCAGTCGCATGCAGAGAAAGAACTATGGAGTTGGAATTCAGAAAGAAGCAGACTATTTTCTTTTTTTTTTCTTTCTTTCTCATGGTTTTTCCCATTCGTTATAATTCTTCTATGCAACATGACTAATATGAAAATGTGTTTAATAGGAATGTATGTGTAGAGCCCATATCAGATTGCATGCTGACTTGGGGAGAGAGTGGGAGAAAATTGAAAACTTATGGAAGTGAATGTTGAAAACAAAAAATAAATGATTTAATTAAAAAAAGATAGTAAAAGAAAAGAAAAAATATATGGGGAATTTTAGGGAGAACAGGGGTAAATAAGTGATATCACCGAGGAAATGTATGATATGAAGTAGAGATGGCCTAGGCATTTGGTGAGGTTTGAGATAACAGGTAGATAACCCAAGTGTTTTACCAGTACTCTTGTGATGTCAGAAGAAAGCAAGAAAAGGTTCCAGCATGTTGAGTTGCCTCCCCCACCTCCCCATTCCAACCCCATACTTTCTCCCCATTCCTTCCTTAAGAACTTATGGTAGGACACAGGCATGAATCCCACAAAATAGGCAGAAATGGATGAGTTTTGGTCTTCATCATTGGAGGGAATTTCCAAATCAATGAGATCAGAGAGTCATTTGAGTATTTCAGGTGTTTTTTTTTTCCTTGTTGTGATGAAGAAAGGTCATAATAAAACTATGGAGCAGTGTGTCAAGGGAGGCAAAGGTCCTCACATTTCTATCTGTCCTGGATTTTTAAGCAGTAAGAAAAATGAACAAATATCACCCTGGGTATCTAAAATGTCTCCATACAAATAACAAATTCCAGACCAGCAAGCCTTTTCCTGCCATCACCTTCCTAGGCTCTTGTTCTCTACAGTATATTGGGGTTCTGAGGAGTTGACTTCTCTGAAGTCTTTGTTCTGAGAGTCTCTTTCTGTTGGTCTGCACACAGACTCTCCTTTCAGGAAAGCAGATAGTTCTTCCTCTTAAATACCACCACAGGCAGCAAGTCTTGTGCTCCCAGTCTGACTCACCAATCTACACCCATACATTAACCATGACCTGGTCAGACCCATCTCTTCATTGTCCTCTAAATTTTTTACTTCCTTGTCTGTCCACCTACACAGAAACAAACTCTTATCTGAGTATCCTAATCTTATTCAGTCTCCAGAAAAACACAAAACAAAAAGAACAAAACAAAAAAGAACACCTGAATCTTACCTCCTCTGTGAAGCCTTCCTTGATGGCTTATTGGTTCTCTCCCCCTCTCTACCTCTCATGAGAACTTCTCTACAGCCATTAATAGCTGTGCTATTTGAACACTTATTTCTAGTCTGAATGGTCTTATTTAAATGTTTTCTTGTGCATCTAGCTTGTCTCACCAACTAGAAGTCTTGAATTCCTTTTTGGTCCTCTGGTTCCCAGCAGAGTGTTGAACAGAGAACAGGTTGAATGGATCAATGGAGGTATCTGGCCTTCAAGGAGAGAGAGAGCCTGGGATAGTGGAAAAAGCACCTTGGGTTTTAGCTCTGGCTCTTCCACTAATTAGCTGGGGAGTATTGGGCAAATAATTTCACCCCTAAGGCCTCAGAATCATCTGTAAAAATGGAAGAATTGGAGTAGTGATCTATATAGTCCCTGCTAGCTATGACATTCTATGATTCTATGATCTGGTCTATTCCCATGCTTCCAGACAGGCTTGATCTAAACCAATCTATAGGTAGGAATATCAGCAAACTTCCTTGTACAGGTCTTTCTCCCCTTAATCTGCAATATGTTCCATTTTTTAAAAATGGTCTTTGAATCTAGGATTTTCTTTGTTTTATACAGCTCTTCAGAGAGCAAGTACAGAGACCAATGGTTTCCACTAGGCATTTTGTGTTAGCTAAGGTAGGATTTCCATTGAACCTCCAGTAAGGAAGTGAAGGCAACTCTATCTGGCCCTCTGAACCTGCACGGTAGTGTGAGTCTATTTTAAGGGGATCTCAGCAACAAGCACCCTCAGATATGTACTAGCTGTTTGTTCCTGGGAAAGTTACTTAACCTCTGTATGCCTCAGTTTCCTCAACTTTAAAATGGAGATAATAAAAGCATCTACCTCCCAAGGTTGTTGTGAGGATCAAAGGAGAGAATACTTGTAAAATGCTTAGTACAATACTTGATATAAAATAAGTTCTTATTCCATTCTATTCCTTTCCAACAGGACAGCTAACCCTATAACCAGGTTAGTTCAGGAATGTCAGTAAGGCACAGAGAAATGTGAAGTGAAGATCTTCCCGGTTGAGGTAAGAATTCAAGTCTGCACTTGTCAGGAGATGGCTTAATTTCACATCAAGACCTTGGCCCCTGTGTGTCTCTCATCACTGATGCAAATTTTGAACAACAGGTGGTCGCAGTCACTGACACCATGGCATCTGCTTTACCATCTGGTGTTTCCATGTGGGTGACTTCTGATCACTTGCAGGAGGCTCCTTGATGGGGCTGGGGCACACTTTGGTGCCAGGGCAGGGTAGAGAGATCATGGAAATATGGCATATAAATGACAGAGAACAGGGAAAGCTAAAAAAAAGCCTGAATCTGGATGTAAGTTGGGGTACAGGGCAGGGATGTTATCGATCAAGTGAGATTGAACAATGGAAAGCCAGTTTCCTTCCTTGCCAGGGGCAGGTCTTCAAGGAGCTGGATGCTCTCTGTGTAGCCCCTTTCCCCTCCATTTCCTAGGTCTCTGGACTTCCCAAAGCAGGCTGGGCAAATTCCCAGGATACCAGGTATAGTTGTCAGGGTATCAGACTCCTGCTGCTTCCTGGCTCAGAAAGGATGATTTTGTTGTTGTTGAATTGTTTCAGTTGTGTCTTGAATTGTTTCAGTTGTGTCTGACTCTTCATGACCCCATTTCGGGTTTCCTTGGCAAAGGTCCTGGGGTGGTTTGCCATTTCCTTCTCCAGTTCATTTTACAGATGAGGAACTGAGGCAAACAGGGTTAAGTGACTTGCCCAGGGTCACATGGCTAGTAAGTGTGTGAGTTTGGATTTGAACTCAGGAAGATGAGTCTTCTTGAATCCAGGGCCCGCGCTCTGTCCATGGCATGACCTAGCTGCCAGAAAGGACAAATTACTCTGTAAACTGTGGGACCAATAGTAAATGGTCCTTTGGGAGCTCTAAGGCACTTGGGTGTGTTTCACAAAATGGCCCACATAACTCAAAAGGGACAATTCAAATAAAAATCTTTTCAGCTCAGCTGCTATAGTCAAGAAGCTTTTATTGGGCTCCAAACTGTCAAACCAGATGAAATTTCTAGTCTAACTGATGATTGTGCTAGGAACCTGGATGCTTTGGCTCACCATACCTATAGCTTCTCTTCCCTTTTCCTATGTCCAGAAAGAATTTGACAAAAAAAACCTGTCCAGACCCTGGGGCTTTGGCTTTCAATTTAAACCCCTCAACAAAGGGATTTTATGGACAGTGAGTAGGTTTAGAAATGAGATTCCAGGATACAAAGGATCACTTTCACCCATGCTAATCCCTAACAGTCTTCTATAGCTGGGCATCCAATGACTTCACCAAGAAAACGAGGAAAGGTTACTTTTGAGATAGTGGGTTGTAGGTGGCTGAGGTGGGGTAAGAGAGAAGGGTGTGAATTATATATATATATATATATATATATATATATATATATATATATATATTCCGCCCTAATTAGTGTCTGAAACCTTCATTTCCTTCTTCATGTATGGCAACTCAGACTTCACTGATCTTTAGAGATTCCCTCAATTCACTATCACTTCCTTAAACTACTGGAGCATCAGAGTTTGGGGGGAGGGAAGGAGGTGGTGCAATGTGGCCAATTGAGGTCCACAATTTATTAAAGGAAAGGAGGTTGGGAAAAGGCTGGGGGGAAAAAAACCTGTGCCATAAGAAATAACAAAAATACAAACAACTTCAGGGAACCTTGGAAGTACTTATGTGAACAAATTCAAAGGGAAGCAAACAGAACCAGGAAAACAATTTACACAATGACTGCAGTAGCGAAAAGGAAAAAAAAACTCAACAACACTAAAAGACTTCAGGACTGTCATCAATGAGGTAGTGGCTTCACTGAACTGATGTATCCTCCTCTTTGCAAAGATGTAGAGAACTACAAGAGCAGAATGAAATATACATAGTTGTTCATGGCTTATATTTTCTTTGTTGTGTTAGATGTACTTCTTTTAGAAAGGGTTATACTGGGTAGTAGGATGGAGTCATTGGAAAATTGCAGCAGTTATTTTTAAAAAGAAGTATCAATAGAATGTTTTTTTTTTTTAATTAGAAATAAAGAGGGCAGGGAGAAAAATATCCTGGAAAAATGGTCACAAGAGAGATTTTGGTTAACCACCACGGCTATATGACTGACTCAGAGGGCACTAAGAAAATGGAACTGTTTTGGCCTATAGAATATTAAAAGCAGCAGTAGCCATTGCTATTTGTTAAAACGAGGTTAAATGCTCTCTGGGTTTAGGACAAAAGGACAAAATTTCTATTAGAATCTATCCAGGTCTAGGATCCTACAGTCAACCTCTTGATCTCAACACAGAACGATGAGGAGAACAGTGGAGGTAAAGAGTCCAGGTACTCTTTTTCTGAGTAGTTTTTATTGTCAATCACAGCTGAGAAGAAAGTTAAACCAAAGGAGAGAGCAATTAGGAGTCAAGATCAGGTTATCAGACCATGACCAGAAACTCAGAGATTAGCTTTCAGAGAAGTTGGAATGGAACAACCTTTACCTTACTGTTAGTGAATGTGTAACTACACTGTGGGGCTGTAAACTTGGAAATGGCCTTGGGTAAACCCTTCTCTGTTTGGGGAAAGCAATCTGAACCATTATGCCATAAAATAAAGTAAATAAGATAAATATGAGATGTTTAATTGGTTGCTGTAACTGTCAGCCTGTCCAACTATTATAAAGGTGCAAGAAGAATAATGCCGGGAAACATAGATGCCAGAAATTTATGGGAGGGACCAGAAGGCCACCATCTTTGAAGAGGAAATAATCTAAGAACTGGACTAGAGCTAAAGTCAGAAAAGACATATAATCAGTCTTCTTAGGTCACAGAGCTGCAACTAAGGTGGAAAGACCATCCCCAAGGCTCTGAATTTAGAAGAAGTTAAAAGTACTTTGTAATTTGTAAATCATTAAGTAATATAGAAACAGTGGAGTTTAGGTGACACCTTTCCATACGGCTGCTCTCCAATCTTATCCAGCTTCCCCCAATCCCCTCCCCCCTTTTCCTCAATTTTTAAAACATTTTTTATTTAAAGTTTTAAGTTCTAAATTCTATTCTTCCCTTTCTTCCCTCACTCCTCCCTTCTACTCCTTTCTCCCATATCCCCTTCCTGAGATAGTAAGCAATCAGATGTAGGTGATACACATGCAATTATGTAAAACATTTCTACATCAGTCCTTTTGTACAAGAAGACTCCGGAAAAAAAATTTTTTAAAAAAGGAAGAAAGTGAAAAATAGTATACTTCAGTCTGTATTCAGATAATATCAGTTCTTTCTCTGGCAGTGGATAGTATGCTTCATCCTTAATCCTTTGGGATTGTCTTGGATAATTGTATAGCTGAGAATAGCTAAGTTATTCACAATTCTTCACTAAACAATATTGCTATTACTGTATATAACATCCTCCTGGTTCTGTTCACTTCACTATGCATTAATTCATGTAAGTCCAGGTTTTTCTGAAATCATCCTGCTCGTCATTTCTTATAGCATAATAATATTTCATTACAATCATGTACCACAGTTTGTTTAGCCATTCTCTAACTGATAGACAGCCTTCTGATGCCCAAGTTTTATCCACCACAAAAAGAGGTGCTATAAATATTTTTGTACAAGTAGGTCCTTTTCTCTTTTTTTTTTTTTTTGATGTCTTTGGGATATAGATCTAGCAGTGATATTGCTACATCAAAGGTTACGCACAGTTTTACAGCCCTTCGGGAATAGTCTCAAAATGCTCTCCAGAATTGTTGGATCAGTTCACAACTCCATCAACAGTGCATTAGTGTCCCAGTTTTCCCACATCCCCTCCAACATCCAACATTTTCATTTTTTGTCACATTGGCCATTCTGATAGGTGTGAGCTGGTACTTCAGAGTTTTTTTAATTTGCATTTCTCTGTTCAATAGTGTTTTAGATAATTTTTTCATTTGACTATAGATAGTTTTGAACCACCTGTTTATATCTTTTGACCATTTATCAAATGGGGAGCGACTTGTATTTTTATAAATTCAACTCAGTTCTCTGTATATTTGAGAAATGAGATGTTTATCAGAGATAATTGCTGCAAAAATTTTCCCCCAGTTTTCTGCTTTCCTTATAATTTTGGTTGCATTGGTTTTGTTTGTACAAAAACTTCTCTTTTACATATTTAAAATTTTCTGTTTTACATTTTGCATTTTCCTTGGTCCTAAATTCCTTCTTTATCCACAAATCTGACAGATAAACTATTCCATGCTCTCTTAATTTGTTTATAGTGTCGCTCTTTATGTGTAAGTGGTATACCCATTTTGACCTTATCTTGGTATACTTTGTAAGATGTTGTTTTCTACCTAGTTTCTGCCATACCGTTTTCTAGTTTTCCCAGCAGTTTTTGTCAAATAATGAGTTTTTGTTCCAAAAGTTTGGATCTTTAGGTTTATCATATACTAGATTACTATGGTCATTTACTATAGTATAATTTGTACCTAATTTATTCCACTGCTCCACCACTCCATTTCTTAACCAGTACCAGATTGTTTTGATGATTAATACTTAATATTACAGTTTGAGATCTGGCATGGCTAGACCACCTTCTTTCCAATTTTTTTTCATTAATTCCTTTGATATCTTTGAGCTTTTGTTCTTCCAGATGAATTTTGCTATTATTTTTTCAAGCTCTAAAAATAATTTTTTGATACTTTGATTGTTATGGTATTGACTAGATTAATTTAGGTAGAAGTGCTATTTTTATTATATTGGCTTGGCCTACCCATGAGCAATTAATATTTTTCCAGTTGTTTAGATCTGACTTTATTTGTGTGAAAAATGTTTTATAGTTGCGTACATATAGTTCCTGGGTTTGTCTTGGCAGGTAGACTTCCAAGTATTTTACATTGTCTATAGTTATTTTAAATGGAATTTTTCTTTCTATCTCTTGCTGTTGAACTTTGTAGGTAATATAAAGAAATGTCAATGATTTATGTGAATTTGTTTTATATCCTGCAACTTAGCTAAAGTTTTCAATTATTTCAAGTAGTTTTTTAATTGATTCTTTAGGATTTTCCAAGTATACCATTATATCATCTGCACAGAGTGATAGTTTTATTTCCTCATTGCCTATTCTACTTTCTTTAATTTTTTCTTCTCTCACTGCTATAGCTAACATTTCTAGTACAATACTAAATTTAATAGAAGTGATAATGGGTATCCTTGTTTCTACCTTGATTGTATTGGGAAGACTTCTAGCATCTCCCCACTACAGATAATGCTTGTTGATGGTTTTGGATATATATTACTTAACATTTTAAAGTAAGCTCCATTTATTCCTATGCTCACTAGGGGTTTTAATAGGAATGGGTGTTATATTTTGTCAAAAGCTTTTTTTTTGCATCTATTGAGATCATATGATTTCTGTTGGTTTTGTTATTTACCTGGTTAATTATGCTGATAGTTTTCCTAATATTGAACAAGCATTGAACTTCTATATAAAATCAACCTAGTCACAATGTATGGTTCTTGTGATATATTGCTGTAACTTCTTTGCTAGTATATTATTTAAATTTTTGCACCAATATTCCTTAGGGAATTAGGTTTAAAATTTTCTTTCTTGGTTTTGGCTCTTCCTCTTTTAGGTATCAGCATCATATTTATGTCATAAAAGAAATTTGGTAGGACTCCTTCTTTGCCTATTTTTCCAAATAGTTTATATAGTTTTGGGATTAATTGTTCTTTAAATGTCTGGTAGAATTCATTTGTAAATCCATCTGATCCTGTTTTTTTTTCCTTAGGAAGTTCATTCTTTTTCTAAGATTGGGTTATTTAAGCATTTTATTTCTTTTTTTGCTAATCTGCATAATTTATAATTTTGTAAATATTCATCCATTTCATTTAGATTGTCAAATTTGTTGGTATATAATTGGACAAAATATCTCCTAACAATTGTCTTAACTTCCTCTTCATTGGTGGTGAATTCACCCCTCTCATTTTTGATACTAGTAATTTGGTTTTCTTCCTTCCTTTTTTGAATCAAATTAATCAGTGGTTTATCTATTTTCCCCAATCCCCATCTATACTTTGGCCATAGAGAATTAAGGGAACAATGAATTACTACACACTTATATTGTATCAACCCCATGGAGGATTGGGGTGGAGTAAGGTTGATGAGGCCATAGTTATTGGGTTTTGCTGGTGTTAATGGGCTAGGGTCAATGGTAATGAGGGGAAGGTCTGATACCCTACTCCTCTCTTCCCCACCATTTTTTCTCCCTTTAAACTATACTTGGTGATCTCATCAGCTCCCAACAATTTAATGATCATCTCTATGCTGATAATTCTCAAATCTATGTATCTTACCCTAACCTCTCTGCTGACCTTCAGATTTGCAACTCTAATTTCCTTTCAGACATCTTGAACTGAATGCCTGGTAGACATCTTAAAATCAACATGTAAGAAAACTGAACTCATTATCTTTCCTCCTATACCCTGCGCTTTCCCAAACTTCTCCATTACTGTCTAGAGGGCCACCATCCTCTTAGTCCCCCAGGCTCACAACCTAAGTGACTATTTCTCACCACCCTAACATCCAATCTGTTGTTAAGGCCTGCTGATTTCACTTTCAAGACATTGAATACATCCCTTTTTCTCTTCTAATACTGATACCACTTGTAGGTGCTCATCATCTCACATTTGGACTATTGCAATAGCCTGTTGATGGGTCTGCCTGATTCATTCATTTCTCCCTCTGTTCAGCTACCAAAGTGATTTTCCTAAAGTGCAGATCTGACTCTGTCATGTCCCTGTCACCTCTAAAACTTAATACAAAATACTATGTTCAGCATTCAAAGCCTTTTATAGCCCAGCCCTCACCTACCCTTGCAGTCTTCTTACACCTGAGTCCCCACCACATACCCTTTGATCTAGTGACACTGACTTTCTGGCTCTTCCATGAACCAGACATCCCAACTCTGGGCTCTGGGCATTTTCTCTGGTTGTCCCCAATGCCTGGAATCTTCTTCCTCCTCATCTCTTCCACCTGGCTTCCCTGGCTTCTTTCAAGTCCCAACCTTCTGCAGGAAGCTTCCCTAATCCCTCTTAAAACAAATGCCATCCCTCCCAGTAATTTCCTATTTATTCTGCATGTAGCTTGTTTGCTTGTTGAACCCCTTCAGATTGTGAGCTCCTTGGAGGTAGTGACTTACTTTAGCCTCTTTGTATCCCTAGCACTTAGCATGGTATCTGGCACATAGTAGACACTTAATAAATGCTTACAGACTGACTGACTGACCACACATGATCTTAGGCACCCATTTCTCCCCTGACCCACTGATAATGGCTGAGTCCTTGCCCTTCCCTCTTGCCAAAGTTAGAGAACTTGGGGAGTGGGTGTTTGTATCATTGATACCGATCTAGATTTAGAGAAAGTGGGAAAGGCCAGTGTGCTTCTGACTCTGAGCTTCACCACCATGTCCCTTTTTTTAGGTATCTTCTCTTCCTCCTTTCTTTTTATGTGTTGTCTTTCTCCATTAGAATGTAAGCTTCTTGAGGGAGGAGCCTGTCTTTCTTTATGTTTTCATTTTTATCCGCAGTGCTTAGCACATATTATACATTTAATAAATACCATTTGACTGACTGGCTTAATAAATGTTTGCTGCCTTCCTGCCCCACTCATATAACTGGGATATATAGACAGATAGAGATAGAGATAGATGGAGATAGAGATAGAGATAGAGATGGAGAGAAAGAGAGAGAGATGGAGAGAGAGAAAGATAGATTTAGATTTAGATAGAGATATAGAGATAGAAATAGATATAAACATAGAGATGGATAAATATAGATATAGATATAGATGTATGTATGTATGTAAATGGCTAGATAGATAGATGCAGATAGGATAGATAGAGAGACAAAGCATTTTTTAAGTCATTCCTATGTGGCAGACATTGGGCTAAGCATGGGAATACAATTGCAAGCAAATGAGGTAGTTCCTTACCCTCAAGAAGCTTACATTCTAACAGGAGAAAACCACACATTGAGGGGAACAAGAAAGGGAGGAGAGGGGGAAAGATGCTGGCAAGGAGGTGGAGAAATCTAGAAATTGAGTGGAGCCATGAGTGAAGTGAACATGGATTGGGCCCATCTTGAAATGACAATCCAGGCTAGGAACTCAGCATCTAGGAAAGTGGGACTCAGAGCAGAAGTATCTCCTGGGTGGCAAAGCTTCCACCAAGAAAGTGAAGATGAGTGGAAAGTTAGTGGAACTAGGAGTGATCTAGGGTCCAGGTTAAAAATGATATTATAAACCCTGTCCTGACTTCCAAGCTTCATCTCAGTTTATTTTTTTAAAAATATAATATTTTATTCTCCCCCCAATGACATGTTAAAACAATTTTTAAACATTAAAAAAAAAAGTTTTGAGTTCCAAATTCTATCTCTCCCTCCCTCGCCTCCCTGAGATGGTAAGCAATATGATATAGTTTATACATGTGCAATCAGGTAAAACATTTCCATATTAGTCATTTTGTACAAGAAGACTCAAAAAAAGCAAAACAAAAAAAAGAATGAAAGAAGTTGATTTATGGATATGGCACGAGATATACTGCCCAGGCTAAAATATTGCTTCCTATAACTTTGGTAGGTATCAGAGTCAAGTCACACTTGGAGAGCAGTTATATGGAAACAGGATTAGTTAGTCCTGGAAATGGTGTACTTTTAGTTAAAGACATATTGTCTTAGATACAAGATTCCTGTGCTCTGTAACTCATCATTTCTGTATCTTGTGGGTTTGTTTTATATTCTTTCCCCCTCCTTTGTTGCTAGTAAGATCCATTTTGAAAAATCAACCTCTGTCACATCCTAATAAAAGGGATGTCTAAATTTAGGTCAGAAGAATTGTGTGCACATGTGTGGGGGTGGGAATAGAAGGCCAGGCATCTTCTTAGCATAAGACAGACAGAAGGAACTATCTCTCCATCACTTCTGGGGATGCAGGCCCAGTGGCTCCTTTATGCCTAGGATATTTTCCCCGCAAATAAAGGAGATTCAGGGTCAAAAGCACAGGAAGGGAGAATTAGTAGGAATGGAGTATTGTTGTTATTTGTCCTTTATTCTCGAAGATGACAAAGTAATTGTGGAGACTAATAAACCAAGAAAGGGCAAGTGGGTATGGGCTGACTGCCAACAGAGAGAAAAAGGCCCGGGCACCTGCAAGACACAGCTGCCCCTGGTGGTGGTTTCCTCCTCTTCTTCACCTCTTACCCCTTGCTGTGTCTCTGCTGGGTCCTGACAAGCAGCAGAGCAAGAGGATAGAAATATACATGATCTTAATCCTTCCATTTAGGGGATTTAAGGAATGCTACAGGCAAGGAGGAAGAGCTGAAATAGTGACCTCGTTTCTCTTTCAGAAAACAAAAAGAGGAAACCTGATAGGTGTACAGCTTTGCTGGGAACAGCTCCCTCTGTGAATCCCTTGCCTGCTGTTATTGTCCTTTGGGGGGCCATTGAGATTCACAGCTGGGCCACCATGTACATGATGCCCCCTTCCTATGCACGGGTGATGGAGCTTTCTGCCTCTTCTGATCCCTTCCAAAGAGAGCCTTGCTAATTATCAGTGTTTGGCTGAGCCAGGAGGAGAGAGAGTTGCCTCTGCCTTTCTCAAAGGCAGAGAGGGCAAAACACTTTTATCACCAGAAATGTCTCCCTTAGTCAACATCAAGAGAGAAATAAAGTAGGCTCCCATGTGTGCGCATGCGCGCGCGCGCACACACACACACACACACACACACACACACACACACACACACACACACACACACAAACACGCGGAGACACACACACAGATGCCTGCAAATAACCCAGCTGTAAATGAATGCGCATAGGGCAAGCTGCTGTTAGTGGGGTTTTATTTGATTTTTTGTGGCATTAACACCTTTCTTCATCAAAATGACTTGCAAGTCTACAGGAGAAAAAGCATTTTGTGATGTGAGTGGAAGCAAGGGCAACCATTGGGGGAAAAAAACCCATAACTTTGAATTATCCTGAAATGGAGGAAAGGAAGGTGAAAAAAGGAGAGACTGTGTGTGTGTGTGTGTGTGTGTGTGTGTGTGTGTGTGTGTGTGTGCTCACACGCGCAAGTGTGAGTGAGAGAGAGAGAGAGAGGGAGGGAGGGAAGGAGGGAGAAAAGAAGAAGGAAGAGGAGGGGAGAAGGAGGAGGGAGAAGAGGAAGAGAGAAAAGAGTGAGGGAGAGATGAGATATGCCTTTCAAGTTACATATTTATAATATATACTTTACACATAAATGTATGTATATATACATACAAGCACACATACATATATGTATCAGGATTATCATTACCTTCAAGAACTTGCTTCACATTTCTAGTCTTGTTTTTAATTCTCAGTAAAGCGAAAATGTTAGACTAGTTCATTTCTATAGACCCATCTCTGATGTTCTATGATACGATCCCTCTCCTTCCTCCCCCCCTTTCCCTCCTCCCCCAGGTATTCCAGAAGAGTGAGCTTCAGGCAGAAGATCTTTATATCTCTCCATTGCGTGTTCCAGATTCCAGAACTCTAATTAGGATGGAGCTTTCCCTCATGCTGCTGAATTTAGAGATTACTAACAGCACCTGAAATCGTTCAGCAGGACAGGAACAATATAGAGCTTAGCACCTAGTTATCAAGAAAAATTAGCTAAAATCAGAGTCATTCAACAAGCATTTACTAAGTGCTAGGTACTATGCTAAGTTCTAGGTATAAAAAAAAGAAATGAACCAATTCCTGCTCTCAAAGAGCTTTACCATCTAACAGCAGTTGAGCTCTTCCAGTCTCTCCCTTCTTTCTTTTTTCCCCCCTTACCCTCCAGGCTATCTCCAAAGATTATGGTGGCTGTTAAAGGTCAGGAACATGCCGGGGTGACAATTAGAGCTACAGCCATGGAGCTTTTTTTCCTGTCCCTTCCCTTTAAATGAGTAGTCTTTTATACCTAAGTGTTTTAAATGTGAATTCTTGTTCCAGGGATAACAATATCATGTTACAAGTCTGCAAGAATGTCTCATATTCCTTGAATTTGGAATTTTTTTCCTTCCTTACAACTTAATTTCATACAGATATCTTGGAAGCATCGGTATCAAATGATTTATACTAGGACTCAGACAAAAGCGCATCCCCTAAGGCATATTTATAATATATACTTTACACATAAATGTGTAAATGACTTATGAAATGACTTAATCCCTTAATATTAGTAAATTTTGTCAGTATTATCCTGCCAGGTTTAAAGTATCTGAGAAGGGTAGAACTATGAGATCTTTTTACTGAACCTTGAATGGACAGAATGTGTGTGGAGTCAGCAGATAGACTGGGAGAGAACATAGAAAGAGAGTTGATCCTATTTTGTTCCAATGGTGTCATACACTTTAGCTTTTGGCAAATAGACTCAGCACTAATGTGGCCCCAGACCTGTTCTCACTAGGAGGAGAAACTTGTTGGAAATTGTAAAAGGGGCCAAGAGTCTGAAAACCACACAAAAAGTAGTTAGTTTGGGGTACTGGGTGGGGCTGTTTCTGGAGAACATGATGGCTGGCTACAGCCTAGGGTTATAGAGGTTACTTAGAGTAAGCAGTGATCGTTTGCTTAAGGGTAACACCATCCAGGCTGACCATAGGAAGAGAAATGGAAGAAAGAAAGTGCATCATTGGAAATCATAAAAATTATATGTCTGGGATGGGAGGAGAAAGGTTGTCTACTGTTGTTGTGGTTCAGTCATTACTCAGTCATGTCTAACTCTTTGTGACCCCACTTGAGGTTTTCTTGGCAAAGATGCTGGAATGGTTTGCCATTTCCTTCTCCAGATCATTTTTTATAATTGAGGAAACAAAGGCAAACTCAGGAAGATGAATTTTTCTTACTCCAGGTCTGGTACTCTATTGATTATGCCCCCTAGCTGCCCTTGCCTAGTATTAGGGCAGGGTTATATATTGATTCTTTAGGGATTCAAACATAGGTCCTTATTGTATACATTAATCTGTATGTAAAATTATGTTACATGTTGAATCTTTATAGCATCTGTGCTAGTGGGTACCTTGGGAAGAATGCTGGCTATTGACCCAGGCCTTACCTAGGTAGAAACAATATGTCAGAGAAGTGAGAGAAGCAGACTCAAGCCCTTCACATGCAGCAAGAATTCCATATGCTTTAAAAAATTTTTTTATCCATGATCCAGCTAGATGGTGCAGTGTATAGAGTGCTGGGCCTGGAGCAGGGAAGACTCGAGTTCAAATCTTGTCTCAGACACTTAGCTGTGTGACCCCGGCCGAATCGCTTAACCTCTGTGTGCGTTAGTTTCCTTATTTGTGAAGGAGAGTTAACAACAGCACCTTCCACTTAGGACGATTTTGAAGAAAAATGAGATACTATTTGTAAAACACTTTGCAAACTTTAAAGCATTCTATAAATCTTAGTTCCCATTTCGTTTCTTTTAATTTGTCTTTCCCCCTTTAATTATTAGCAAAATCCCTTTTGTTAAACACCTAGTTGTTGTCTGACGGTGATCTAAGGGGAATAGATTTTCAAATATAGGTGGGTCTGGAGCAAAGTTTTGAGAGAGAGAGAGAGAGAGAGAGAGAGAGA
>CM053588.1:146303631-146319825 GCA_028646515.1 Pseudochirops corinnae
AAGGAGCTAGGATTAAAACCAAGAATCATCTGCCCAGAAAAACTGAGTATAACGTTTCAGGGGAAAATATGGTAATTCAATGAAACAAGACTTTCAAGCATTCTTGATGAAAAAAACCAGAGTTGAATAGAAAATTTGACTTTCAAATACAAGAAGCATGAGAAGGTAAACAGGGAAAAGAAATCATAAGGAACTTATTAAAATTGAACTATTTACATTCTTACATGATAAAATGACAATTGTAACTCATGAGACTTTTCTCAGTATGAGGATAGTTGAAGGGAATATATATGTATACATACATATATATGTTTATATAGGAGGCTATATGTGCATATAAATACATATGTGAGTGTGTATATATGTGTACATGTATACATGGACAGAGGGCACAGGATCAGTTGAATAGGAAGGGATGACATCTAAAAAAATAACATTAAGAGAGGAATATAATGAGAGGAGATAAGGAGAGATAGAATAGGGTAAATTACCTCATATAAAAAAGGCAAGAGAAAACTGATACAATGGAGAGGAAGAACAGAAAGGCAAAAGGGAATGGGTCAACCTTACTCTCATTGAATTTGATTTAAAGAGGGAATAACATACACACTAAAGTGGGTATCTTACACTATAGGAAAGTAGCGGAGAAGGGGATAAGAGGGGATGATAGATAGGGAGGGGGCTTTGGAGGGAAGGGTAGTTAGAACCACACACTTTTTAAAAGGGACAGGGTCAAAGTAGAAAATAGAATAAGTGTGGGGGTGGGATAGGATGGAGGGAAATATAGTCATTCTTTCACAATATATCTACTATGGAAATGTTTTGCATAACTACATGTGTATAACCTATATTGACTCACTCTTCCTCCCAGTAGGGGTGGGTGATGAGGGAAGAAGGGAAAGAATATGGAAATCAAAGTTTTAAAATCAAATGTTAAAAAAAAATTTATTTTTTATTTACATGCAACTGGGAAATAAGATATACAGGCACTGGGGTATAGAAATCTATCTTGCCCTATTAGAAAGTCAGAAGGGCATGGGGGAAGGTATAAGAAAGAGCAGATTGGGGGAAGGGGTATTCAGTAGGATCACTATTTTGAGGTGGGAGATAGGGGAAAGACAGGGAGAAAATTTGTAACTCAAAATCTTGTGGAAATGAGTGTTGAAAACTAAAAATAAACAAATTAAACAAACAAACAAAACAAAAAACTTAGAAAGACGACTTCTTGTCAATCCAATGAGCCACCCTGACTCATAGGGACTAATGATGAAGTATGCTACTTACCTCCTGACTGAGAGATGATGGATTCAAGATTCAGAACAATCAAACATTTTTTTTAAATAAGACCAATTTGGAAATTTCTTTTGCTTACTTACATATATTTGTCACAATGGTTTTGTTTTTCTGTTTCCCCCAAATGGGACTGAAGGTGTGAGGAAGAGAAAATCGATGTTTGTACATTTTTTAAAATTAAATTTAAAAACTTTTAGGAGTAGTGAGGAAGTAACAGGCCAAGAGATTATGATAAAAGGGAGAATTTCAAGTTCAGGGTCTTGTGGATTGAACCATTATAATAGCAAGATCTAAGGTATTCTGTGCCTTTGTGAGTCAGAGGGAAGATATCAGCCATGGGAGTTCACAAGGTTCATTCACTGGGAAACCATAGTGTTTGAGGGAACATTAATGTGCTTCCTGAAGTCCCAAGTATGAGGGCAGGGGAAGGATGGAGGGAAAGACTGAGCCAAGTATCAAACTCCTTGAGAAAGAATTGAGAGTGACCTGGAGATCATTATACGACTTCAACAATGATCTGGACAGATGGTATTGAAGGTTGTAGTAAATTTTAAAGGAGGAAAGTTCGCTTGATGACAGCAATACTGGAAGCATCTGAATGTGAGGGTGAAGAGCAAGACATATTGCTATTTCTCCCTCTGGCCTCGTGTGCTGGGAAGCAAGAAAAGACAAGTGAAGGTGGTATGGGAGAAATGCTGCATCTTCTGGAGGGAGCTGGGTTTCAGTGAGTACAAGACATCACTTGAGATGAAGTTTATAATGGAGGGGAGTTTGTTACTGATAGAATAGAGGTTCATGAAAGCACCAGGAAAGGGGAGGAGGCTAGAGACTACAAAGGGGTAGATTCTCATCCCATTCTAATGCAAGCTGCAGGCTTCCAGGAAAAGCAGGAATGCCTTTGGACTAACGTTTCTGAACTATGCCTTATACTGTGGCTGCAGAGCTGATTTTACTAACAATAGGGGAAGTCAGAAACAGTTTGGAGGGTAGGATGCCCCTTTTTGTGTCAACATCCGTATCACTTTGTATTGCATGCATTCTTGGGGAAGTCGTGTGTACCTAGCCATGATGCAGACTGAAGTGTTTGGGTGCTAATAATTTTCTGTTATAACTAAGCAACAGATTGTTCCTTAACATTCTCTGAAGGCTTCCTTATTTCTTGGCTATGCCTATGACAGGAAGAAGCAGTGTATCATAGGGAAGAGGACCAGAATTGAAATCAGACTTTCTGGGTTCAAATTCTGGATTGCTACCTATATGATCTTAATCTCTTTTTTTTTTTCTTTTTGGACGGCAATTGGGAGTTGTGATTTGCCCAAAGTCACATGGCTAGTAAGTGTGTCAAGTGTCTGAGGTAGGATTTGAACCCAGGTCCTCCTGACTCCAGGGCCGGTGCTCTATTCACTGCACCACCTAGCTGCCCCCATGATCTTGACCTCTTAAGGCCTTTAGTTCCATAGAAAATGAGAGAAATTGAACCTCTAAGATATCTTACAATTCTAAATTAAATGGTCTTATGAAAACTACCCTGGCAATCAAAACTTGTGGGACATTGAACACTGTTCCTTTTTTTACAGGCTATGTTGAGCATCTTTAACCTAGCACCAAGAGATGTAGTAGTATGAAGGAACCAGAAAAACATGTCAGGAAGTCAAGTCCTGGAACTTTCTGGTGGAGAAAGAAGGAAGATCTCAGAAGCAGTGGGCTAGTAGTATTGTAAATCTTCCTTCCCTCTTCCTTAGCTCCAAACCTCACAAAAAGCATACATAGAACAGTGATTTTCAAATTTTTTTGTCTCAGGACTCCTTTATATTCTTAAAAATTATTGAGGACCACAAAGAACTTTTGTTTATATGACTTATATCTATTGATGTTTATCATATTAGAAATCAAGTGTTGACCACATGGATCCCCAGAAAGGATCTCAGAAACTACACAAGTTATGAGGTCACACTTTGAGAACTGTTGGCCTAGATCATTGCCTGAGGTATTTCAGAATTCATAGGATTTAAAGTGGAAACAATCCTTAGAAATAACCCATTTGAAAAAAAAAAGAAGAAAGAAATAACCCATTTGACCCAGAAATTCCACTTCTAGGACTATATCCCAAAGAGATCATACAAATGAGAAAAGGACCCATATGTACAAAAATATTTATAGCAGGTCTTTTTGTGGTGGCAAAGAATTGGAAATCAAGGGGATGTCCATCAATTGGGGAATGGCTAAACAAGTTGTGGTATATGAATGTAATGGATTACTATTGCTCTGTAAGCAATGAGAAGCAGATGGACTTCATAATACCCTGGGAAGACTCATATGAACTGATGCTGAGTGAGGGGAGCAGAATCAGGAGAATGTCGTGTACAATTACAGACACATTGTATCTGTGATGACTAACTTTGATAGGCTGGGCTCCTCTCAGCAGTGGAAGGTTCTAAGACAACTCCAAAAGACTCATTATGGAAAAGGTTATCCACATCTAGAGAAAGAATTACGGAGTCTGAATGCAAATTGAAGCAAACTATTTGCTCTCTTCTTTGTTTTGTTTTGTTTCTTCTCTCTCATGGTTCATTCTATTGGCTATAATTCTTCTTGATAACTTGATTTTGTGAAAATATGTTTAATGTGAAGATATATGTAGAACCCATATTGGATTACATGCTGTCTTGGGGTGAAAGGGGAAGGAGAGGGGGAAGAAAAAATTTGGAAATCAACGGATTATGGAACTAAATGTTATAAACTAAAAATAAATAAATTTTAAAGGAAAAAATATTTTAATGGAAAAAAAAGAAATAATCCGGTCCAATTTTTCATTTTACACATGAGGAAACCAGAGTCCATATAAGTCACATAGGTAGTGAATGTCAGCTCCATAATCTGAAGCCAGGCCTTCTGACTCTAAATTCATTGTTCTCTCCCCTACACCAGTATAAGCCATTAGGTGGCTTTCCCTGCCCACAAATCTGTTTGTTCAGACTTTCAGCTCTGTCTGTTGTCAGGCATGTAGTTAGTAATTCTTAGTGAGAACAAGTTAAAACCACACTCTGCAAAGCAGGCCTTTGGGAAGAGGAGCAGCCCAAGCTTCTCTCTTATACCTGAGGCAGGCAAATGAGCAGCATCACAATGCCAAATGAATTAAAAAAAAAAAAAAGAATGAAAAGAGCCAGCATTTGGAGCCTATTGGGTTGATTTCCAGTGTGTTAATGTGTGTGAAATTATCTAGTCAGAGAGAAAAGAGATTGCTCTGATTTTCTTGCCGATGGTAATATCACACTGTGTGCACTGAAAACCACAGTAATTTGATAAAAGCTGTCACATTCATTCTATGGTCTCCCTCCCTCTCCCCTTGCTATCAGCCCACTCACTGTTTTTCCATATTTCCCTCTGCCCTTCTCTTCCCATTTCTTTTCTCTATCCTCTCCCACATCTTCTGCTCCGCTATGATTATTAACACCTATTGCTAGGGTTGTTGTGAAGATAAAATAATATATTTGCAGAGTGCTTTGCAAACCTTAAAGGCTATATGAGCACTAGTTATTATTATTAATGTTATTATTATTCCATTCTTTTTTGTCCTTTTCTTCCTCTCTGGGGATAACAGTTGGGCCTTCCTGATTATTTCCTTTTTTTCCTTTAAATTTTTTTTTTTTACTCTATCCTAACTTTTCTCTTTACCTCCCATCTGCCTCCCCTTTCTAACCTCTCTATTTTAGGTAATTTCCTACAGACTAAGTCACTTGTCCCCAGTTGATCTGTTCTGTCTTTTTGGAATGAGACATGAGGAAAATGATTATCACCCTTCATCATAACTCCTCCAAGTACAGATTAGAAATTGTGGCCTCTGCTATGGAGACAGGTAGTAGAGAGTCAAAGATGGCTAGCATCTTGACTCTACTAAGCAGATGTGAATGAGATGTCATTCAAAATAAGATTGTGTCTTGCTTTTGAAGACAGGTTTAAACCCTGAGCAGAAGTTGAAGTCAAGAAGTCATCTCCCCTTGAAAGGGGAGTTGGTATCAACTTCAAGCATTGATAGGGATCCCATCCCACACAAATTGAACAGAGACATTACGGTTTTGTCAATCAATTCCTTGCTATTTCCCTATATCTTTTCACTAGTCTTTAGACTCAGGGATCATAAAAGGCTATAGAGAGATGAAAAGAGGAAGAAACCATGAAGTTCTATGGAAAAATGATTTGAGACCCCGGGAATTCTGGAGCTGAAAATGATGCACTTGGAGAGGTGACAGGTTGTCAAAATGTCAGTACAAGGGAAGGCCCAGGGCAGGCTTTTGGGGGAAAAAATACCAATTCTGGGCATGGAAGATGAAAGAAAAGAGATCCTCCCAGTCTGTGACTTAGTGGTTTGAATGTCAGGGGCATTATTCTCCTCCCTTCTTGTTAGATAAATTATTCTGTGTATGAACGGAAACATTAGAAAGTGTAAGAAGATGGGAAATCTGCCAGGAGAAGTTGAAACAGGTATTTAGTAACCATGGAAGGACATTGGACACTATCTGCTGAAACCTAAAAAGGACTGCCAATTGAGTAACAAGGTATGCAGTCAGAAAAAGAATTAAGATATCTTTAATAAGAGGCATGTGTATTGCCCATTCTGGACTGTAACTGAGACTGGATAGAAATGCTGCTCAGTGATACATGTTTTAGAGATTCTGCTATGTCTATCTGCTTTCCTTGACTTACAATAAACTTGCTTATTCTTTAAGCCTTGTAAACCCCCATGTGCTTGTAAGGGGAATTGGTAAATAAATGCTCAGAGATCATCAGATACTAAAATTCTCAGATAATCGGGGGGGGGGGGGGGGGAGGAGGCAATGACCTAGAGCATCAGAAGCCCTTCAGAGTGTACCTGGGCCCTTCACAATGAAAAGAAACCTTTGACACAAGGGTTACAATATGATATAGTACAGAACATTGATCTAGGACTCTAGAGACCTCTATTTGAGTTCTGGCTCTGCCATTAACCAGCTACATAAAGTCAGGCCTCTGGCCCTCAGTTTCTTCATCCTTTAAAGGTCTGCCCCTGTTCTGATTTTGGGTTTCTGTCTTGTACCTCCTCCTCTCTGGTCCCTGCTATAATACTTACAGTCTGGGATTCTCAAGTCTTAATCTTCCCCATTAATCCAGATTTGAGCATTGCTGTTGTTTCAAATGGTTGCCTTCATAATCTGGTGCCCCCTCAGACAAGGATTGCCCAATAGTATGTAAATCTTAACAATAATTTCTGATATGACTTTTTCTAATCCAACTCAGAGATAGGTAGACTTGGCACTAGAAATCTGTTTTGGAATGAGTTGGAGATGAAGAGACTTTGGCATCAAGAAAACACTAGGAAGCTTTCTAGCCTTCTCTCTAAAGAAATCCTGTACAAGTTGAGATGGAGAGTAGATAAGGAATCTTTGGAGACTTTGCATAGTCTCTCCCACTGGAATGACTACAAAGTAGGACCTGGAGCCAGGAAAACTTCCATATAAAGGGAGGAGCGATGTGGTCCAAGGATTCCTTAGACAATGTAGGTGGAGCCAGAAAAGATGCAGTAGTGATGAAGAAGGCACATGTCCTCAGACTGGGGAGCTGGCACCCAAAGGCATCTCGCCTGGCTAGACTGAAGTGAGTTGCCATCTGGCAGCATCCTATATATAGAGAAGGGCATTCACTCTTCCCATCCTTCTGTATCTGATCAGATGCTATCCAAGCACATCACACATCCTCTCCCTCCTCCGCATCCTTTGATGAAGCTCCACTCTGATTGGACAAGTCAAGGTGATTCTTAGGGTGAGATAAACTATATTCAAGGCCACTGTCTTCCCTGTAATGTTTTACTGAAATTTATTTTTGTTTTTGTATCATGGTGATTTCTAGAAATACTCTTCCATCCCCTTCTCCCCATCACTTGCCCTCAACATTGAACCATTCCATCTTGAAACAAGGAAAACAAACAAAAAACCACCCAGTACTGTGATCTCATCAGAACTGTATACATCATTTTGCCCTAGTATTCCCTCACCTCTTTGCTAAGGGGAAGGAAGATGTGTTTCAATATGTTTTCTTCTTTTTTTAAATATCTGGAACACTTTAGTACAAAAATCTAGTAAAAACAAGAACAAGAAGGAAAGCAATGGCAATAGAAGGAGGCTGTGGATATGGAAGAAGACAGGAGAGCAGCTGCCAGAAAGGGCAAGAATGGAAAGGAAAAACATTTATTAAGCACTTACTATGTGCAAAGCACCATGCTAAGCAAATAGAAAATCAAGCCAGTCCTTGATATCACAGAGCTCAGATTCTAATTGGAAGAGATAATACACAAAGAGGAGATAACCTACAGTTCAGTTTCAGAGCAGATGGAAAGGTCAGGGAGGAAAGAAGGGAAGAGGGTAAGGTTTGATGGACTTAGGGGAGTAATAGCAAGACAGTGAGTGGTTGGAAAAGAGTTGGAGTGGAACACAGTCCTGGGTTACCGAGGGATGGGATGGGGAAGGGAAATAAGCATTTATTAAATGCCTAATATGTATTTACATATCAGGCACCGTGCTAAGCATATTACAAATATCGACTCATTTGATCCTCATAACAACTTTTTGAAGTAGGTGCTATTGTTATCCCCATCTTACAGTTGGACAAACTGAGGCAGACAGAGATTAAGCAATTTGCCCAGAGTCTAATGGCTAGTAAGTGTCTGAGTCTGGTCTTGAACTCTGGTCTTCCTGATTCCAGGTCCAGTGTTCTATCCACTATGCCACCTAGCTATCTCTGGCAGTCATCACACAGTGAGGCAGTGTAGAGTACCTGGTTGGAACTGGGCAGTGGGGCAGAGGAGGGAAAGAGCATCCTGAGGCCCTCTGGTTGGATGGAGGCAGCAGGTTGGGCTAAGGCAGGTGAGAAGAAAGTTCCTAGCTCTGCTCAGTGACTACTTCTACTGACTGACTCCTGACCAGTAGGTTGGACTGAGTGGAGAAAGGGTTTTATATGTTAATATTAACTGTTTATACTTTATTTTCTTGAAATATCTTTTGTTATTCAGTCACTTTTCAGTCATTTCTGAGTCTCTGTGACCCCATTTGGGGTTTTCTTAGCAGAGATACTGGAGTAATTTGCCATTTCCTTCTCCAGCTCATTTTTTTTACAGATGAGGAAACTAAGGCAAACAGGATTATGTGTCTTGCCTAGGGACACACAGATAATAAGTGTGAGGCTGCATTTATTTGAACTCAGGTCTTTCTGATTCCAAGCCCAGTATTCTATCCACTGTACCACCTAGCTGTGCTCATCAAACATCTTGCTTCTCAAATATTTGCTGTCCCAATCCAACTAACTGGCTTCCACAACTATTAAAGGTCTTTAGGGTTAGTTGACCCTAATTTGTCATTTCCCACATTCCTATTTGGGAAACTCCTTGCTAGTCTAGGGAGCAAAACAATCACTGAACACTTGGGTACAACTCAAATGGGTTACACTTTCATAGATTTAGAGCCAGATGAAACCTTAGAGGCCAAAAACCTTTGATTTTACAGATAAGGAAACTGAGGCCCAGAGGGTTTAAGTTATTTGACCAACATCATAGATTTAATGAGTGGTAGAGCTGGGATTCAAACTCAAGTCCAGCTTTCTTTCCCTACATTGCCAAAATGACAATAACATTTTCTTCAGCTATAAAACTTCCTCTGCTAATCAAAATAGAGCCATTATGTCTGGACTGACAGTTTGCTTAAACAGCTTCAGCTCCCTCCTAAGTTCACATCCAGGACCTAGGATGAGAAACTTAAGTGGGAAGTAAGAGAGAGCCCCTCAGAACATCACTGGGGTATAAACAAGTCACCTCGCTGGCAATCACCAGCGGTTGCTCATTTAGCTCCAGAGACCTCTATTGCTGAAAAGGCTGTTGTTTGCCAAGAAGAACTCTTATTTTCTTCCTTTTACCCAGAGGAAGGTGATCCCTTTCATGAAAAGGGGAATATGGGGAGGTAGACAAGGTTAGAAGTCTTCTGCTGACCCTGATCCTAATCCTAGGGGAGACATAGGGATAGTTTTAGCTCAGAATCAGTTCCAGTGCTTCTAAATGTATCTCCCACAGGTAGTTCGACTTCACTGCAGGGCATTTCCAAGGGCCAAGGAGCAAAACAGCTGACTATTCTGGTGAAGTGAAAAGACAGTAGTACTAGTCCCAACTCCTTATGTCATGTTGAACTAACCTTTCCATGCCTCCATTTCCATAGTTGTAAAATGAAGGGGATAGAATGAATGAATCCTTAAGATCTTTTCCAGCTCGAAAATTCTATGCTCAAAGTAGACACTGGGAGAGGGGAAGAAGAACAAGGAAGGAGATGTTTACAAAATCACTGGGCAAATCAAAATCATGATTGTGATCAAGACATCTATACTTCTTGCAAAGATACTCTGTAATTATATTAATTCTTTCTTACAGGCTCATGGGGAAGGCTTCTGGGCTAAGCCCAGATAATGGATAAAGAACTACAAAATGAACTAATTTGTTTGAAATCACACAATAACATCTTCCAGTCAAGGCTCATGTATTCCTTTGAGTCTCCATTCCTTTCTGGAACTATTTAGGAAGAGTACCAAACATAAAGGATGATTGGCCAGATCCCAGAAAAGCTTTTCCTACTGAATAATAAGCTTGGAATCTCATAAAGTTTAGAAAACTCCCACTGTACTTATAGAATAAAACAAGAGCCTCTCTGAGTGCTCTCAAATGAGAAGCACACTTAAGAGTACAGATTTTCAACTCTTTCCCTTGCTGTTTTACCACTTCTCATACAGCCTCTCCTCCCTCCCTTTCCCTTATCCCATACATAGTTAGCACCTAATATTGCACCCCATGTGCATGCATGCATACCCACACACGAGCCTTCCTTGAACGCTACCTCCAGATTTGGGTAAGTTGTGGGTATTGGTCTGAATCTACCCAAAACTAGTGCTTATGAGACCTCACTGATGTGATTCTTTTATCAGTCAATGAAAAGACGCATTAAAAAAAAAAGGTATTTAATTACTAACAGCATGGTAAAATAAATTCCAAAAAAGATTCCACTTCACCCCTACCTGCCAATATACACAGGATTAAACTCTCCCACTTGTTGAAGGTTACTACTTGTGATGGGGGAAAAAATAAACATGTAGAGGAAATATGAATGACCAGAGAACAAGCATGGTGAGGTACACATGTAAGGAATGCATGTGGCCTGTTGCACACACACGTCTGGTGCAACTCATGCCTTTCATGCTAAGCTGATTTCTGTAGTGAGTTTAGGTGGTCTGTGACTCTCTTTTCTCTGATGTCCTGCTCTCTATTGTACATCTCCACTCTTAATAGATGTCTCTGCCAATGCTACTTTGACTCTCTGCTACCATCTACTGATATTTAGTTCCTATGTGCCTTCGAGGTAAAGGGTCATCTATTATTCTTTTGTAGTGGGAACTCCCAGCCAGTGACACCTAGCCAGCTAAGCTAGAGAAGTCCTTGGGCAGCTGTAAATATGTCTTTTGAAATCTTTGCTGGGATTCAGGACTCTTTACCCCATCTCTTATTTGACTTGAAGTTAGAATATTCCTTTCAATTTCTGTTATATCTACCCATAGTCAAAAGCTTACACAGTTTCAAGAAACCATTAGGATTTTTCTTAGCAAAACTACCAAGGAACTAATTCCTCTTGGTTTCCATGAATATCAACTTGGGGCAAGACTAAAAAAGTTAAGTGGCACTGATAACTTTTATTCCACCTTCTTGGCTTCATTGTGTATTCCTACAAATAATAAAATCACTGCTATCCTTATATACGTATCTCCACACCTTTCCCCCCCACTCAGTTGTCTTCCTCATTTCCAAAGGACAGACTATGGTGAGTTTCAGTCCTGGATAGCTCATTGCTGCCCCTTGTGGCTTCTCATTCCCCTGACTCCTTCATCAGTCACGGACATGGGACAGGCTCCTCCCACAACTCAAGGTCCAATTCATTACCAAACCACTAATCATCCCTTTTATTTGGCAGTAATGCTGAGAGCATTAATATTAATCATAACAACAATAATGACAAATTACAGCTCATTAGGCTGATATATATACTACATTCAATCTTGTTGAATATTAGACTGTATTCTCATATGCCTGGAAGCTACAGAGACGGAGAGATTTAGTCTTCATTTTGATTGGGGTGGGCCATGGTAAGAGTAGGAATAGTAAAATGGAGAGAGGAAAGTTGCACAGATGTTTCAGACTCTGGATGCTCAGAGGAGCCTGGAAGGCAATAAGTTTGCTGTGACAGCAGAAAGCCAAATCCTGACACCCCAATCCATGGCCCCAAGCTCTCTTAATTAGATCTCAAGAGATTGGAAGAAAAAAAAGTTCAGAATCCTCATCTCACTGCATCTAGTATGTTGTTCCTTATCTAGGGGAGGTGTCAGCAAGTAGCAAACTAGGAAGAAAAAGAATATTAATGAAGAAAGAGATGGCTTCCTGTTAGAAGTGTCCAGGAAGGAGAAGTAAGAATACATTTATCCTGAGGTTTGAGTAGATGGCATGCTAATGCCTCTGTTGTTTGGTGGGAGGACTAGAGGATTGACCAACCATAGGTATTTCTCTCAGGCATCATAGAGACACAAGCTTGCTGTGAGTAAAGTACTTTGCAAACTTAAAAAGCTACATAAATGTCAGTATTACTATTACTACTGCTACTAAGAGCTGACATTTATAGGGCAATTGAGCACTGAAAAGAATCTTACCTTACCTTTCTCATTTTTGCCTGGCAGCAACCCTGTGAGATGGGTAGTACAGATATATAGACACAGATATCTACTCTTTTTTTTTGCCAGACCTATGATTTCTCTGGTATAGAGAATTTCAAGAAAAGGAAATTCCCATGACAGATGAAGATTGGAGCCTTTCTTGTAACTTAGAGAATTTCCTGGAACTCTAAGAGGTTAGGTGACTTGCCCAGGATCATCTCACCAGTATGTGTCAGAAAAGGACTCGAACCTATGTTTTCCTAAGAGACTAATTCTCTATCCATCTCTGCCATGTACCTCCCCAGATAATATCTACAGATGCTATTATCCTTATTTTCCAGATGAGGATATTGAAGACAAATAAAGCATGTATCATTTGCTCAGAGTCACATAGCTAGGGAGGCCCATTATTCTTTTTTTTTTTTAAAGCAATAACATTTTAGAACTAGATAATAGATTCTGCTCCAGTCCCTTTGCTTTGGAAGTGATGAAACTTGGGTCCAGATATGAAAGCAACCTTCCAGTGATAGTGCCAATCAGGGCTAGAATCTAGGTGTTCTGGTTCTTAGGTCAATGTTCTAAAATCCTGAGATGGTCCAAGCAGAAAATTACTCCTTAAATTGCTACTAGCTCCCATCAGGGGCCTCCATCAGAGTACCTGATTTAAAGTATGCCCGCCCCACAAACTCCCCATTATTAGGTCACCTTTGTCAAGTCTGTTGAAAAGGTCCCTACAGGGATGCATATTAAGGCTACCTTTATTCCAGTAGGTCTAGAACAATGGATGGGTGGGGAAAAAATGTTTTGGCTCCACCACTTACAAGCCAAGTGACTTCGGACAAGTTGTAATCCCTCTGCTCTTCATTTCCTTCATCTTTAAAATATAGATAATAATTAATACCCAGCCTGTCTATGCTTCTTCATTAGATTATTGCAAAGATGAAATGAGGTAACGAATATGGCCACCAGGTGGTGTCATGCAAATATACTACCAGTTGCTTGGTCCTTTAAAATCATCTGCTGAGGACTGATAATCATGGACTGCCTTTACACCCATGTTAAGTCTCCTGAGCTCTTAGCACATCTATAGGAGTACATGTCAATCAATACTAGGGACCACTCATACCTACTGGTAGTCCTTCCTTCCCTTCACAGCATACTACCAATCAAGTGTCCGTAAACCAGCAGCATTATCTTAGAAAGCAGTTTAATTGGGCTAGATATAAAGGTATTAATTTGTGATCATAAGACCCTGCCTAGCAGAAACAATCATCTCAGTCCCCTCCTTCCCTCCATAGTGTGGAAATTCATTCTTACTTGTTCCTGCCCTAAGGCACAATCCAAGTGCCTAATGCAAACCTTCCAACTCCCAGTGGTACAAGGAAGAAAAGGTCTCTTACATTATCCTTCTCACTTAGGCACTAGACTTTTCAATTCTGCTTCCTGCCTAATCCCTCCACATTATGCTTCATCAGCTCAGGTAGATGGGGCCTTATTCCACTGCTCATTCCTGCCAGGTTCCTGCAAGGAAAAAAGAAACTTTTTTTTCCAGGTAAGGCAAAAAGAGGGACTATCACTTACAGGAAAATTGCACCCATACTGCCAATTGTAGAGTTAGATCTTCACCTTGAAAGTCCTGTATGTTCAGTGAGTGATATTCATGCTTCTCACAGGAGGGTGCTGGAATATCACCCCTAGGATCCTTATAAAACCCTGCCCCAAATACCCCTGGGAGGTATAGGAGAAGCCAGTTTGTGAAGATTTACTTTGAGACCTCAGTTCTACTAATGGAGCTCTCATAATGGACCAGGCCAGGGTCTGAAAATCTTTCTGAAATAAACTAAATCTTGGTTAAGACAGACCTAGTGTGAATGGGGTGGTAGGAAATGAATGACAGCTACTGTCCTCCTGCCCAAAGGGAGACTGATGCAGAAGCTCCTAGGCAGAGCGAGGGGTACCCCAGGGGCATGTCCTCCATAACATACTTTCCTCTCCAGACTGTACTTCTGATTCTCTTCCTCAATTTTCTCTACAATGCTAGAGGTTACTTTCATCCCCTTTCCCATTTCCAGCTTTTTTTTGTAGTTGCATTGATTTTTCTCATTAGAATTAAGTTCCTGAGGTGTAGGACTCTCTTTCTATAGGACTTTGCATTTCCAGAACTTACCACAGTGCCTGATATATACTAAGTGCTTAATAAATGTTTATTGACTTGACTTGTTGACTTCACACAGATACACACTGAAACAGACAGACACAGACACATTAGACACACACACACTCTACCCCTATTCCTCAGGCTGTCCTTATTCAAAGGACTAGAGGAGGGGAAGTTGGTGGTATAGACTGTCTTCTAGCTCCATCCTGGCCCATAAGTCTACATGTCACTAAAAATTGCCTTCAGTCAATATGTCAAGGACCTGTGATTTTTTTTCTGGATGGAACCTCCTTCCACCAATGGAGTTTGCAACCAATCTATACTTTACAGTTTTAGACAGTTGACTGAGCTTCAGAGCTTTTCGGTGGTAAATTGCATCAGCTAAGCCTCCCTTTCACTAGCATGCCTAGTAGTAATCTACATGCTGACCCTGTACACATCTTACTACCTTAAAATGCCTCTCCTGACTTTCCTACTTACAACTTAGTCCTTTTAATTTAGACATTAGTGAGATCCTGACTGAATCTAATTTCATTGATTTTTGAATCTATGAATCAATTTCATAGAATCTGAGTTGGAAAGGAATTCAGAGACCATCTGGTACAATCCATCATGGAACAAGAATACCCTCTATCATATCCCCAACAAGAGAGTAACCAGCTTTTGTGCAAAGGCCTGCAGTGAGGAGGAACTCATTCCATCTCATTCCACTTTTGATAGCTCTGATTGTTAAAAATTCCCCCCACCCACGAATCAAGTCTCAACTTGCCTCTTTACAATTTTTTACCTACCAGTCCTATCTAGTTCTTTCCCCTCCTTTCTTTCCCCCTTTGCCTTGATTTAGACTTGCCTTTCATTACTCCAAGGATTTTACCTAATTCCCATTAGTTTTACTAAGCATGTAACTTGTTGACCCCCCCTAGAGAGGATACAACAGAGTATTTCCAATGGATGGAAATAAACAGGACAAGTGGAAGTTGAAAAATGGAGTGAAAAATAAAACATCCTTTACACCTGCTATTCGGTGATACAGGTTCCCCAGATGCTAGAGCCTTCCTATCCAGGTTTACCTCCGGTGTTTTATGAATCTTATGTACTTAATTACATATTGTCTCCCCCACTAGAATATAAGCTCCTTGAGGGCAGAGATTTTTACCCTTTTTGTGTCTTCAGTGCTTAGTACTGTGCCTGACACATAATAAATCCTTAGTAAATGTATGTAGATTGATTTATTGGACAGAGGAATCTAGGTCTTCAATGTCAGAGGTGTGTTTTTATGTGATATCTATAATGGATATCATAACAGACACAACATGGAATATCCAGACCATCCCTGTTCTGGATATTCTAGAGAGAATGGATGTTAAACTGGCTAAAAGGATGATCATTGAACTTCTGAAGGAGATTCGTCTCAGAAAGAAGCTGAAGTGCAACAATCAGCAGCCCCCAAAGAAATTATAGGGAAAATATTAAACATGTAAACAATGGGGAATAAAGTTTTTGAAGAAAACGATATCCCTACTTAACTCAGGAAAACATGTAGCTTTGTTCTCAATTTTAGCTGGCCCCTGCTATCCTCACGAGCACTCTTATCTCCAGTTCTTGTCTCCTACAAACAAAAGTCTGAAAATTATGATGATCATATCTTATTTCTATACCCAGTGTCACTGAATCCCAGAGTTGAAGGAGACCTCAGAAGCCATTTGCTCCAATACATCTCTGAGTAAGGATGTTCTCTTCAGCATCACTGACAGGTGTTCAACCAGGTTCCATTTCTTCAGTTAAAGCAGCGGTTCGCAACCTGTGGGTCGCGACCCCATTGGGGGTCAAACGACCCTTTCACAGGGCTCAGAGAGGTCACCTAAGACCATCAGAAAACACATATTTCTGATGGTCTTAGGAACCAAGATGCCACTCCTCTATCCGTCTCCAGGCAGGTCCGCCCACATGCAGATATGCCCACATACAAGTATTAAAGGGTC